>OZ020518.1:16296025-16666942 GCA_963971425.1 Bryoerythrophyllum caledonicum | reverse complement strand
ATATTGTAACAAAGATAAAAATTGCCATATACAAACCCAATCTACCCACTTTATGCAATTTTTACTTTTATAGAATACATGGATACTGCAAACTAGTTTCGATATTTTGATGACCCATCATGTAAACTTGATTGTTGTTGACATTGGCATTTCTACATGTCGGAAAAGAAATTTTTGAATTTAGTTAATGTCAAGTTCTCTCCGCTAGGTACGTGCTTGATCCAGAAATGTGCGCGCCCGACCCTGCTTGAATGCGGCCGACCAGCCCCGTCGCGTACGTGCGCAGCCCCATCTCGAACGCGTGCAGCCCCTTCGCGTACGCGCACGCCCGCATCGCGTAAGCGCGCAGCCCCCTCGTGTACGCGCGCCTCTAGGTCGTATGCGCCTGCCATAGGTCATTGGTTTTCTATAAATATAGGATTTTCTAATTTTGGGCCCCACCTCCTAGGCGCTTTGGCCTTCAACTGCCACGTGGCGGTTGCTTGATTGGCACTTTTGGGAAGTTTTTACGGTGTCTATTGACACCTTTGTATTTCTCCACCTCGTCACGCCAATTCAAACCATGGATTCCGGAGAGCCATCTACCACTCGCAGTTCATTCGGAAATTGACAACGTGATAAACATCACGCACGCAAAAAGCAAAAGAAGCGCCTTCACGTATTGATTGATGAAGAGCTGAAGGCATTTTCTAGTTGGGAGGCAGTTCCAAATTCGTGGACATTTGCATAATGTGCAAAATATATTGGATGGTGTCATTTGGGACACATGTGGCCATACTTGCGATATTCACTAGTGCGGCGTACAAATAGGGCCAACTTAGGGTACTGCATCAATGAGATCTCCAAGGAGTGTTGCATCCAAGCATACCAGCATATTTATGACGAGGTGAAAGTGTGCCGCAACTCGGTAAATTTTTCAATTTTACGGATGGTTTACGCGGAGGTGGTACTTGGCATACCGGTTGATTGGAGGACAATGGAAATCCAAACGAACTATAAGATGGTGCGAGTGATTGGATTGACAATACCATTTGTTCGGAAGTTTCTGGGAGAAGGTCTCGAGAGAACCATGGAAGTGGAACCTTCGGATGAGAAAATCGAGTGGTCCGAAACTTCATCTGACGACTCGGATACTGGATGTCATCCGACCGTGCGTAGGCAACAAGAATTTTCCTTCAAATCAGGCTTGAACAAAGAGCCGTCGATTTCACAACAAGAAGGGGATGCCTCGAAGACGGATACAGTACCTGAGGAGGGATGGATAATTCCAAAAAATCCACGGAGGGTGACTGGAAGAGTCGTGACGATCATCTTTGAGTTTTGAATCAACTTGAGCAAAGTTTGAAGATAATCGAGGATCTAGGAGAAGAAGTTGAAGAGAAAGAAAATGAAGTTTTGGAATGCCATGAAGAATTCAAGAATTGAAGGAACAAGTTCAAGACAAGGACCGTCTCCTTGCATTTCTGACTGGCTATAGTGGAGTTTAGAACTTTAATAGTGCTAGAAATGTACATAGAGCAATGTTGAAGCGTTTTGGAACAAGAGCTTTCGGCAATTTTGTAACTGCCACTAAATATTGAGTGAAATTTTGTATATTTACTGAAACCTTGTATATTGAGTGGCATCATGTATATATAGTGAAATTTTATGAGAATTTTTATATATCAAAATGTTAAGTGTTGCAATGTTTTAATAAATCGATGAATTAGTGCAAACCTTGAAGTATTTTGGAATAATCTAAACCGCGCGCGCCCGACCCTTAGAATACGCGCCCGACTCCACAATGTGTGCGCCCGACCACAGAAAAAATGCGCCCGGCCCCAAAGCGTGCGCGCTTGGCCACACAGAGTACGCGCACGCCCCCACATTGTGCGCGCCCGCCCACACGGAGTACGTGCCTAACCCCATAGTGTGCGCACCCGGCTGCATAGAGTACGCGCACAACCCCACATTGTGCGTACATATTGAGATACACATGTTTTTGTTTTTCATGGGGTCTAACTCTATGAGTTCTTTGATAATTATGCCATTTGGAGACTTATTTTGGCTTTTTTTGGTGCTTGTTGACTTCTTTTGACACATTTTACGTTGTTGTGGACTTTCATGAAGTGTGTATGTCTTTTCATGAAATGTGTAAGTCAATGGATATATATTTCGGATTTGCCTTCTCTGGCTAATTTGAAAGTCATTTCCAATTGTTCCATATTATTGTTGAGACATACTAGTCCTTTTATTTGACTTTTACTTTATACTAGAGTTGGTTTTATTTTAGAGTTTTCTCTTTTCTTTTCTTTTACTTTAGACTAGGGTATATATAGGGGTCGAGGCTAAAGAGTTTTTCAGGCTTGACAATGCATCTCCTAGAGCTTTAGCTCTTTTTGGTGTTGTTTGTGTACTTGTCTTGTTCATCAAAGTTTTATTAATTTTCCTCTTGAATACTTTTAGCTTGAGGCTCTTGTTAAATATCCTCCTAACAATTGCCTAAAATTTCATTTAGTGTCTGGATTCTTATACCTAATAGTATCAAACGGAACCTGTTTCAAATTGGAGAGCAATAGCATTGTAATAGAAGACACCAATTTGAGGTGTGACATCTTTTTTTATTTCTACCTTTATTTATGTTTTTACCTATATTGTAATGTTTTTTTAAATTTAAATTTAAATTTATCTTATAGTCATCTCCCTTTACAACAACTTGGTTGTTATGTTTGCTCTATATAGAGGCTGTTCTTTTGAGCAGATGTTGTAATGGAAAGGGTGGATTATTTGTTTTACATCAAGTGTTGCTATTGTAAAGAGCATATATTTGATCAAATATTTGTAAAGACTTTGGATGTTATCAACCATGAATAGTTGATATAAATGTTGACCAAGGAGATATGTGGATATGATAGGTCAGCTTTGAGTACATCTTATCAATCAACACCATGGAGGCTACAAAACCTAGCGTGGAACACAACTTAGATATTTCTAAGTTCTTTGACTTGGAAAACTCTAGTTACGTCGAGATGGAAACAAAGTACTTCAACGTGACACTACTACAAATGTTGAAGGAGGGGTTGAAAACCGATGTCACCATCAACGCCAACGGCAGCTCAATCAAGGCTCACAAATCAGTGCTGATGAGTGTTTCACCCATCTTCGGTGCCATGTTCACGCACTCCATGCAGGAGGAACTCACCTCTACTGTTGATCTCCCTGATTACTCCATGAAGGACTACAATTGTTCCTTGCGTTGGTTTACATTCTCAACGACAACATGGTTGCTCCACACGAGTTTGAGAAGGCTATCAATGAGCACTTTGACGAGCTTTTTGGGGCGAGTTGTAAATACCAGGTGAGGAGACTAGGCCCAACAATAACCGCCAATTTGAGGTTTCATTTGACACCGGACAACTGTTGGGATTACCTTCATCAGAGTATGGTCTTAAACGACTCAAAAGTTGAGTTCAAATGTGCTCTTTATACCAACAATGTCTTTTGCTATATTACCAAGTACATCACGGATAAGGATAACTACAAGGCGGTGATTGCATCACACGCTATCATGTCTGAGATGCAGACATATCCTAAGTATGTTTGGACCTTCTTGAATTTTATATTGTCTTGCGTAGTTAGTTTTTTTCAATTGGTTGGATTTTTTGAGTTAACTACAAGTTCTTACCAATAGAATAGTGTTTTAATTGGTACAATAGCGATTAGTGGCCGGCTGTTCACCAATTGGCTAGTTTGTTAGTTCTTTCTCCGATAGGTTAATGATAGGACAAGCACTTCGAGGCACAACCCATGGGCAAGCTTGAAGACCCCAAGTGTTGCCGATTGGAATTTAGCTGTAGCGCCAAAATTCCTTTTTTTTTTGAGGAAGTTTTGGCATTGTTATTTTGTGTTTATTTTTTTGTGAAAATTGTTGTGAATATGTCTGGAGAAGAGTGTGAGTGCACGCTTTTCAGACAAAGATCACGATGAGAACTAACTGAAAGCAGTGCTATTTCGTAAGAAAATGCTCCCTACTCACTAAATTTTGTATATGAAGCGAAGGACCTTAAACGCCGGAGAAGCCAAAAAGTGGCTTCTTGGGTGACATTAGTGGATGATCCCGAACGAAAAGGGTTGTTTTTCATTTTTTTTTTTGGAGATTTAATTTAGTGTGTTAATGATGGCGCGGACATGATATCCCCCACGCTCGGACTTATCCGAGGTGGGCCCCATCTTAATTGCATGGGGTCACATTTTTGGCCCTCTCATTTTTGGGGGTCTAGAGGATTTTTTTGGATTTTTTTTTCACAAATTTGGGACCCACGGCTATTGTTTAACTAGGAGGTCCCTCTTTTCTATAAATAGATCCCCATCCAAAAACGAAATAGGGGCCGGGTTAAGTCCGAGCGTGGGGATATCCTGTCAAATCGGCTTTTTGTTAACAACACGACTTGATGTCAACAAACATGGCAGTGTGAAGATCTTCGTGATTGAGTTGGGCTACGAAACCGGCCACTTCCTGCAGCTGTACATTCCATAGTGGTAAGTAATCTCACTCCTAGAGTTTTTATTTCTCATGAGTTGGATTGATGACCAAAAGATGGTCACTTGGCACTGGTGCTGAAAAGCATAAGATATATGAATTTTTTTCAGTTTTATACGATAACTTCGTGTTGAACTACACAGACCTTCAACCTAAGGATTTTCCTGTTGAAAATATGTCCAGGTCCGTGCTCTTGATGGCCTTGCGCGCACCCACCGTTGCGCAACCAAAGCGCCGACATTCCAGCTCAAGAAGAGGAGCGAGTGACGGTGATCTCTGCAGCGCCTGCCGACTTGGGCCGTGGCATTGGGCCCTTCAAGAGCACGTCTAGGACGCCTGGGTGGCGGCCCAGTGAGCCCATGGCGGTCACTATCCACGTCACGGGGCATGTGTCGCTCTCCTCTCGGCCGCCTCCGAAATCCGGCAGTGGGGCGGCGTTTGATATTTCCTTTATCATTTCTGCGGCTCTTCTCTTGGCCAGTGGCGATGCTGCAACGGCTCTCATTGATCCGTCGCTTCCGAGGACGCTTGCTATTGGGGCGGTGATTGTGGTTGCCGTTGGAGGCGCTACTAATAAGTTTGTGTTGCCGCGCCTCAATCAAGTGCATTCTATTCACCATTAAGATTAAGTAGAGTTTTTAGTGAAGTCAATAAGATATCCCCTCTTATGATTTATTATACTACTCTTTCCTCACTCTGGAAGGTCATTAGAGCAATGGAAGAGCTTGGTGGTCTTCAAACTGAAGTCAAGTGGTTTAAGCCGTCTGTGAGAAAGGATAAAGGTTTTGCAAGATATCGTGAATGTTAGGCGCTTTTCTCTCCCCTGAGCTGAGTTTAGATTAGTTGAAAACTGTTTAGAGCTGTTTCGAATGAAAAAAGAGGGGTTATGTTTACTTTGGGCGACTTTACAAATGACTCTAGTTTCTGTTACAGTTGCTACGGTTTATGCTTGTTAGGGTACTTCTTGAACTTTCTGCTTGAAAATAATTTTTATTTGGTGGATTTATAGCTTTTTTGAGTTTCAGACGTATATTATGGCTCAGAGGTGGTCTAAAGAGTTCGTGTAACATATGAAACGGGTTGTGTGCAGTTACCACAAAGGCCAGTGGATGCTTTGGCGCTTCGGCAACAACTTTTGGCACAACATGAAGGATTGCAAGCTCGGCTTCAGAGTCTGACACAAGAGGCTGCTGCTGATGTACGACTCTATTCTCTCAATCTCTACTCTATGTAAATCAGATTATTTCATGATCGTATCTATGCCACTGGTTCCATCAAAATTCTAGATGTTGGTAACTTCGGTGGCATTTCACAAACTTCAGCATCGGTAAAATTATGGATGTTATTGTCAGCCAAAGTGTGTGAAATGCTGCCAAAGTTACCATTATAGTGTTTACAGCATGGCGTATGACATAATTTGATAACAGATGGACAAATTTTTATCAACACTGAATGTGCACTTTTGGAAGTTGCTGACATTACGTTGAGTCTGCCTTGTCTTCCATAATTATTCAGGTCAGGATGCTGGCCCGCATGTGCCAATTACAGAACAAGATGGAAGCTGTGAACGAACCGACAACAGGTAATTGCCGCTCCATCTCATGTGCTGAAGTGAATTTTGGGAATGTAATGCAAGTTCTGATTCTGAAAATTTCACCAAAGGTGCACATCAGTGCCAAAACCTGTGGTGTAAAACGAAACTTCCGTGTTGAGCTAAAAATAGAAAATCGGTTGTAGGTCCAAATTTCAAATTGCAATAACTTATTCAATTTTACATACTTTTCAAATTTTCAAATTGGAGTGGAATCTAGACTTCATAAACTTCAATTTGTTAGGTGGACTCAAGTTCAAAAAACATCAAATTAATGGATCAAATTCAGATTTAGAGCTAAAGTTAGAAGTTTCTCATATCCACTACATTAAGATCCGTGTCACAAACATTTTCTTTCTTAGAAAAAACATGATTACCACAATGAGGCAAGTTTCATCATCATCAAATGCTTATACACTTAATTAAATCTCCATAAGAAAGATGAAAAACAACCCTTTTCGTTCCGGATCATCCACTAATGTATCCTAGAAGCCACTTTTTGGCTTCTCCGGCGTTTAAGGTCCTTCGCTTATATACAAAATTTAGTGAGTAGGGAGCATTTTCTTACGAAATAGCACTGCTTTCAGTTAGTTCTCATCGTGACCTTTGTCTGAAAAGCCTGCACTCACACTCTTCTCCAGACATATTCACAACAATTTTCACATAAAAATAAACACAAAATAACAATGCCAAAACTTCCTCAAAAAGGAAAGGAATTTTGGCGCTACGGGCTTGACAACTGAATTCCAATCGGCAACACTTGGGGTCTTCAAGCTTGCCCATGGGTTGTGCCTCTAAGTGCTTGTCCTTTCATTAACCTATCGGAGAAAGAACTAACAAACTAGCCAATTGGTGAACAGCTGGCCACTAATCGCTATTGTACCAATCAAAACACTATCCTATTGGTAAGAACATGTAGTTAACTCAAAAAATCCAACCAATTGAAAAAAACTAACTACCTTGCGAGACAATACAAAATTCAAGAAGGTCCAAACATACTTAGAGCATCTCCACCCCAAGACGGAGAACCACCAAAGTGGAGTTTTGTGAGGTCAAAAAGTTGCACCCATCACCTCAAAACGGGAAAACTTTATAAAAATTTAGAAGTTTTGGTGCATGGCACACCAAAATCTCCTTGGATGGGGGAGTGCACCATTTTTTGATGTTGGTGACACACCCATACCCTCGCGACACGTGGCGCCATGTCATTGATGTCGACACGTGGCACTGTGTCATTGGTGGCGGGAGGTAAAAGGTGAAAGCATTTCTTTGGGTAAATTTTTTTGGAGCTTGGGGTGGAGCCAAGCAAGCACCAAACCCTAAACCACTCCTGGCGTGAAATTGTTTTTCCGTCCTAGCGTGGAAAATTCCACGCCACGAGTGGAGATGCTCTTAGGATATGTCTGCATCTCAGACATGTTAGCGTGTGATGCAAACACCGCCTTGTAGTTATCCTTATCCGTGATGTACTTGGTAATATAGCAAAAGACATTGTTGGTATAAAGAGCACATTTGAACTCAACTTTTGAGTTGTTTAAGACCATACTCTGATGAAGGTAATCCCAACAGTTGTCTGGTGTCAAATGAAACTTCAAATTGGCGGTTATTGTTGGGCCTAGTCTCTTCACCTGGTATTTACAACTCGCCCCAAAAAGCTCGTCAAAGTGCTCATTGATAGCCTTCTCATCGATAGCCTTCTCAAACCATTAATCTTCTTCAGAGCATCAGCGTCCAGGCAGGGAACCCATCGCCGTAACGAAACTACAA
The DNA here is from genome assembly GCA_963971425.1 of Bryoerythrophyllum caledonicum. Taxonomy (NCBI): domain Eukaryota; kingdom Viridiplantae; phylum Streptophyta; class Bryopsida; order Pottiales; family Pottiaceae; genus Bryoerythrophyllum; species Bryoerythrophyllum caledonicum. The sequence continues at coordinate 16,659,065 of OZ020518.1, read as the reverse complement.
CCAGGGGATGTCGTCGTCTTGAGTATGGAAGACGCCGAAGCAAACAAACAGTAGGTGATTAGTCTACCAGGATGTGCAACGATTAATTTTGATTAAGCTGAACGATAATTTTTTCGAGGTCAACGATTGTTTCGTGCCACTTTACTCGAAGTCGATAGTTTCCGATTGAAACTGTCACGCTTTTAGATAATTATGTAAGATTGAGAGTTTACTGCCAAACTGTTCACTGACGACGTTCTCACTCCAGTCGTGTGGTTGGAATATCGCAAGAGCTTGTTACTGGCTAAGGTGATCTGTGTATTCATTTTCAAATATGTACTTCAGAATACCATCCTCAGATATAAAGTGACGTAAGAGCGATAGGAATAGAGAAAATGGGTGGTTGAGATACCGATTTCTGTTTCCGAAATGGAACAAACCGCTGCCATTTTCAGAGTGTATTTGATCATTTTCTGCTGCTCTGTGGTGATGATTTGTCAAAAACATGTTTACAAACGCTATGGGACTTTCATGGCTAGTACATTGTTACCGGTAAATGAAATATACTCGGCGTGCAATGCTTTGCCCTACAACTCCCTCTTCACAGAAGTACTGCGCTGACCATAAAACTTCATTACGCATGGTAGCCATCCCACAGATGATTGATCTGTCTGCTTTTACTGTATCAAATTACAGAGGGAAAAATAGTCATGTGGACCAATTGCCTGTTCTATTTGGGCCTGGACAGCAGGCGTGATATTCAACACACAGCCAATTGCCCCCCTTACAAAAGAAAGACCTTCCACTGAAAGATATAGCGAGGGCCGTCGTTTGGGGCATTCTCAATCAACACATAGCCACGCGCTCCACGGAAGCATCCGGTTCCACCATGGATAATCAGCTCATACGGCGTCTTCTTACCTGCCAAATCACCACTAAACGTGATAGTTGAGCCGTTGAACTCCCCCTCAGTGAATGAGATCTTGCTGACGAGCTGCACCCCTTCCGCACTGCTCTGGTCCGTGACAAAGCCATAGCCTCTCTCGCGAGCAAGGAGCTTGCTGTCCGCGCCCAAACCCTCTCTCACTTCGTTGTCAAACACAAATGACGACCCCCACTGAAACGGCTTGGCGTTCGGAAGGCTCGCCCACTTCAGAGTTGCCGTCTTGTCAGCTGGGTCGGCTGAGCGGATCTCGTGGATGTAAAACTCCAGAGTTTTCTGCACCTTCTCCTCATGCTTGCCCGATAGAGTCGCCTTGAGACTACTTCTTGCGACTCCCACTGCGTTCCTCCTGGGGCATCTGAGAGCAGCGATGGATCCTTGGCTACGAAGTGCCAGGAATGAGGAACGGAACGATGACATCTTGAGGACATCCAGGCGTGTGGAACTGATGGCGGCGCATGCCAATTGGCTTCGCTGCACGACCGCTGTGGCTGCCATTGTCGTACTGCCTTGAGACCAGTCCCCCTTGCTGTCAATTCTGCAATTTGATGTGATATCACCGTCAGCACAGTCTCCAAGGAAATGACAGTCGGGAGTAGAATCCTAAATTCCTAATCATCTGGATTGGATCTGGCCGAAGCGACAATCGGATCCAGCTGATTCAGATTCTAGCTCCGTGCGATTGTTAAATATATTCAATATCACACTAGTTCAATGACACTGACCCTAAATATGATGACCAAAATTGTTTCCAAGTTAGAAGCCTGTGGAAGGACACTACTTCGAGTGATGCATGAAAATCAGCAGACTTCAGTCACAATCAGAAAGCATAGAATTTCCTAGCTAGAGCATCAAATGAGCGCATTCGAGATGCATATGCGAGGTTGAATTTCCTAGCAAGATCATCAAAAGAGCAGGAAATGCAACAGGAAGTCAAAGCTAGTGGAGTCAATCGTTCCATTCTTCGGAGACTCGCCTTAGCTCCAATGCACAGAACTAAGGCTCGGATCTGTCACCTAGTATCCAACTATACTCAAATGCAACAAGCCAGGAGCGCAGTGAGAACCTACCAATTTTGAGCGTTGGCAAGCCCAATACGTTTGGCGAGGGGATGCAATGAACCATATATAAATGGAGAGTGACCTAGCCCGGTGGACTAGGAACGTGACGACAGGTACAGAAGTCGTGCTGCCTGACTCTGAAAACAAAAATCATTCATCCTTGGAAAATAATTGAACACATGATTGTCGAATAAGCTATGAATAAGTTATGAAAAGCAAGAGTATTGTTGTATATTCAAACCAATAGTGCCTAGTGACCATCTTTTGGTCATCAATCCATCTCATGAGAAATAAAAACTCTAGGAGTGAGATTACTTACCACTATGGAATGTACAGCTGCAGGAAGTGGCCGGTTTCGCAGCCCTGCTCAATCACGGAGATCTTCACACTGCCATGTTTGTTGACATCAAGTCCTGTTGTTAACAAAAAGCCTATTTGACACGATATCCCCACGCTCGGACTTACCGCATGGGGCTACAAGGTGATGGGGCCAAACCCGGCCCCTATTTTGTTTTTGGATGGGGCCCTCTTTATAGCAAAAAAGGGATCTTTAGGGTAAACAATAGTCGTGGGCCCCAAATTTGTGAAAAAAAAATCCAAAAAAATCCTCTAGACCCCCAAAAATGAGAGGGCCAAAAATGTGACCCCATGCAATTAAGATGGGGCCCACCTCGGGTAAGTCCGAGCGTGGGGGATACCCTCTCCCCGCCAACATTTACACACTAAATTAAATCTCCAAAAAACAGATGAAAAACAACCATTTTCGTTCCGGATCATCCACTAATGTCATCCAAAAAGCCACTTCTTGGCTTCTCCGGCGTTTAAGGTCCTTCGCTTCATATACAAAATTTAGTGAGTAGGGAGCATTTTCTTACGAAATAGCACTGCTTTCAGTTAGTTCTCATCGTGATCTTTGTCTGAAAAGCCTGCACTCACACTCTTCTCCAGATATATTCACAACAATTTTCACATAAAAATAAACACAAAATAACAATGCCAAAACTTCCTCAAAAAGGAAAGGAATTTTGGCGCTACAGCTAAATTCCAATCGGCAACACTTGGGGTCTTCAAGCTTGCCCATGGGTTGTGCCTCTAAGTGCTTGTCCTTTCATTAACCTATCGGAGAAAGAACTAACAAACTAGCCAATTGGTGAACAGCCGGCCACTAATCGCTATTGTACCAATCAAAACACTATCCTACTGGTAAGAACCTGTAGTTAACTCAAAAAATCCAACCAATTGAAAAAAACTAACTACTTTGCGAGACAATACAAAATTCAAGAAGGTCCAAACATACTTAGGATATGTCTGCATCTCAGACATGATAGCGTGTGATGCAATCACCGCCTTGTAGTTATCCTTATCCGTGATGTACTTGGTAATATAGCAAAAGACATTGTTGGTATAAAGAGCACATTTGAACTCAACTTTTGAGTCGTTTAAGACCATACTCTGATGAAGGTAATCCCAACAGTTGTCCGGTGTCAAATGAAACCTCAAATTGGCGGTTATTGTTGGGCCTAGTCTCCTCACCTGGTATTTACAACTCGCCCCAAAAAGCTCGTCAAAGTGCTCATTGATAGCCTTCTCAAACTCGTGTGGAGCAACCATGTTGTCGTTGAGAATGTAAACCAACGCAAGGAACAATTGTAGTCCTTCATGGAGTAATCAGGGAGATCAACAGTAGAGGTGAGTTCCTCCTGCATGGAGTGCGTGAACATGGCACCGAAGATGGGTGAAACACTCATCAGCACTGATTTGTGAGCCTTGATTGAGCTGCCGTTGGCGTTGATGGTGACATCGGTTTTCAACCCCTCCTTCAACATTTGTAGTAGTGTCACGTTGAAGTACTTTGTTTCCATCTCGACGTAACTAGAGTTTTCCAAGTCAAAGAACTTAGAAATATCTAAGTTGTGTTCCACGCTAGGTTTTGTAGCCTCCATGGTGTTGATTGATAAGATGTACTCAAAGCTGACCTATCATATCCACATATCTCCTTGGTCAACATTTATATCAACTATTCATGGTTGATAACATCCAAAGTCTTTACAAATATTTGATCAAATATATGCTCTTTACAATAGCAACACTTGATGTAAAACAAATAATCCACCCTTTCCATTACAACATCTGCTCAAAAGAACAGCCTCTATATAGAGCAAACATAACAACCAAGTTGTTGTAAAGGGAGATGACTATAAGATAAATTTAAATTTAAATTTAAAAAAACATTACAATATAGGTAAAAACATAAATAAAGGTAGAAATAAAAAAAGATGTCACACCTCAAATTGGTGTCTTCTATTACAATGCTATTGCTCTCCAATTTGAAACAGGTTCCGTTTGATACTATTAGGTATAAGAATCCAGACACTAAATGAAATTTTAGGCAATTGTTAGGAGGATATTTAACAAGAGCCTCAAGCTAAAAGTATTCAAGAGGAAAATTAATAAAACTTTGATGAACAAGACAAGTACACAAACAACACCAAAAAGAGCTAAAGCTCTAGGAGATGCATTGTCAAGCCTGAAAAACTCTTTAGCCTCGACCCCTATATATACCCTAGTCTAAAGTAAAAGAAAAGAAAAGAGAAAACTCTAAAATAAAACCAACTCTAGTATAATGTAAAAGTAAAATAAAAGGACTAAATATGTCTCATCAACAATAAGGAGCATTTGGAAATGACTTTCAAATTAGCCAGAGAAGGCAAATCCGAAATATATATCCATTGACTTACACATTTCATGAAAAGACATACACACTTCATGAAAGTCCACATTAACGTAAAATGTGTCAAAAGAAGTCAACAAGCACCAAAAAAAGCCAAAATAAGTCTCCAAACGGCATAATTATCAAAGAACTCGTAGACTTAGACCCATGAGAAACAAAAACACATGTACCTTAAGAGAGGAAGAGGACCTCCGGTCTCTGAAGGAGGCCGGCGTGAACAGAGTGGTTGTTCCTTCCACTTATTAAAACAATGCCCATTGGACGAAGGATTAGTCATTGTTTTTGGGGAGAACTAGTCATTGCATTATGTGAATTCTATGAATTGTATCATAATGGTTGGATCCGGGATTATTGGTGGAGGATGGTTGTGGCACATCGCGGATGCATAGTAAGTCGGGTTAAAATCTGGTATTGCAGTGACATCTTTAAGTGTTGGTACTAGCCATTGTGGGATAGTGTTACCGGTAGATTGTTGTGAAAGGTTCTAGCGTGCATAAAGGTGAGGCAACTAGATTTATTAGAAAATACAAGTAATTTTCTAGTTTCCCAGACTGCTCTGTCATGTCTTTTGACAATCAGTACATGCAGCCAAATGTCTAGTTTAGAGGAGATACAGATGGGGCATGTGATAGAGGAGAATCTTGCTCATTTGAAGAATAGTTGTTTATAGGCATTTCCCATATGTTGGCATGTTCTAAATTTTATAATGCATGTTTTTTGTGAGTCTATGATAAGAGGGTTTTTCCAAAATTCATTGGAGAGTTCCTTGTCAATGTTTCTATTTCCCGTCCATTTTTCTACACTTGGGAAATTTCTAGCTAGTTCTACCTCAAGAGAACTTTCAATCTCTTCAAGAGATCCAATATCTTTAGAAGACATTCCAAAGCAAAGTTACATGAAAAGAATCAAACTTTTCTAAAGTTCACAGCTTGTATATCTCAGGTAGAATTTGAAAAAAACAAAACATAAAACAACAACCTATCCAAAAAATTACACTAGCATGAGAAGTAACCTGTGTCTGGATATTGGAAAGGATAGTAAAAGAAACTAAACACAAGAACCAAACTTCTCTGAAGATTATTGTCATTCACATGTAAATGTAGCTTATCTAAGAAAATGATACTGGGACCTTGACACTAATTTGAAGGAAAAGTAAAGCATGACAATAGAGTTTTCCGTAAGTCTAACTCAAAGAGAAAAGAAAGGTGTGAAATTGGCTTCTGAGGTTCAGAGGACTATGCTCTAAGGTTTCGGAAGCACTAATGTTGTGGCAACTCAATGCAACATCACGTTTTCCTACACTGTTTTCATGCTAATCATGCCACAATTTTATAAAAAAAAGAAAGCGAGGCTGACTTTACAAGTACTCTACAAATAACTCTACAGAGTCAGACAGAGAGAAAGAATGGTTACAAAGTAATGAGGAATTGACGAGAGCAATGTAAGAAGGAAGGTATGAAATCTGCAAAATTAGCTAAGAACTATGCTCTCTTTAAAGACGAGGTTAATGTTGTTGCAACTCAATGCAACATCACGTTTTCCTACACTGTCTTCATGCTAAACATGCCACAATTTTATAAATAAAAAAAGCGAGGCTGACTTCACAAATAACTCTACAAATAACTTACTCTACAAATAACTCTACTGAGACAGACAGAGAGAAAGAATGGTTACAATTAACGAGGGCAATGTAAGAAGGAAGAAGGTATGAAATCTGCAAAATTATCTACGGACTATGCTCTCTTAAAAAGACGAGATTTAAATAGCATCAATGTTGTGGCAACTCAATGCAACATCACGTTTTCCTACATTGTATTCATGCTAAAAATGCCACAATTTTATACAAAAAACGGCGAGGATGACTTTACAAATAACTCTACTGACAACATTGATACAACATTGACACAACATTGACACAACATTGACAGAGAGAAAGAATGGTAGAAAGTCATGACGAATTGATGAGAGAAATGTAAGAAGGGAGGTCCTGGACGCGCACCACGCCATCCAATGCGAGCTCCTTCTCGAGCTGCGCGCGCGTGGCCTTGAGCACGGCATTGAACTCCATGTACGACGCGCGCAGCGCCAGCCACTGCGCGTCCAGCATCTGAAACGCCACACAATACAGCATGTCAAACGCGTGCTCGTCGGTCGCCAAGATGTTGAAGAACGCCACGGCCGCGGCGCCGGAGCCCGGCTTCGCGGCGCGGAGGTCGAGCAGCTGGATGAGCATGAACGTGATGTTCAGCCCCGCGACCGCGAACGGGTACTCCCACTCCGCGCGCTCGCCCTCCTCCTTCCGCAGCAAGCGCTGGAACACCATCGGGAACCGACGCGCGAAGAAGAGCAGATTCTCCAAGGACACGAACCCGCCGCCGCGGAAATCCGTCGCCGGGTCCGTGCCCTGCCACCCCATCTCCTTCCACTGGGGAGACACGAGGGGAGGAACAGGCCGCGACGGGTACGACGCGGCCCAGAGCTCGCGGAGCGCCTCCTGGTGATCAGGCAGGGAGCCGTCGAAAGCCACTCCCAGGCGGCGCTGCAGGTTCGCGAGACGCGCCTCCTGGAGCGGCGAGAGCGGGTGGTGGTGCTCGGGTTGGCGCCCCAGCACCGTTGCGAAGAGGTGGATGCTGCCCGCCAGGACCACCGTGGAGAACCACTGCGCCCACTGCGCCAGCAGCTTGGAGAGGTTGTGTGCCCATGCTTGCTCTTCCCTCCTGCCGTTGTTGTTGCCGTCGTCGTCGTCGCGACCGTGGTGGCCTAGCAGCGGCTCGCTTAGTCCGTCGTGCGCTGAGGACGACTCGCGTTCGTTTTTCCAGCCCCCCACGTCCTCGTGGTGGAGTCTCCGCCGGAGCGTCCCCGCGGAATGCATCGTGGGTTCGTCACCTGCGTTGATTGCATCACGGTTTCTCAAACTCTGGAAGAATTCGATGCAGGAGGAAAAATATATTGTCAAAGCAGAAGTTTTCCTACAGAATATAGGGAGATTTTCCTACAAGAATATAGAGAGATTTTCTACAACCCAGGGAGGTTTCACAGAACTCCCATACTTCAGTCGAAGTCTTCATGGATCTAGGAGCGATTACAAATTTAGAACCCTCAATTTGTGTGTTAATTCTAGCAACGTTTTATGTGGAGCTCCTCGTCCACTTTTACAATACCGTCCTAAATTTCCTCCCTGAAGAGGTGGACTGTAGGATAAAAGTGGGCCCAATGCAAGTGTCAATCTCTCTCGCCTTCTCTTATTTCATCAAAACATAACACTTTTTTCCCGAACACTGAAACTCAATCCAGGAGAAAGAGAACACTCTCTAGGAACTATCAACCCTAAAACTTCATCAACGATGGTCCAACAATTACATACAAAGTGTAAAGAGGACGTTCGCCTAACCTGTGCTTTAGGAGAGACAGAGTCCAAATTTGGTCTCGATGCTTGCAATCCTTCTCGTGTTACTTACTCCGTCGTCTCCCCTTCCGCGCCAAACCATCCATTCTACCATCAAAAAAGAAAAACACAAACAAACCCAGTGAACAATCCAGCAAAAAAACCCTAATTCTCAAAAATCCAAAATAATCCTCAGACGGTACTCAAAATCCAAAGGAAACAATCCAGGAAAAACCCTAATTCTCACAACTGGCAAAACCCAAAGACTCGCCAGACTGTACTTAATCCTCAAAAGGGAGAAGCTATATCACCATGACACAGAAAACCAAACCCAGTAGTTCTCAGATCTACTGAAAAATACATACATAAAGTAAGACTGGAATTTGTGCTAGAAAAACAGCAATCCCTTCAACCAGTGAACAAACCATGAATTATTCTGACGACGTAAAAACACGAAGCCATCAACAAGGCAGTTGTTTGTTTGTATGTACCAGAAGTGTTGTTGCAGTGGATGAGGAGGAGCGATTTGGCTTGGCGAGCACGCAGATGTTCCTCGGGACGCGCAGCAGGGCGTGAAATTGGTGGCCATGGCGGCGGTTGCAGCGTGGGATTGAGGTTGGAAGTTGCAGTCCTTGAAGGATGGTGGAAGCACTCAGTTCATGCGAGAGTGTGAGTGAGTGAGTGGCGCTGACGTCTTCTCCTTCTTGTTACACTCTCATGCCAATTGGCGTGTTGCACTTGTACGTTACACTACCATGACTCTTAACCCTTCAACGTCAGAAAGGAACCGTATTTCACTATGTATAATATAGAAAAAGTAATTAAATTTTTCAACTAACATCTTTCATTTGGAGGTCATTTCAATATCTCAACTTTATCATGTTCAAATACGTCATTATACATGTAGAATATTGTGGCAGCTAGTGGCACCTTATGACATTTAAGGGTTCATCCTTTAAGGACGAAGTGACCATACAGTGGTCGATTGAGTCAATTTTTGGGAGATTGCGGTTGATTCAACCATTGGATCGATTTTCACTTGTCGGAGCGGTGATGCGCTTTGGTTTCTCGCATCTAATCCATCTTCCTGATCTTCAATCGGTTGAGGCGTTAACAAACTACAATGATCTTTGTGGAAAAAAGTCAACAGTGGAGTGTACCTGCTCTGTAGATCTTGCTAACTTTTTTGCAAGGTTTGGAAGTCACAAAAAAATAAAATGTGAAATGGCAATTTTTGAACTTCCACTCCTTGCACACTTGTTTTGAATATGCTACACCCCTTTTTTACCTCTAAAAATTGGTGTGTCGGGGAATAACATCATGCTTAAGACAATGGTAAAAGATTTAGACCTTGTACAATGCAAAAACTTGATACAAAGTGAAGTCAAAGTTTGCTGATCTACTCAACGCAGGGAAGAAAATGAACCATTTTTTTTTACTTTAAACACTAAAATCTATCAATCCATGCGGTGGATTGCAACCAGAATTTAGTGGCATGTTTATATAGAAGTCTATTTTAAGATCTTATGGTTGAAAATCCGAAATTCACTTTAAATGTGATTTTCATGTCTCTTTTTCACATTGGCAGTTTTGGACTGGTTTTAGAGCCAAAGTGGTTGTGGTCCTTTAGGGGTTAAGGAATATTACGGAATGTTGAGGAATACAGACAAATGTAGAGAAATTTTGTGGAATTTGGAGGAATCCTAGAGAATCATGGAGAGTTTTGAGGAATCTTGTAGAAATCTTTTGGTGAATCTTTTTAGGAATATTTTTGAGAATCTTGTGAGGAATGTTGAGAATGTTGAAGAATATTCTGGAATAATTTGAGGAATTTTGATGCATTTTGGAGATTCTTTTGAAGATTCTTAGGAACTTGTGAGAATGAAAGAATGACGGCCACCAAGCAGTTGTTTGGTGGTGTCATTAATGACATTGGCATCTAACACTAATTGCGAACTTATTCACAAATAGTGTAGTAAGGTAATTACACTATTCGCGCTCATACACTGAATGTGATCTTTAGTGTACTGTTGTTGTAGAGGGCGTTGACTGTACTATCATAAAATAGAAGGTGACAAGAAGACATGCTACTTCGATAACCTTTTAATAAAATGGAACACTTCTATTCTCATCGGGTTAAAAAAGAAAAAGTTCACCACCTCCTTTTGCAAAAAAAATTACCCTCCTCTAGAATGTGAAAAAGCCACCTTTGGCTTTCCTGAAGGCCTTTTCCGCCTTGCTTAACTGCCCAGGGCAAATTGACCCCCTCGTTGGTACTTACCTGAGGTGGGTCCCGTCTTAATTGTATGGGGTCGTTTTTCTGGCCCTCTTATTTTGGGGGGCCTAGAGGCTTTTTTTGGATTTGTTTTTGACAAATTTGGGGCCCACGGCTATTGTTTACCCTTCAAGACCTTCCCTTGCTGTAATTAGGGCCCCATCCAAAAACAAAATAGGGGATAGGTTTGGCCCCACCACCTTGTGGCCCCCTCGGGTAAGTACCAACGAGGGGTCAATTCGCCCTGGGCAGCTTAATCCTTTAGCGCCCAAGAAGCCCGAAATGGGACTCCGAAGGTGCTCAAACTCAATTTGCATGAAATCCATGAGGAACTAGGCTTCGAGATACAAGGTTCATATTTGCGCAGTCGTTACACGAACACTCTCCAACAATCAGATCATGATTTGAATTTATAGAACTCTTGGAAAAGCTAGGAATACAACACAAAATACACCAAATACACTCAAATACAGTGAATACAGTGAATACTATGCCACATACTGTTGTATTTCACACACATGCACATTGATTTTGGTCTTAAATTTTGATTGAACTTGGTCTTTAAGACGTTCTTCATTGTTTTGTGATTGTTGATCTCTCTCCTCACATACGAAACTTCCGTTTTGATTCGTATAAGGTTGGAACATTTTTGTATACAACCAAGTAGAAAAAAGAAAAAAAATCACCAATAATTGGGTATAAATATTTTCTTCACATATAATATGTCAATGCGAAGCTATCAACCTAGTGCACATGTGAACTGCTCTAATTCAAAGTAAATTTTTTTTTGCAAAACTCTATTGATAGTTAAAGTAGTACACCCTCCAAATTCCACAGTTTTCACTACCAATATACGGTAACTTTAAACACTATAATCTATTCCATCAACAGTTGGATGTTGTGCAAAATTTCCCCAAAGTTGAGATCATGGGTTAAGTTCAATTTTGTAAGGTTAGATATTAATATTAGTCATTGTGTTTCCATCAATTCCGGTTCAAAGAAAAAAATCAGCAGAATTCTTGGTTTTTCCAGAAACATCCCTGGGCGCTAAAGGGTTAACTGGTTTGCAAGTTTTCTGTTCTGCTTCTTCGTCCTCTCAATTGCCGCTGCCATTCGGATATTCTTGTGCTCCAAATCCCTACACTTCTTCTCCGCAAGCCTTGCTTCCAACATGTCCTCACCCGCTTTGTTGCGGCTCATTTTCAAAGCGTGATCTGCATTCGCCGTCTCTTTGTCCAGTTTCTGTCCACAAACCCATGTTAAAGTATAGAACAAACATGTTTCAATACAACAGCTGATAACTGTACATTATCGCCATAAGAAACCACTACCACCACTATTACTAATACTACTACACCGTTCCCTGAATATAGTGTAGACTAGACTATTTGAAATTTCCTACACTAATTTCATCAAACGCAAATTAAAGTGGTCCACTTCAATTTTCCATCCACATCAAATCATGTCCATTAGAAATAGTGTGGCTTGTTTCAAAATAAAAGACACGGGAATTGATGTGGATAAGTTTTTACAAGTTGTACCCTAAAACCAAAATTATAATATAATAACATAATAATAACATAATAACATAATAAAATAATAACATAATAATATAATAACATAATAAAATAATATAACATAATAATATAATAACATAATAATATAATTTTATAACATAAGAATATAAACATAATATTATAATATAATATAATAGAATATAATATTAACATAATAATATAACATAATAACATAATAATATAATAATAACATAATAATAACATAATAATAACATAATAATAACATATATGAATAACATAATAACATATATTATAATATTAATATTATATACAATAATAACATATATAATAATAACATATTAATACTATATTAATAACCAAAATTGATGTGGTCCACATCAATTTTCATCCAAAACTAGAATTGATGTGGTCCACCTCAATTTTCATCCACATTACCTATACCTCCACACTATATTCAGTGAATGGTGTACTATTCAACTTCTCTTCTATGAATATCATCACTCTTTCATCTCAAGATTTCAACCATGAACTACTACTACTACAACTACTTTAAAACTATATCTAGATTCATTTCCTCTTCTATTATTATCATCACTCTTTCATCTCAAACTTTCAACCATGTTTACAATTGTCATGCTAATACATATATGGTTAGTGATTGAAAGATGAAGGGGGAGATGAAGACTGAGTGAGCTCCGAAATCTCTGGTGAGGGGAGGTGGGACTTAGCCTCAGGGAAAGAGTGTGGGCACCAAGAGGTGGCTGATCTTGGTGAGAGCTCCCCATACATTCTAGATCTGAGAAAGGAGAGAGGTCTGGGACACAGATCACGTTGGAAAGGGCTCACAAGCATCAGATCTGGAATTTGAGGAGTGAACGCAAGGGTGTTAGATCTATGGTGTGTGTCTTCTGAGAAGCCTGGGAGCAAGTGTTGGCACATAGATGTAATCTAGCCTCGTGCCACAAGATCTGCCCCAGATCTGTAAGTTGGATACCAAATCTGTAGGCCTCTCTCTTAGTCGATGCACCTCCCCAACCCAGTCTTTTACCTTTACAATATAGCAAGACAAACCCAACGCAACTACATTACAGCAACAACTCTTCATAGCGCACGACCCACAACATTGACATCCTGGAGCTCAAGCAATTGAACGCACAACCCTGGAGCACGCCACAAGCAACAGCAGCAAGCGCATACACCACACATTCCAGCAACAAGAAGCGCATGCACCTCTGTAAGTTTATGGAGCACTCATTCCTCCCCTTTCTCTGATTAATGCATGCACATCTGTAGATGACACACCATTAGCCAACACTTGATGTCTCGCAATCTCTCTTCTTGATTCAACCTCGTAAAGTTACATAGATCACCAGTAGTGATAAGTAATAGCCAAACCAGAAAACACAACCTAACCCTAGATCACATAAAACCTTGCACACACATAGAGATTTCCACATCTACAATAGAGTGCGGAAGCGCTGTGCATTTTTCTCTAGAATCTTGCAGGCACAGAAAGGGCGTTGCAAACGCACAAATCCACGCATCACACTTGAACCAGCACCACCCAGCCAGCGACAGAGTGAGGAGCAGCCTTGATACTCCTGGTTGAACCCTACAACCTGTGACAACATAAAACTTTAGCATTGCAACAGGTAGAAACCCAAATCAGCATCACCCAGCCAGCGATAGAGTGAGGAGCAGCCCTGGTACTCCCGGTTGAACCCTACAACCTGTGACAACATAAAACTTTAGCATTGCAACAGGTAGAAGCCTAGTAGAGCAACGACACAGGTGGAAACAAGCAGACTAGGAGTACACAACGCATTCAAGGATTTACACAACATCAAACAAAAGGAAAGACCTCGACAGAAACAGCAGACACTTCGACTCACAGCAGGAATCCAAGGACGCCGAACTTGCAAAACAGGAGCAGGGTTAGATACCAGCCAGGAACCTGCAACTCAATTCAAGCAGAGGCAACATCATCCCAGACAGAGAATCAAGGATACAAGACAGGAGGAGACCGGCAACTGCTTGAAACAAACCGACTTAGTACTCGCAGACAACCCGACGTCTACTTCAACGATAACAAACGTCAACCCCGTCCACACTGAATCCTAAACGACGACACCAAATCCAACGAAGACCTAAACCTTGACGTCGACATCAAACCCACACACCCGGCGTCAACACACCCGACGTCAACACCGAAATCCAACACCAACATCGACTTAGATCTTGACTGTGAAACCTCAACAGCAGATCAAGCAACAACGACCCAACCCAACGTCAATTTCGACAGCATCAAATCACAGGATTGCCCAACATCGTCCCAGAGCCCGAAGGCATCGATCCAAACCTCAAAGACAACCGCGTCACAGACCCTGAAGACACCATCCCAGACCCCGAAGACATCGTCCCAGACCAGACGACTCGACCCAAACAAGCCCAAACCCACGTCAACTTTGACGTCTAAACCTGCGCCCTCGTCAACATCAACAGTCCGAAGACACAAGCAACCTACTCCAGCGCACTCAGCGATCGCAAGATATAGAACAGAGATCCTCCCAGAACACAAGCAACCTGCCCCAGCGCCCTGTTATGAGTGACTCCCTGAAGGCACATCGACCCATCTAAAGGCTGCGACCCACGCACTCAGGCTGAGACCCAAGCACGCAGGCTACGACCTCAAGCCTTTACAGCGACCTACCTGCATCCACAGCGACCCACCCCAACCTACCTTCACAACGGCCACCTAACCTGCGACCTACGCACTCAGGCTGCGACCCACCCAAGTGGACTTGTGACCCATGCAATTAGACTGCGACCTACACAACCTCCTATTCGCCCCCCTTCAATAACCCAGCGACCCACCGCATCAACACCAACCTTCCTACATATCCAGGGACCTACCTCACCAACTATTGCCCTACCCCAGCCCCTGAACCCTTAGCCTAGTGACTTCAGTTCCACACCCTCCACCAGCTATGGACGCCATGGACACCGAAAATCCCCATCCAAGTGTCATAAAGATTACAACAACTGAAGATTTAGGCTCAAAGGCAAGCGGAGGTCCAACCCCATCCAAGAAAGCCAAAGGTAATTATCCCACCATCGAGGTCTCCATCCCTGACCTATCATCATTTCGATTTTGGTTAGGCTTCTCCACTATGGAAAAGCTTGCCATAGATGCAGGACAGGAGCCCCTATTCAGTGGAGAGGGCGTTAGAGACATGATCACCCGTGGAGTACTCAAAGAAGAAGCTGAGGAAGCCATTGGAGCTGATGTGGCCTACCCCAGGATACCACAACTCTTATACTCTTCGCTACGCAACGACAACATCGAGGGACAACACTACAACCTTACTCAGGTACCATTTGATATCCCTACAAACCCTATCACTGGACTCTCCTATGACTTCCATGTGGCAATTCACTTCCAATTGCCACCTCACCCCATGCACCATGATGATGTGAAGAGACTAGCCCTAGCTAGGCTTGAACACATGAAAATCCCCTTAGGCACCAACCTCATGGATCCTATCGCCGTTTTATGTAAGGGGGTAAAAAAAGAGGGACAAAAAGGTATATGGTCAGGAATCATTAAACTACACCTCCTCAGACCAGAGGTAGACGCCATTGCCCTTCTTCGAGGTACCCGATACTTCATCCTCCACCTAGATCCTACAGGACAGGCCTCCCTAGGGAAAGTATGCAAAACTTTCCACGCAGTAGCCCGAAAGAACCTATCAGTACGAATCAAGAGTGAGTCCCTTAAGGGTGTGGCTGCCCACACCCTCTTCCAGGACGCGGTAACGAATAGTTTCTCGAGAAACTTAGAATTAGAGATTACAGATGTGCAGAAGGTACAAGAGGATACACATGCCTTTATAGTTGCCCCAACTCCACAACAGGCCAAGAAGTTTGAGCTTTACCAGATCACCACACACCACGAGGTGATATCCGCGCGTGCTAGTAGCTCTGGAAGCCTCACCCCCGTTGATAGAGCCAAGAAAGACGCATTGACGGTTACCCTCTCCCAACTTCCCATTCTTATGAGCGTGGCAGAAACCACGAATGCTATCCATCAAATTTTCGAGGCCAAGAATGTCATCTCCCTATGGTTCCACAGGCAGCAGAGAGGAATGCACAATGGCAGTGCCAATGTGCAATTCCCTAACCCCATCATCTACCGCCAATTCCTACACAAGACTTTCACTGTTGGGCGACATCAAGTGGAGATCTCCCCCCACCGCCGCAGCCTCGAAGGTGACGACCCACCCACCACCGCATTACTGGAGAAGTGGGGCTTTAATGACATCAATAAAGCCCTCGTAAACACCGTGGCGTCCCTCCAAGCTACCCCAGCTCCTGCTAGCATTACCAGGTCATAAATGACCTCCATTATAGATGTAGGAAACAAGAGACTGTGCCAGGAGCTCTCCACCCTCAGAGAGGACATCATCAAAGATACAAAGGCTTACACCGATAACCGCACCAGTGAGTTACAGGCGAAATTATCAAATGTGGAGCAGTTGATGACCTCTGCACTGATGGCTATGCAACAAATCACAGGATCGCGGCCTCCAACTATCCCAGCCTTAGAAGACCACTCAAACGTGGATTGACCAAGGACTACGGCCGAAGATATCACCAATGTGGCAACACATGGGTGGACAAGGTTTTTACCTCCCTCCCCCACTCTTTTAGTATACTTTTCCAAATCTCCTTGTGCACTCACCTACTCCTCGAAATCACTATCTCCTCTTGTATACTCTCCCCCTTTCACTACAAAATGTTAGTTAATACCCTAATACTCAAGACATTAGTACCCTTCATACCCTCCCAAAATCTCTACTCCCTCAGTTATTCACCATCAATAACGACATATCACTCCACTCTAGTAGCCGCAGTATACTCTAGCCTCACCATAGTCTCTACACCCTCTTCATTAACCACCTCCTACTCTATACATACTCTACACTTCTACTACCACACACCCACAACTAAGCACATGTCTTGGAGTCCACAAGGTGATTGCATGTACTGGTTTGGGGGTTTTTTCCCACGTATCTATAAACCCTGGCACTGCATATACCATTACGGTATGAATATTTTTTGGAAAAACACATATGGAATACACACATTCAACACTCATACACCCTTACTATACCTCTACATTACAAACACTTCTTATACAACCACTCACAAGACATCAGTCCTACTCCCACAGACACCTCCAACTAATATAAACACTTATTACACTACATGCCCCCTTGAGTATACACCTCCCACAACCACAAAAACCACCACCACTACATACTCACCCCAAAAACCAAAAAGAATCGCATTCACACCCACACACATCCACGCACAAAAATACATCAAAACAAACACACAAACACCCACACACTTACACTCAACCACAAACACATACACAAATACACATGAACATATATACACTCAAACACACCCACACATCCAAACACACACACATAAACTATAAAATACACATACTACATACACACACAGACATATACATACAACTACACGTCCACATCCGCAAACAAAAACCCACCTATACACAACCCCTAAAATACACACAAAAAAATATCTAAACAAACATACACAAGCTTACAGAAACACCATTAAAAATACACACCCGTATACACAGATTAAAAACACAAGAAAAAACAAAATCACAAGAAATCCCACAAACAAAAACATACACACATACATAAACAAAAATACTACAACCAGGAAAACAAAAAATAAAAAATTCTTAAAACACACACACAAAACAATAAAACTAAAACAACACATTATACCATTACATTACAAAATCACATATGTACATACATACTGGGATACGGATACAAAAACAACTAAAAATACAGATATGGATACGCATACGAATACAAATACAAATACACATAAAAATAAAAAAATAGATACAACTACAAATACAACTACAAATACACATACGGATAAAGGTCAGAATACACATACGGATATAGGTCAAAATACACATAAAAGAATACATATAAATACGGAAGCAAGAGAAGTCATAAACACTGACACAAATATGAGTATGAACAATACTCAAAAAAGCAAGGAGAATAAAATAAAAATATATTATCAAATACCGCAAAAAATATCACAAAAAATAGAAAAAATATTAATAAACAACTTCCCACAAAAACCAAGTAAAACAAAAAACCTAAAATCCAAAAACACACCCCATAAAACAATTTCTAGACTACACACACGAAACCTTAATATGAACACAGATATAAATACCGAAATGAACATTAAAACAAATACTAAAACGCATACTAATACAAACATACGAATGAACACTAATACAAACCCAAATACAAACACACACAAACACACAAATACTAAAACTAAAACTGGGATACATACTAATACAAATATATGTATAAACTTCAAAACAAAAGCAACTACAGACATATTTATAACTACATATCATCAAAAGGCATGGAACATTAAAATGGCTAAAATTAGGAAAATCATGGAGAGTAAAAAGAGATATACTAAATTAAATAGGAAGAAGATAGATATTTATAAAATTTCGAAGGTTTCAAATAGAGCAAGGAATATTAAAAATAAGAGAACAAAATTGGAGAGGATATGCTAGGAGAAAATAAAGGGTAAGGTAGAATACCATTATCATAAGAATACAAATAATAAGAACTTAACAATAAACAATAGTACTAAAAATAGAATATGCTTCCTAAGAGAATCAAAAATAAGGGATGGAAAATTAACCAAAATAGTAACGAGAAATAATTATCATCAGAATTCAAATAATGAGAATATAGCAACAAACAACAAAACTAAAAATAGAATATGCTTCCTAAGGGAATCCAAAATAGGGGATGGAAAATTAACAAAATTAGTAATGAGAACTAATTATAATAAGAATAAATGTATGAAGAAAATAGCTATAAACAGCAGTACTAAAAATAGATTATGCTTCCTAAGAAATTCAAAAATAACGGATGGAAAATTAACCAAACTTGTAATGAGAAACAAAAATGTCAGAGTAAAAATAAATAGAGAAGATAGGAATAATAAAAGAGTACAGACTAAGAATAGAAATTGGAATATAAACTACATGGATAAATGGAAAATTAATAGTAATATTAAAAACTATATACATAAAGTTGGAGAGAGTTTGCGATTAAATAATAGAAATTTGTTGAGAGTATGTAAAATTATTAAAATAGGAGCTGGGATTCATGTTTCGCCGGCCGGTTGGGCGCCGAAGGCCCCAAAAATAGACTTACTAAAAATAGAAATTCTAATAAATGTAAGAATATATACGAATCTGATTGAAATAAATATCAATCTGTTTTTAGAAATCATAGTTTTAGACAAAATATGTTTAGAAAGAAATCTTTTAGAAAACTCAATTTTTTCAATATATGGGTACATATACTGATACGTATACTGATTCGTATACTGATGCATACACCGATGAGTATACTTATAAATATACTGATACAAATACTGGTATGTATACTGATACACATACTGGTATGTATGTAAATACAAATACTTATACTTGTACAAATGCAAATACCAATACAAATAGTGGTACGTGTACTCATACGAATACTAACACAAATACTAACAAAGATACTGATACAAATACCAAGACAAAAACCGTGACATATACTAATACAAACATACAAAAGAATACTAATATAATACCACATAAAACTACATACACACACACAAAGACAACCACACACCATCAACAAAACACATACATATACATACACACATACAAAGACAATCACACACAATCAAAAAAACAAGAAGAAGAAGAACGCCGGTACCCGAAGGGAACCGGCGTGAATAAAGTGTCTGTTCGTTCCATTGCTAAGACCATGCCCACCGGACAAGGAATTAGCGAACTGGAACTACTTCCCCCTTTCGAGGGTAGACACTATGTAACGAGTAGCCAGAAACCAACCAACAACGATCAACCACGACCAAACTAACTAATCAACAAAAAGCAAAACCAAACAGGCAGTCAATCAGGAAGAGACAGAGTGGCAAAGTTCCTAAGGGGGGTCTTGCCTATCAGGAAGGACTTGGTTGTTTTCGATTTTGCGTTTATGCAGTAAAATAGACATGGCATGTTGAATAGCGATGGTGTTGATATTTTTAAAGGTAGTTTTAATTGTATCAATGGGTATCTTGAAGGTATCTTCGAGAGTTTTCATAGATGGGATAAAGGTGGTGGCACGAGCGCCGGATGTGATAACAATAAGGGGGTCCACATTCCAGCCGAGGGCAATGATGTCGTCTATGAGGGGTTGGTATTTATCTATTTTGTTTTGTATTGTTTCCGGGGAGAATCTATCGTTGCAATATGTAAATTCGATGAATTGAATGGTGTAGTCTTGGTTGATGTTCTCGGGTGGTGGGTCGTTGTATGGTAAACCTTTGACACAAAGAATGTCCGGTTTGAGCCTAGCGTTGCAATGACATCTTTGGGTCATACATGAGCATGGAAGTAGCCATGGGGGGACCGTGTTTTCTTGTGGATTGCTATTAAAAGTGTCGGTGTTCATAAGTATGAAACATCTCGATTTATTGTAGGAGGTGATTAGTTTTCGGACTTCCCATACCGCTTTGTTATGTCTTTTAACAATTAGGGAGTGTATGTGGTGGTTTTGGCATTTGAGTAGCACATGAAGCCATGTGTCGGGGTCCGTTGAGGGGCATATGGGGCATGTTATGGATGGGAACCTTTCTATTCCAAAGAAGAGTTGTTTGCGAGCGTTTCCCATGTACTGACCCGTACGGAATTTGATGAGGCACGTTATTTGTGAGTCCGAGATGATGGGGTTTTTCCAAAAGTTTGTAGAGAGTTCATTGTCTATGTCGTTATTGTTAGTCCATTTCTCTATGTTAGGAATATTTTCTGAAATTGTATCCAGGTTGTTGTAGAGGTCTTGTTTTTTGAGATATTTGCCCAGAAATCTAATTGGGCCTTTGTCGGGGGTATCTTCTTTGGAAGGCCAGTCTTCTTTTTGAAAGTAGTATGGGGTGGCATGAGCATGTTCGTGAGGGTCTATGGCATTTTTGTGTGTTTTTTCTCGGCCTTCTTTTGCAAGTTTGTCTGCTTGTTCGTTGCCATCAATGTTGGCATGGGCTCTGACTTTGTGAAGGGTTGTGATTTGTGTACGTTTTTGTAACATTTGTACCATTGATGTTAGTATGGTTTGGTCGGGATGACTGTTGTGAAGGGTTGGGTGTGTTATTTGAGTGTTTAGTAGGTAGAGTGCATTTATGCAATCGGTGAATATATGTGCAGGTTCATTTTTGTATTTTGTTGTGATGATTTGTAGTGTTTTGTGAATGGCCATGAGTTCTCCTCTAAGCATATTTTGTAGTCCATGGAGTCTTTTGGCTAGTTTAATTTCTTTGGTAGAATTATATATGCCATAGCCAGCTTTTTCTCTTCGCCAAGAGCCCGGGCTAATTTGTTCCGGTGGTTTAAAGGAGCCGTCGGTGTAATAACTGTATGCGGGATTAAATTTTGGTGTGGTATGAGCTGGGTAGTCTGGGAGAGGGGGAGGTATGACGGAGTAGTTTAATGTGTTGTTGTCATAGTTTAATTTTGACCAATTTTTACTTTTGTTTACGGGGGTTTGTATGGGTGTTGGTGGGGCCGGTTTTGTGTATGGTCGTTGTATGTCTAGATTGTCTGTTATGGAGGTAAGTTCCGCAAGTTGTTCTAGGGAGCCCAGGTTTTGATTTTGATGATGGACGCATAGTATTTGTAATGTAAATGGCTCTATTCGGGGTTTTTTTAGCTCGGGTGGGATATTAGGTTCTTCGTATGGTATTGTGTCTGCTTCGAATAATGCAATGATGTGGGAATCTGGGAATGGGTTTGAATGTTGGTTGTTGTTTTGGTACCAATTATTTTTCGGTGTGACGATGATTGTTTTTGTGTTATTTGGATCGTGTTTGGCGGCAAGTCTAGCCCAATGTATGGCTTGTTCTATGTCTTCCTCGTTGTGGGGGTGAGCTATTCCATTTCCGATCCATTTGTGTTCAAAGGCCTTGCCTAGGGATCCAAATATTTTGTCTCTTTCGTACGGTGAGTAGAATTTATTTAGTTTGGTAGGACATGTGATCGGGGAGGAAAAGTATGAGTGTTCGATGTTAAAGGATGATATTAGTGAGTCTAAAATGGGGGTGGGTATTGTGTATTGCGCATTTTTGAGGGGGTCAGTTTTTGGTATTCGATATTTATATCTTTGGTAAAGCCATATTAGTTCGGTTTCAAAGGGTTGGGTTGTTGGTTCAATGTTTGTAGGGGATTGTAATTTTGTATGATATTGGTTCCATAACCATTGGAGCCGGGTAATGGGTATGGTGTGTAAATGTCGGCCGTTTTCTTCGTATAGATGTGCTTGATTGTTATTTATTTGAATTGTGTTTGAGGATGTAAGGATATCATTTTCGGGGTTGCATTCTGTTGTGTAGATGTTTAAGAGTGGGATAATTATGGGTGGCGTTACGGACCTTGAGTCTGAGGATTGTTCTTGTGGATGGTGGGCAAGGATGATATCTGAGTATATTTTGTTTTGGATCTTTAGGTAGTATTGTTTTAATTTTTCAGTGTTATGTGTGGAGGTATTGGTGTCATGCCGTGGAAAAAGGTCTCTTTGGGGGAGCCATTTATTGTATGTATTATCATTGTGTTGCCATTGGCATAGATATTTTGTGTAGGTATTTTGTATGTTATTTGTGTCTGTGTGTTGGATATGTTTATGGTTTATGATATTATTAATGGGGTATTTGGTAGGGTTTTTGGGGATGTATGTTGGGGGGCGGGGGTGGTATGTATGTGGAGGGTTAGGGGGATTGGTTGGTGTGAGAATATTTCTTGGAATGATGTTATTGTTGAAGGTGATGAATGGATCTTTAAGTGTATGAGAGTATGGGTGTATGTTGCAAGGAGTATGACATATAGTGGGGCATGTTATGTGGCAAAATAGTTGTTTAGCAACACTTAGGGCACTCTTTATTAGTTTAGATGGGGTGAAGTGGTAGGTTTTGAAGTCCTCATTGTTCATGATGTGTGTACCGTTAGGTAAGGTAATTTGGTTTAGTTCAAAAATATTTTTTGAGAGGAGTTTTTGTAGAAGCTTTTGGGAGAGTTGGGCATTGAGTGTGTTATGATTTAATGTTTCTTGGCGCCATAGTATTTCTAGTGTTGTGGGATTAGTGAGGAAGTTTGGGAGCGTACTTTTAAGGTGGGCTTTAGCTGTATGTTTTAATAAGAAGAATGTTCGTGTTATTGGTGATCTTATGCAGTCACTTTTTTTAATTCTCGGTATGTTTTCAGCGCCACCATATTGGGCAAGGACATAGTGAGTTAATCCATTATATATTTTCCCAAGTCTTCCTTTATCGTTTAGAGCATTTTGCAGTTGTTCGCCTATACATCGGAGGTATGCGTTTTTGAGGGAGAAAGCTTCAAGTCCAAATAGGTTATGTGGTAGTTGGGTTATTGCGTTTGACATACATTTTGGTAATCCACATATGGTTTTTTGTATGACTATTATTTTTTTATCAAGTTTTTTGATAGCTGGCATAGAGTATGGTACACCGTAGAAACTGTATGCCACACCTGGGCGTAGTACGGTATCAACCATTTTTATTTTTTGTTTCATGGTGGCTGGGCATGTTGTTAGTTCTTTGCATTGTTTGATGAGTTTTGTCGTTGTGGTGTGGATTTGGATTTTCCATTTTAGTGAGGGAACAAGGTTTGTGCCTAAGTATATGTATGGTTCATTTTGGTGTAGTATGGGGATCGGTTGATTGCGGTAATTGATGTTCGAGGCTTGTATTAGGGCTTTGAAAGTGGTAGGATTCAATTTGGATTTGTTTGGGCAACCGGTAGCGGCACATTTTGGGACACCTACGTCCATACCGGCCCATTTACAATACCTATCAATTTTGTTTAGTTGTATTTGGATTGATTTGATTTTGTTAGTTATGGTGGCTAGGTCATCCGCGTATGCGGCAGAGTTTATTATGACCTGTGATGTGCCAAAAGTGTATCCGTAATTTCCTCTTTCTAGCCATCTGAGTAGTGGTTCTAGAAATATGATGAATAGGTATGGGCTGAGGGTATCCCCTTTTATAGTTCCTCTTTGGATGGGTATAGGTTTTGTTTTCCCAAAGTGTTCGCCGGTATAGCATGTAGCTGATTTAGAATAGATGTTTCCAACAAGTGTAGTTGCATCTTTTGGGTAACCAAGGTCCAACATTATTGCTAGAAGTCGGGCATGGTCTATTGAGCCAAAGGCATTTTTGAAGTCCACGTATAGTATGTATATATCTTGGTTAGTAAACTTTGCGTCTTCTAGTGCGGCTATTATAGTTTGTATTTGTCGTGCGGTACTTCTCTCTGCTCTAAATCCTTCTTGACTATCATGTAGGATTTTGAATTTTTCACCGTATGAGGATAGTATGGAGGTGAGTGTACTGGTAAAGAGTTTGTATATTGTGTTAGCTAGTGCAATTGGTCTATGGTTGGGTAGCATGGACGGGTCGCATTTTTTGTATAGTAGAATTGTTGTACTTAATTTCCATGAGTTTGGTATCTGTTTTTGTTTATAGCAGTGGGAGAAGAACAGAAATAATAGCTTGTGAAATCTTGGAGGCATGTTTTTTAGTATTGAGTTTGGTATACGGTCTGGGCCTGGGGCTTTATTATTTCCAAGATTTTGAAGGCATGTGTCGTATGTGGCTCTGTTGAGGTATTTATGAAGTGGAATTTCTGGTTCGCCCCGTTTGTCAAGGGTATATCCATCTAGGTCGTGCCAAGGGTATTGGCGTATTGCACATGTGCATTCTATTGTATGTTGTGGCTGGAAATTACATGTTAGTACTGTTGGTCTATTGGTTTTTGTTTGTTGGTTGAATATTTCATTCGCAATGTCTTCGGGGCTAGTTAGAATATTATTATATTGATCTTTGATACAATCCATTGGTGGGGATTCGAGGTTTTTAAAGATTTTTTTGTTAATTTTTTTGGGGCTGATTTCGTATAGTTGTCTATATTTTGAGATGGCTTTTTTAATGTTTTCTTTTGCGTATTTTGTGATTATTTTCCGGGCTTGTATGTTGGCATTTTTTGCAATTATCGCGATATCTTTTATCCATGTATCGTGGGGAAGGTCCGGAGGCGGCGGGGTAGGGATTTGGGTGTGTTGTATAGTTAGTAGTTCGTTGTTTATGGGGTGGTTACGCCATTGAGGGTTGTTTTTTACAATTCTGATGGTTTTACGTATGGTATGGTATGTGGTTAAGTGTTGTTTCCAAGTTTTAGAAAGTTTGCGGGGTAGATACCCGCCTTGTTGAGAGGTTCTGTTTGTCATTTGGGGTATTGGGTGTGCTCTACAAGTTTGTTCTAGTGTATCAGAGATTTTATTGATGAGTTTGTCTAGAGAGTGGCATGCTTCTTGCCATTGAGTTTGTGTTAATTGGCTATTGTTTTCAAGAATGTTTATGAGGTAGTCTATTTGTACGGAGTTTTCTTCGAAGAATTTTGTGTTGAATTTTTCTATATTGGTTTTTGGGATGGGGTTGAGTATGCGTATAGTGTCTTTGTTTGGGATTGTAGGAGTTCTACTAATTAGTGTGTTATTTGGGATGTGCAGTTGTATGGGTGAGTGGTCCGAATTGAGAATAATATCTTTGTTTGTTGTAGAGGTGTATTGTGTGTTGTTGTTTGTATTTATATAGAAACCATCTATTAGACTCCAATCACTATAATTGTAGCCACCTTGTCTAGAGAATTGAGTATCGGTATTGATGTAGGTGAAGTTTAAGTTTTCTGTGAAGCGACGCCATTGGTAATCAATGTTTTGAGGGGGAGTGTGATGGTTTCCATTTTGGCGGCCAATTAGCGCTATGTCTCTATTGAAGTCTCCACATAATAGGTATGTATGATTGGGATGATTATTAATATGGGTTGTAATAGTGTTTTGTATATCTAAGAGAAATCTAGTATCTTCGGGATGGGATGGCATATACATGTGAAAGATTAACCACGGTTGTAGTGGGTGATTAGTGATTTTAATTATTTGAATGTATGGTGATATGTGCATTGGGGTAGGGATTTTGTTGATGTTGCCGGGGAATGTATATTTTTTGTGTATTAATGTAAGGAGGCCACCGCGGCCCGGTGTGTATGGTCTCCTTTGTTGTATGCATCTTGTAAGTGCATGTGTGTTGTTAAAGATGAGTTTATAGTTTTGAAATATATTTTGTATATATTTTGTAGATTTTGTGGCGGTTAGTTTTGTTTCTTGTATAACTATAAGAGCCGGTGGTGTGTCTGTGTTTGCGACTAGAGTTTGTAAGCTAGGAAGGGCAGTGTTTAGTGAGGAGGCATTCCATGTGATTATGTATGTATTTTCTTGGTTTGGTCTAATGTTTTGATTTTGGTTTTGAGGAGGGATGTAGGGAAGAGGTGGGGGTGGGTGGGTGTATTCTGGTATAGGGTCTAGGCATTTTAGTGATTCATTTATGAGGTTGTTAGGGAGGTAAGGGAATTTTAGTTTTATTATATCATTTGAGGGTGGTATGACTTGACTATGTAAGAAGTCGTATAGTCTTTGATGTATTGAGTTTTCATGATTTATAATATTTTGGCTGTCTACTAGGAATTGAGTATAGGGGTGTGGAGTGTAAATGTGTCGTTCTGGTGGGTTTTGTAAGGTTAATAAGGTTTGTAGGAGTGAATTAGTCCATGTAATTGTGTTCAAATTTTGTGGATTTAGAAGTTGGTTACATTCATCTATGCTTGGATGAGTGGTGATTATTAGTGCATATAAGATGTGGGGTGGTGGATGCATATTTTTTTGTTGTATGTATTGGGCAATGTTTGGGTGGGAAGTGTTGTGTATGTGGTGTAATGTGTGTGTGTTTTTTAGAAATGGTGCGAAGGGTTTTGCAATGTGTTCATATTCTGGTTGGAGTTTTATGGTATTAGGTATAAAGTAGATTTTGGCATTTTTCTTATGTGATGTAGGATGTCTTTTTAGTATATTGGGCATGGGTCCCGGGTTGGTTTCAATGTCTCCTCCTAGAAGTAGTAGAAGTTTGTGGTATATATGTTTAGTGGTGTATTTTAAAGGCTTTGTTGTGTTATTAATGGCTTGTTGGTTTGAGGGTAGGTGGATGTTTGTATTTTGTGTGTGAGTTGTGGGTTTATTTATTTTTATAGTAGGTGTAGTTGTTTTTGTCTTTAGTTTATTATTTGTCCATGTGTTTTTTGTGGTTGTTTTTGTTTTAGTGGTGTGTGGATGTATGTATGATTTGTTTGTATTTTATCTTGGTTGTTTTTGTCGGTGTGTATATGTAAGTGTTATGTTTAAGACTATTTGTATGTGGGTTTATGTTGGTTTTTAAAGTGGTTTTAAAGTCCTTTTTTTCATATGCGGTGTTATTATATACTTTGTGGTTTGTACAATTGTTTGTTTTGGTGTTTGTATTAGTATTTGGTATGAAATATGTTTTGGCATTCTTTTTGTGCGAAGTGGGGTGTCTTTTTAATATGTTCGGCATGGGTCTTGGGTAAGTCTTCATGTCTCCTCCAATTAATATTAGAAGTTTGTAGTAGATGGTTTTTTGTTTTGTTTTAGTATTTTTTGTTTTTGAATGTGACTTTGGTGGTTTTTTGATTGTATGTATTTGTTTTTGTGTGTGTGTATGTCTATGTATGTGTTATGATTCCCGCCGACCTTCTTTGGAGACCGGCGTTCTTCTTTGTATGTGTTACGTTGATGGTGTGTTGTTGTCTTTGTGTGTGTATATGTATTTTTATTTGTTTTTATATTAGTATTTATTCGTATATTCGTATTAGTATATGCCTCGGTTTTTGTCTCGGTGTTTGTATCAGTATCCTTGTTAGTATTCGTGTTATAATTTGTACTAGTATACGGGCCAATATTGATATTAGTATTTGTATTAGTGTAAGTATCAGTATCAGTATTTGTATTAGTATACGTAACAGTATATGTATTTGTATACGTACCATTATACAGATATTTATACAGATACGTACTAGTATACGGAAAAAATATATTGATATTTATTTCAATCAGATTCGTATATATTCTTACTATCATTAGAATTTCTATTTTTAGTAATTCTATTTTTGGGGCCTTCGGCGCCAAACCGGCCGGCGAAACATAAATCTCCCCTTCTATTTTTAATATTCTACATACTCTCAACAAATTCCTACTCTTCAATCGCAAACTCTTCTCATCTTTATATATATAAATTTTAATATTACTATTAACTTTCCTTTTATCCCTGTAATTCATATTCCACTTTGTATTTTTGGTCTGTACTATTTTATTATTACTACCTTTTCTATTTATTTTTACTCTAATTTTTTTTTTCTCATTACAAGTTTGGTTAATTTCCCATCCTTGATTTTTGAATTTCTTAGGATGCATATTCTATTTTTAGTACATCTGTTTATAGCTATGTTCTTCATATTTGTATTCTTATTATAATTAATTCCCATTACTATTTTGGTGAATTTTCCATCTCTTATATTTGAATTTCTTATGATACATATTCTATTTTTAGTACTGCTGTTTATAGCTACGTTCTTCATACTTGTATTCGTATTATAATTAATTCTCATTACTAATTTTGTTAATTTTCCATTCCCTATTTTGGATTTTCTTAGGAAGCATATTCTATTTTTAGTTATATTGTTTGTTGCTATATTCCTATTATTTGAATTCTTATGATAATTATTTCTCGTTACTATTTTGGTTAATTTTCCATCCCTTATTTTGTAATTTCTTAGGAAGCATATTCTATTTTTAGTACTATTGTTTGTTGCTATGTTCTTATTATATGTATTCTTCTGATAATTATTTCTCATTACTAATTTGGTTAATTTTGCATCCCTCATTTTTGAATTTCTTAGGAAACATAATCTATTTTTAATGTTGTTTTTTGTTCCTACGTTCTTATTATTTGTATTCTTATGATAATTATTTCTCGTTACTATTTTGGTTAATTTTCCTTCCTTTATTTTTGGTTTTCTTAGGAAGCATATTCTATTTTTAGTACTGCTATTCGTTGCTATGTTCTTATTATTTGTATTCTTATGATAATGGTTTTTTACCTTTATTTTCTTCTTACATATCCTCTCCGATTTTCTTCTTTTCTTTTTAGTATTGCTTGCTCTATTTGAAATTTTTGAAAATTTAAAAATATCTATCTTCTTCCTATTTAATTTATTATATCTCTTTCTACTCTCCTTGCTTTTCCTATCTTTAGCCATTTTCATATTCCTTGCCTTTTGATGATATGTAGTTATAAATGTGTGGGTTGTCTTTGTATATGTGTGTGTATGTGTAGTTTTATTTGGTTTTGTATGTCCCTTAGAATTTGTTTTGGTATTTGTATCTATATTCGTATCAATATTTATGACAATACTTTTATTAGTATTTGAACCATTATTCGTATTAGTGTTTGTATTGGTTTTTTTATTTGTACTAGTATAGGTATTAGTATTCATTTCAATGTACGTATCAGTATACATACCAATATATGTACAAGTATCAGTATACGCGCCCTTATGCATATCAGTATACGTACGCGTATACATATCAGTATACGTATCCGTATATATATTTGTATACGTATCAATATAGGTGCCAGTATATATGCCATTGTACGTATCAGTATATGTATTAGTTTTTATGTTAGTATTTGAACCAGTAGGTGTACTAGTATATGTGGCAGCGTATGTACCAGTATTTGTACCAGTATTTGTGTTATATATCATATGGTGTGGTAATAATTCAAGTTTTGTGAGTAATTTACGATGTATTCTTTTGGTATAGGTGATTATTTTGTGTAGAATACAATTTTTTTTGGTATAGTATTGAGTATGGTCTTTGAGGTATTTCGTATAGCATTTGTATTGAGAATAGCATTGAATACAGTATTTTGTATAGTCCCATATGGAGTATGCTCTATATATTCTAGTAAGGTGTATGTATTGTGTATGATTTTTTATCCGGTGTACTAGTTTTGTATTTGTATTTATATACTTGTATACTATTATGTAATTGACTATATTTCTATATGAACACTCTACTCCGTATTGTATTTTGTAGTAAACTAAGGAATGTATATGTTTTGCTATGTGGTCTTTGAAGCTCACATGTTTGGCCGGTTCTCTTCAATTCTTGCATTGTTGACTCTTCCCGTGAATGCTCTCATATTTTGGAGGGTGGCTAGCATTGATTCTTGGATGCACTCCATTTGTGTCTTCAATTCGTCATGTAATTTGTCGGTGTACTCCTTGTTTTCTTGCCTTAGTTTCTTGTTGTTCTCCTCCAATAATTCCACAATGTCCTTCTTGGTGATGGCTTCATTCTTCTCTTGCATGTTGAACGTGGTAATGGTGTTGACGATTGCGGTGTTGATGTCTTCAAACCCAAACTCCTTGATTTGTTCGGCGGTAGGAGGCTCCACCCCCTCTAAGCTTCTTCTATGCGGTGCGAAGTCCACATAGTTTCCCCCTAGTTCGTGAGTCTTCTTCACAAAAGTCCTATACACTATGGGGTTAGCACAAAGGACGTTGGCACTACCGTTGTGGTGGGTGCCATTGTCCCGGTGGAACCATATAGAGCGCACATTAGTACCTCCCATGATTTTGTATATTTCATGGGTAGTGTTTGCAAGGTCCAAGCGGATAGGGAGGGGAGATAAGGTGAGGGTTAGAGCATCCTTTCTAGACTTGGTTTCGAAAATACCTTTTGGTCCTTTGGTGTCAAGGACTTGTCTTGCTTGCAAAATTTCACTTCGCATGGTGATGTGATGTGCTAGTATCTTCTTCACTTGTTGAGGGGTAGTGGCGATGATGAAGGCGTGTGAGTCTTCTCTTGTTTTTTGGACGCCCGAAATCTCAAACTTGTGGCCCCGGTGAAAGCTATTGCCAAGTATCTCCTTAAAGAGTACTTGAGCGGAAACCCCTATCAAAGTGTCACACTTGATCTTCACGGAGAGGTTAGATCCTTTGGCAATGCCATGATAGGACTTGCACACTTTCCCAACTACACACTCATCGTCAATAGTTAGAATAAAGGGCCTAAGGCCCTTGAGTAGCATTAGTCCATCAATCTCCGGTTTGAGGAGATTCAATTTAATGTTCCCGGCCCACACTCCTTTAGTTTTCCCATTTTTAATGCTTAGGCATTGGATGGCAATTGGATCAATAAGGTCCTTTCCTAAAGCAATGTTCATTTTTTTTAGTCTTTCTTCCACCATTTTTTTTACTACATCATGCATGAGTGGATTTTTAGGTGTTTCAAAGAAGATGGCAATATGAAAGTCAAGGGAGAGGCCAGAATTCTCACAAGTTTTGATGTCACATGGCACTTGGGTGATGTTGAAATGTTGGCTCATCCCATCGCTTGTTGCCATGGGGTAAAGCATTTGTGGGATTCGGGGGAAGGCCACCCTTGCGTTGCATACTTCCGTAGCCTCATCCGCCTTCATTCCCCTTGTGACCATGTCCTCTATGGATTCACCGCTATACAATTCTTCGGCACCATCTTCCAACGCCAAGGTCTCCATGTCTTGGAAACCTAGCCAAAATTTAAACTTTGAAAATTCTGGGTCTTGGAGGGGCTTACCTTTTTCTGAAGTCGAAACTTTACTCTTCTTGTGGCTGCTAGATACTGCTGTGCCCTTCTGTAGTGCTCTGATGGGGCTTTCTTCCAAGCCCTCCATGTTGTCGTTGCTGTATTCAGACCTCCTGGAATTCCCTGCCATGCCTCTAGGACAAGTTGGGAGGTCGCTCGGGCTTATTGGGAGGTCGTAGTGAAAAGTAGGGAGGTCGTGAAAGGTAGGGAGGTTGTTGGGGAGGTGTTGATAGGTCGCAAGTGTGTTTTGGTGGGTCGCAGTGTGGGTTTTAGTGGCCGTTAGGAGGGTCGAGGGTACTGAGAGGGGGGTCGCAGTTGGTTGTCTACGGGGAGGAGTGTGGTGAGAGAGAGTTGTTGGTGTTGGGTTATCTAGCTTGTTTTCTGTGGGGAGAAGGTGGGGGAGGGTTCTGTGGTGGGAGGGACTGGGTTTGTAGTGTGCGGGGAGAGAGAGGGGGGAGGTTATGGATAGGAGAGGTTTTGCTACGTTCCCTGTCTGTGTGTATTCTGGATCAGAGGGGAGGGGGGAGACTATACTTCTGCAGAAGTGGGCTCGGGAGAGGTTTTCAGGTATGGGGGGTCTGCTTGGGTTTGGGTGTAGGGGGATCTGTCTGGGTTTGGGATCTGGGGAGAGGAGGTGGAGTGTTTGGCTACGGGGGTGGGCGGGGAAGGATCTGCTATGGAAGGGGAAGATGGGGAAGAGCGAGGGAGATTGTGCGGTGGGAGGGTTGGGGGGGCCGAGGTGGGCAGGAAGGTGGAGAAGGGAGTTGATGCGAGGGAAATACGGAGGGAAATTGAGGTGGGGGACGGAGGGAAGCTGAGGTAGAGAGGATGGGGTGTGTGGATGGGCTGTGGGTGAGGAGTGAGAGAGAGGGCGATAGAAATAAAATGAGGGCGAGTGTAGGAGAGAACCTGCAGGGTCTCGCTCACGTCCTCGCGCGTCGCCGTCTGTTTGTTGCTGGTCTTCGTGGCTTTTCCTTCATACCTTGTGTTCGCTGTTGTGTCCGCCTTTTGATGGTCTTCTCTTGTATTTGTGCTGCCTTGTCTTGTGTTGTTCTGGTTCGTTTCTTTTGTTTTGGGCTGGCTGTGAAGTTTGTTGATTCTCTCCACTGTCCTTGCAGGTTGGCTGCGGCGTTTCTGTTCCTGCCTTTTTTGAGTCGAATCTCCTCGGATCTGGCTGCAGCTTTGGATCCAAACAAAGTTCTTTCGATGTATAAGTATATACTGCTTCTTTTTGTCTATTAGCTGTGTTCGTTTTTTATTTTGTTTTTCTAGGGTTTTGTTAGGGTTTTTTTGTTTCGTGCGAAAGTGGCAGCTACGTTTTGTGTTTATGTTTTTATGGGCTACTGCTATTGATTTTACTAGTAATTCTGTTCTGTTATACACCTGATTATGGTACGTTTTATGTTTTTTATACTGAATATGCGAGCTGTAATAATTAAAGGTGTTAGAAAACTTACCTGGATTTTCTGTCGTGGAGTGTTGATGGTGATTGTTGTTTCGGTTGGGCCTGCTAGGCTGTTGTAGTTGAATTCGGTTGCCTCTGCAGCTGGGTCTTTCGATCCTAGAGTTGAATTTGTTTGTGGTTCTACAGCAGCTTGGCCTAACGTGTCTCGTTTCTATGCAGATTTTTGTCCTGTTCGCAGTCTTCAGCGGTTGCACTCCAGCCTGGGACTTCCAGCTTGGCGCTTTCGGATTTCTGCTGTATCGTATCAGTTTGGCGTTGGATCCTGTGTCACTTCTGCACAGTATATTTGTATCCAGTTGGTCTGGTTCGCTGGTTAGCAATCTAGGAGGAGTATCTGTACTGATGTATGCTAGTGTAATATTAAGATTGTACGTCTCCTGCTCTACGGATTCGTTTGTGTCCAAGCGGTATTTTGTTACTTGCGAGTTGTCATTGCGGTTATCAGAAAGTTCTATGTCTGTGAGAGTGTTGTGTCTATCATTGCTAGGTGTGTGTACTGGGGGCATTCTATTGGTACTACTGTGAGTTTAAGGTATACTAGAAAAAAACAAGCAAAATACACTAAATCTAGGATAAGCAACAATGAAAGTAAGGTGTATGGGTAAGAAATAGCCTGGTATAGTGCGCAGTAGCTCTTGAGCTCGGATTTGCTAGTCCGTCCTCCAATGTTGTATATTGTGGCGCTGGTTCGGAGGGTGTGGGACTTGTGGGCGGCTTGCAGATCTGGGAACTCTCTCAGATTGCGGTAGTCAAGTATGTTGGTACTTTGAAGAGTAGATCGGTGTCCAACACGAGTCCCAAGCTTTCAGATCTAAAACTCTCCACAGATCCTCCTTCAAATCACCTCGATTTCCTCACTAAAACCTCAGATCTGGAGCTTGTGAGCCCTTCCAACACTGCCTGCTTCCCAGGCCTAACCCTAGAACCAAATCCGATGCAAAATAGGGGCTCCCAACAAGGTCCAGCACTCCTTGTATCCTATAATGTTTGATTTGAGGCTAAGTCCCACACTCCCCCTCACCAGAGATTACGGAGCTCACTCAGCCATATCGTCAATTTCCATGTTTTTATCAAAAAAACACAAATACCAAAGCCACATTCAAAAACAAAAAATTCAAAAACAAAACAAGATACCCATCTACAACAAACTACTAATATTAATTGGAGGAGACATGGAGACTAACTCAAGACCCATGCCGAACATATTAAAAAGACACCCCGCTTCGCACAAAAAATATACCAAAACATATTTCATACCAAATACTAATACAAACACCAAAACAAACAATTGTACAAACCACAAAGTATATAATAACACCGCATATGAAAAAAAGGATTTAAAAGCCACTTTAAAAACCAACATAAACCCACATACAAATAGTCTTAAACATAATAGTTACATATGCACACGGACAAAAACAACCAAGATAAAATACAACCAATTTTACATACATTCATACTCTTCTAAAACAAAAACAACCACAAAAAACACATGGACAAAAAATAAACTAAAGACGAAAACAACTACACCTACTATAAAAATAAATAAACCCACAACTCACACACAAAATACAAATATCCACCTACCCTCAAACCAACAAGTCATTAATAACACAACAAAGCCTTTAAAATACACCACTAAACATATATACCACAAACTTCTACTACTTCTAGGAGGAGACATTGAAACCAACCCGGGACCCATGCCCAATATACTAAAAAGACATCCTACATCACATAAGAAAAATGCCAAAATCTACTTTATACCTAATACCATAAAACTCCAACCAGAATATGAACACATTGCAAAACCCTTCGCACCATTTCTAAAAAACACACATACATTACACCACATACAAAACACTTCCCACCCAAACATTGCCCAATACATACAACAAAAAAATACGCATCCACCACCCCACATCTTATATGCACTAATAATCACTACTCATCCAAACATAGATGAATGTAACCAACTTTCAAATCCAGAAAATTGGAACACAATTACATGGACTAATACACTCCTACAAACCTTATTAACCTTACAAAACCCACCAGAACGACACATTTACACTCCACACCCCTATACTCAATTCTTAGAAGACAACCAAAATATTATAAATCATGAGAACTCAATACATAAAAGACTATACGACTTCTTACATAGTCAAGACATACCACCCTCAAATGATATAATAAAACTAAAATTCCCTTACCTCCCTAACAACCTCATAAATGAATCACTAAAATGCCTAGACCCTATACCAGAATACACCCACCCACCCCCACCTCTTCCCTACATCCCTCCTCAAAACCAAAATCAAAACATTAGACCAAACCAAGAAAATACATACATAATCACATGGAATGCCTCCTCACTAAACACTGCCCTTCCTAGCTTACAAACTCTAGTCGCAAACACAGACACACCACCGGCTCTTATAGTTATACAAGAAACAAAACTAACCGCCACAAAATCTACAAAATATATACAAAATATATTTCAAGACTATAAACTCATCTTTAACAATACACATGCACTTACAAGATGCATGCAACAAAGGAGACCATACACACCGGGCCGCGGTGGCCTCCTTACATTAATACACAAAAAATATACATTCCCAGGCAACATCAACAAAATCCCTACCCCAATGCACATATCATCATACATTCAAATAATTAGAATCACTAATCACCCACTACAATCGTGGTTAATCTTTCACATGTATATGCCATCCCATCCCGAAGATACTAGATTTCTCTTAGATATACAAAACACTATTACAACCCATATTAATAATCATCCCAATCATACATACCTATTATGTGGAGACTTCAATAGAGACATAGCGCTAATTGGCCGCCAAAATGGAAACCATCACACTCCCCCTCAAAACATTGATTACCAATGGCGCCGCTTCACAGAAAACTTAAACTTCGCTTACATCAATACCGATACACAATTCTCTAGACAAGGTGGCTACAATTATAGTGATTGGAGTCTAATAGATGGATTCTATATAAATACAAACAACAACACACAATACACCTCCACAACAAACAAAGATATTATTCTCAATTCGGATCATTCACCCGTACAACTGCACATCCCAAATAACACACTAATTAGTAGAACTCCTACAATCCCAAACAAAGACACTATACGCATACTCAACCCCATCCCAAAAACCAACATAGAAAAATTCAACACAAAATTCTTCGAGGAAAACACCGTACAAATAGACTCCCTCATAAACACTCTTGAAAACAATAGCCAATTAACACAAGCACAATGGCAAGAAGCATGCCACTCTCTAGACAAACTCATCAATAAAATCTCTGATACACTAGAACAAACTTGTAGAGCACACCCAATACCCCAAATGACAAACAGAACCTCTCAACAAGGCGGGTATCTACCCCGCAAACTTTCTAAAACTTGGAAACAACACTTAACCACATACCATATCATACGTAAAACCATTAGAATTGTAAAAAACAACCCTCAATGGCATAACCACCCCATACACAACGAACTACTAAATATACAACACATCCAAATCCCTACCCCGCCGCCTCCGGACCTTCCCCACCTTACATGGATAAAAGATATCGCGATAATTGCAAAAAATGCCAACATACAAGCCCGGAAAATAATCACAAAATACACAAAAAAAAACATTAAAAAAGCCATCTCAAAATACAGACAACTATACGAAATCAGCCCCAAAAAAATTAACAAAAAAGTCTTTAAAAACCTTGAATCCCCACCAATGGATTGTATCAAAGATCAATATAATAATATTCTAACTAGCCCCGAAGACATTGCGAATGAAATATTCAACCAACAAACAAAAACCAATAGACCAACAGTACCAACATGTAATTACCAGCCACAACATACAATAGAATGCACATGTGCAATACGCCAATACCCTTGGCACGACCTGGACGGATATACCCTTGACAAACGGGGCGAACCAGAAATTCCACTTCATAAATACCTCAACAGAGCCACATACGACACATGCCTCCAAAATCTTGGAAATAATAAAGCCCCAAGCCCAGACCGCATACCAAATTCAATACTGAAAAACATGCCTCCAAGATTTCATAAACTACTATTCCTATTCTTTTCTCACTGCTATAAACAAAAACAAATACCAAATTCATGGAAAACAAGTGCAACAATTCTACTATACAAAAAAGACGATCCATCCATGCTACCCAATCATAGACCAATTGCACTAGCTAACACAATATATAAGCTTTTTACCAGTACACTCACCCACATACTATCCTCATACGGCGAAAAATTCAAAATCCTACATGATAGTCAAGAAGGATTTAGAGCGGAGAGAAGTACCGCACGGCAAATACAAACTATAATAGCCGCATTAGAAGACGCAAAATTTACTAACCAAGATATATACATACTATACGTGGACTTCAAAAATGCCTTTGGCTCAATTGATCATGCCAGACTTCTAGCAATAATGTCAGACCTTGGCTATCCAAAAGAGGCAACTACACTTGTTGGAAACATCCATTCCCAATCATCTACTTGCTATATCGGCGAACACTTTGGGAAAACAAAACCTATACCCATCCAAAGAGGAACTATACAAGAGGACATCCTTAGCCCATACTTATTTATTATATTTTTAGAACCACTACTTAGATGGCTAGAAAGAGGCAATAATGGATATACTTTCGGCACATCACAAGTCACAATAAACTCCGCCGCATACGCATATGACCTAGCCACCATAACTAACAAAATCAAATCAATCCAAATACAACTCCATAAAATTGATAGATATTGTAGATGGGCTGGCATGGATGTGGGAGTTCCAAAATGTGCCGCTACCGGATGCCCAAACAAATCTAAATTGAACCCTACCACTTTCAAAGCCCTAATGCAAACCTCTAACATCAACTACCGCAACCAACCAATCCCTATACTACACCAAAACGAACCATACATATACCTAGGTACAAATCTTGTTCCCTCACTAAAATGGAAAATCCAAATCCACACTACAACCACAAAGCTCATCAAACAATGCAAAGAACTAACAACATGCCCAGCCACCATGAAACAAAAAATAAAAATGGTTGATACCGTACTACGCCCAGGTGTGGCATACAGTTTCTACGGTGTACCATACTCTATGCCAGCTATCAAAAAACTTGATAAAAAAATAATAGTCATACAAAAAACCATATGTGGATTACCAAAATGTATGTCAAACGCAATAACCCAACTACCACATAACCTATTTGGACTTGAAGCTTTCTCCCTCAAAAACGCATACCTCCGATGTATAGGCGAACAACTGCAAAATGCTCTAAACGATAAAGGAAGACTTGGGAAAATATATAATGGATTAACTCACTATGTCCTTGCCCAATATGGTGGCGCTGAAAACATACCGAGAATTAAAAAAAGTGACTGCATAAGATCACCAATAACACGAACATTCTTCTTATTAAAACATACAGCTAAAGCCCACCTTAAAAGTACGCTCCCAAACTTCCTCACTAATCCCACAACACTAGAAATACTATGGCGCCAAGAAACATTAAATCATAACACACTCAATGCCCAACTCTCCCAAAAGCTTCTACAAAAACTCCTCTCAAAAAATATTTTTGAACTAAACCAAATTACCTTACCTAACGGTACACACATCATGAACAATGAGGACTTCAAAACCTACCACTTCACCCCATCTAAACTAATAAAGAGTGCCCTAAGTGTTGCTAAACAACTATTTTGCCACATAACATGCCCCACTATATGTCATACTCCTTGCAACATACACCCATACTCTCATACACTTAAAGATCCATTCATCACCTTCAACAATAACATCATTCCAAGAAATATTCTCACACCAACCAATCCCCCTAACCCTCCACATACATACCACCCCCGCCCCCCAACATACATCCCCAAAAACCCTACCAAATACCCCATTAATAATATCATAAACCATAAACATATCCAACACACAGACACAAATAACATACAAAATACCTACACAAAATATCTATGCCAATGGCAACACAATGATAATACATACAATAAATGGCTCCCCCAAAGAGACCTTTTTCCACGGCATGACACCAATACCTCCACACATAACACTGAAAAATTAAAACAATACTACCTAAAGATCCAAAACAAAATATACTCAGATATCATCCTTGCCCACCATCCACAAGAACAATCCTCAGACTCAAGGTCCGTAACGCCACCCATAATTATCCCACTCTTAAACATCTACACAACAGAATGCAACCCCGAAAATGATATCCTTACATCCTCAAACACAATTCAAATAAATAACAATCAAGCACATCTATACGAAGAAAACGGCCGACATTTACACACCATACCCATTACCCGGCTCCAATGGTTATGGAACCAATATCATACAAAATTACAATCCCCTACAAACATTGAACCAACAACCCAACCCTTTGAAACCGAACTAATATGGCTTTACCAAAGATATAAATATCGAATACCAAAAACTGACCCCCTCAAAAATGCGCAATACACAATACCCACCCCCATTTTAGACTCACTAATATCATCCTTTAACATCGAACACTCATACTTTTCCTCCCCGATCACATGTCCTACCAAACTAAATAAATTCTACTCACCGTACGAAAGAGACAAAATATTTGGATCCCTAGGCAAGGCCTTTGAACACAAATGGATCGGAAATGGAATAGCTCACCCCCACAACGAGGAAGACATAGAACAAGCCATACATTGGGCTAGACTTGCCGCCAAACACGATCCAAATAACACAAAAACAATCATCGTCACACCGAAAAATAATTGGTACCAAAACAACAACCAACATTCAAACCCATTCCCAGATTCCCACATCATTGCATTATTCGAAGCAGACACAATACCATACGAAGAACCTAATATCCCACCCGAGCTAAAAAAACCCCGAATAGAGCCATTTACATTACAAATACTATGCGTCCATCATCAAAATCAAAACCTGGGCTCCCTAGAACAACTTGCGGAACTTACCTCCATAACAGACAATCTAGACATACAACGACCATACACAAAACCGGCCCCACCAACACCCATACAAACCCCCGTAAACAAAAGTAAAAATTGGTCAAAATTAAACTATGACAACAACACATTAAACTACTCCGTCATACCTCCCCCTCTCCCAGACTACCCAGCTCATACCACACCAAAATTTAACCCCGCATACAGTTATTACACCGACGGCTCCTTTAAACCACCGGAACAAATTAGCCCGGGCTCTTGGCGAAGAGAAAAAGCTGGCTATGGCATATATAATTCTACCAAAGAAATTAAACTAGCCAAAAGACTCCATGGACTACAAAATATGCTTAGAGGAGAACTCATGGCCATTCACAAAACACTACAAATCATCACAACAAAATACAAAAATGAACCTGCACATATATTCACCGATTGCATAAATGCACTCTACCTACTAAACACTCAAATAACACACCCAACCCTTCACAACAGTCACCCCGACCAAACCATACTAACATCAATGGTACAAATGTTACAAAAACGTACACAAATCACAACCCTTCACAAAGTCAGAGCCCATGCCAACATTGATGGCAACGAACAAGCAGACAAACTTGCAAAAGAAGGCCGAGAAAAAACACACAAAAAAGCCAAAGACCCTCACGAACATGCTCATGCCACCCCATACTACTTTCAAAAAGAAGATTGGCCTTCCAAAGAAGATACCCCCGACAAAGGCCCAATTAGATTTCTGGGCAAATATCTCAAAAAACAAGACCTCTACAACAACCTGGATACAATCTCAGAAAATATTCCTAACATAGAGAAATGGACTAACAATAACGACATAGACAATGAACTCTCTACAAACTTTTGGAAAAACCCCATCATCTCAGACTCACAAATAACGTGCCTCATCAAATTCCGTACGGGTCAATACATGGGAAACGCTCGCAAGCAACTCTTCCTTGGAATAGAAAGATTCCCATCCATAACATGCCCCATATGCCCCTCAACGGACCCCGACACATGGCTACATGTGCTACTCAAATGCCAAAACCACCACATACACTCTCTAATTGTTAAAAGACATAACAAAGCGGTATGGGAAGTCCGAAAACTAATCACCTCCTACAATAAATCGAGATGTTTCATACTTATGAACGCCGGCACTTTTAATAGCAATCCACAAGAAAACACGGTCCCCCCATGGCTACTTCCATGCTCATGTATGACCCAAAGATGTCATTGCAACGCTAGGCTCAAACCGGACATTCTTTGTGTCAAAGGTTTACCATACAACGACCCACCACCCGAGAACATCAACCAAGACTACACCATTCAATTCATCGAATTTACATATTGCAACGATAGATTCTCCCCGGAAACAATACAAAACAAAATAGATAAATACCAACCCCTCATAGACGACATCATTGCCCTCGGCTGGAATGTGGACCCCCTTATTGTTATCACATCCGGAGCTCGTGCCACCACCTTTATCCCATCTATGAAAACTCTCGAAGATACCTTCAAGATACCCATTGATACAATTAAAACTACCTTTAAAAATATCAACACCATTGCTATTCAACATGCCATGTCTATTTTACTGCATAAACGCAAAATCGAAAACAACCAAGTCCTCCCTGATAGGCAAGACCCCCCTTAGGAACTTCGCCACTCTGTCTCTTCCTGATTGGCTGCCTGTTTGGTTTTGTTTTTTGTTGTTTAGTTAGTTTGGTCGTGGTTGGTCGTTGTCGGTTGGTTTCTGGCTACTCGTTACATAGTGTCTACCATCGAAAGGGGGAAGTAGTTCCAGTTCGCTAATTCCTTGTCCGGTGGGCATGGTCTTAGCAATGGAACGAACAGACACTTTATTCACGCCGGTTCCCGAAGGGAACCGGCGTTCTTCTTCTTCTTGGTTAGTGATTTCTACTGATTTTCTAGTGGGTGCTTGTGAGGTGGTTTAGCTTACTTTACAGAGATCATTTGCTGAGAAGAATCAGTTAAAGTTAGTGGAAACATGGAAGGTGTGGAAAATCACATACCGCCTTCTTGTCCTCAAGTTTCTTATTCTCGTCTTCCATGCCTTTGACCTTGCTCGCCATGGGCTTAATTTGCTCCCTGTCCTCCAATGTGGCCGCATGATTACACAGCTGCTTCAGCTTCTTCACAAGCGCAGTCAATCTCGCAATCTCGCCGGCAAACACATCTCTCGCTTAAACTCAATTTCCTGAACAAGGTTACTAACAAGTGAGTCTACATTTAAAGCCATAAACCACCGCTATATTTTACTGAGACTGTAGCTATTTTACCACCAAGAAGTTTTTGTCACCTGGGATATATTTGTGGAGGTACTTCAACATAACTACCATATCTAATAGTAAAAAACAAAGCTATAGCCTTATGGACAACCTCCAAACGTAGAATGAAGAGTGTTACCACAACAAATGAGAACGTACTTTGGTACGAGAGACATTTCCTTTGGGTTTTCATATAGGGGAGTTCATTCGAACTTAATTGGTAAAATGGCCTCAATGCCATAAATCAACGAAAAGGGCGTGGCGTGGGTGGTTATCTTGAAGGTGGTTTGGTAAGCCCATAGCGCCGCAGGGAGTTTGGTGTCCCAATCCCTCTTGGAATCGGCGACGATTTTCCTCAAGATTTTCACGAAAGTTTGGTTGACCCGTTTGGTGTGACCATTCGTTTGGGGTGATACGGGGGTGGTTTTACAGTGATTGATCTTGAACCGAATGGTCATGGCCTCAATCATCTCATTCAAAAAATGTTTTCCTCTATCACAAATGAGGATCTTGGGACAACCAAACCGGGTAATGATTTGTTCAAAT
Source organism: Bryoerythrophyllum caledonicum (assembly GCA_963971425.1). Taxonomy (NCBI): domain Eukaryota; kingdom Viridiplantae; phylum Streptophyta; class Bryopsida; order Pottiales; family Pottiaceae; genus Bryoerythrophyllum; species Bryoerythrophyllum caledonicum. The sequence continues at coordinate 16,616,025 of OZ020518.1, read as the reverse complement.
AAGAACTTGGCCGCATGATTGGCGTCATTGGTTCTCACAGCCCTAGCTTCGGCCCACTTGGTGAGGTATTTGGTTGCCACTACATTGTGTTTCTTTCCACTAGATGAGCTACGGTGCACCTCGCCTACGTAGTCATGTGGTCCACGAAAAACACCACGGGGTTGAGTAACAAATAGTGGCGGAATTTTTTGACCAAAAACACCATTGCCAAGCACTCTCGTTCAGTGGTGGTCTAGTTTTTTTCGGCGGGGTTTAATTGCCAACTAGCAAAGGCTATGGGGTGATCCTTGCCGTTAAGGCCTACTGGTTGGCACAAGGTACTCCTGACCGCTACTGCCGATGCATCACAAAAAATATGGAAAGGCAACTCCCAATTTGGTGGCATCAAGACCGGGTAGGTGCTCATTTCCCTCTTCAAGACCTCGAAGGCCTCCTGACAGCTTGGTGTCCATTCAAACTTAACCTCCTTTTGCTGGAGCCTAGAAATGGGCATGGACTTGGTGGCGTAGTCATGGATGACCTCCCTATACAATCCTATGTACCCAAACATCTTTTGGATCTCCTTCACGTTTTTAGGAGGGATAAATCCACTATTACCTTCACTTTTTCGGGGTCCGGCTCTCTCCCTTCCTTGGAAACCACAAATCCCATCAACACCCCCTTTTGAACGGCTCGGGAGAAACTACACTCATACTGGTACCTCTCGTGGATGAACATGTGATGAATGGTGGGTAACCCAAGTTCGCGAAGCCGGGTTAAGTAATCCATTCAAGACGTATTGCAATGGTGCAAAGTCAACAACTCTTGACCGACGCCACCTTCAGCATCCAATGTTGTGGCGATTTAGGGTGAGAGCTGTTGGGCCGTGGGTTTGGAGCACTTTTTATATCAATCATGGCCATTCAAAGTAAACTCAGTCAACGATCCACATCACTCTTATGATTAAAAAATTCCATTTTGAATGCACATCACTAATCCATGATTGTCTTCAAATGAATACAAGATGCCATTTGAAATTCTTTTGTTTCAAGAAGGTGGCAAGCTCAATAGAAGAGAAGGTACTTACTTTTAAACACTTTGCTTGATGTCGTGTGTGTCCAAATGTAAAATCATTGTTGAATCCATATCTTACATAGTTAGAGGAGATCGTACTTTTGAAGGTTTTAGGGTTTTTCTCTTTTTTGCTTGAATGGAAGGTATGCTGCAATATGTGCCTGTACGTATTGCTGCAGAAACAGAGCCATATTATGATACGGTCCAATGTTTTGATACGTATTGCACTTCTTGCTTTACGCAGCAACACGTATTGCTAGCTTAAAAATCTAAGGCAATGTTGTTAATTTCGCATGTACTCTGCTTGCTCCGCCTGCTCCAGTCCATACTCCGCCTGCTCCAGTCAGTCTGCACGCCTTCGCTTGTGCTCACGGACTTGCACACCCGCTCAGCATGAAACTTGTGCAAGGGTCGAAGTGAGGAGCAGAGTCGGCAATAGAGCCATGGTTGATCGCCAACAAACAACAAACCAAGTGAGAGCGAGGAACTTGAATCGATCACACCTTAAAGTGCTGGTAGCTAGACACTAAAGACTCAAAACTCAGGGGCTGGCGGTGGTGGTGATGATAACACGCTTGAAGGCGTGCAACGTGATGATAACACGCTTGAAGGAGTGCACGCCCCTACTCCGCCTGCGGGTCTCCGCCTCCACCCCTGCTCGCCTGATCCTCCTCGCCTGCTCACCTGTTGTGCCTCGGCGCCTGCAGATCCTCCTACGCCTGATCCTCCTCGCCTTCTTGTCTACTGCGCCTGCAATCCTCCTGCACTTGTTGGTCCTCCTCCACTTCGTGCCGCCTGATCCTCCTCTGCACGCATCCGTGCGCTCCTCTGGACCCCCTCCGTTGCACCTCCGTGCGCCTCTCGCCCCTCCTCCCCCGCGCGCCTGTCATCCCACCTTCCTCCGCACGGATCTTCAGAACTTGATCCCCCACACGCCTCTAGCCCTCCAAACCGCGTGATCTCCTCCACTACTCACCTAAAACCCTAAAACCCTACCACATTCCAGATCGCACCTCCTACCTCTCACACATAAATCCTTTTCCTTTACAAACAACATCAAGAAACTTAGTTTCAAACATACCAAGACAAGTGGGCAAGAAGATAGACAGGAACCACAAACGAGGGTGCATGGAGAGGAAGGACTAACCCAACCCTAAACCAACCCATGGTTAACCATGGGTTACAGTTGCGGATGGGATGAAGGGGGCTTGGTCTCCTTCCATCCAGCTGGAACAAGCATGGGTGTAGTTTCGCCCAAGGGCTTTTGAACGGCTGTGATTCTTCGTAAATTTGATGATACCAGTAAGAAGGTGAAGCAGATTATTTCCATACCAGAATCCAGACTTGAAGGAACTCGGAAGGAAACCGTAAACGATTGTATGAGACAATATGACATTCTCACTGGATGCGCAACTTGCTAAGGGCCTCTCTACACTAGAGGCAAGAGGCCGCGAGGAGAGAAATTTCAGCCAATGGGAGACGTAGAAATCGAGAAGACCAAAGAATGTCACTTTACACCCGATTTTTTCAGCCCAAGGGATGAAAGAGGAGAAAATGACATGGACAACACTTTTGTCCTCCTTAGCAACAAAAGTGCATAATAATGAGGGGCCCCGGAATTATAGTTAGGCCTACCTCAAGAGGTGGGCCTAACTATAAATCCGGGGGGCCATTGGCCAAAAAACTCACAACCAATCATTTAATATATTTAAAGATGAATTTTGAAAAAACTCAACATTGGAGCTTTTGGCCTTCTCTCACTTTACACCACACCCAAAGGCCATGGCTTCTCAAGGATTGGCCTCTCAAGAATGTGCCATGGCCCAAGTGGAGTTTGGCCGGAGGCTTCTCGTTTCTAATGTAAAGAGGCCCTAAGTCAGTACCGTTTTTGAGCTTTTGACCTACCTGAGCGACAATAGTTGCCCAAGATGCTCCTGCAATACCGTAACCGAGAAATGAACAAAGAGCGACATCCCCAACCAAGTTGAAAACGCTTCCGATGACCAACACCTTCAGCGGATTTCCGGAATCCATCATCGCAAGGCTGCATGGAAAACATCACATCAAATCTCACGGCTCTTGTAGAAGTTTTCTAGCGCATTCAGGAACTGTGCAAAGTGACTTTAATGTCACATAAAATGTTACAGAATTGTGGTAAGAGTATGTCTATAGACCTATTGAATCGACTTTCATTCTTTCAACATTCAATTCTCGAACGATTTGCATAGAAATGCGCATCGAAAATATCAGCATCCCACAATTCTTGCAGTTCATAACGAATCATTGAAACTTTGGAACAAACTTAGCAGTAAAACATAACCAATGCACAACTTCCCCAGGGCTCTTCCTCTGTCTCTTCCTCTTCCACGGTATTCAATGGTTCTTCCAATAAAGTCGAAGCTTCGGGTGGCGGGGCAAACTGCTTCGGTTCTTCCGTTTGGATCATAAATCCGATCTCAGGTTCTTCCTCAACAGTCTCTTCTATGACTTCCAGGGATTCAGGCCACAATGTGACCACTGCTGCTCCCACGGGTGACATAGGTTCTAAGAGAGGGAAGGACAAAACATTTACCTCTTCTTCAGACAAGGAGTCAGCAACTTGGCTAGCCGCTACCATGACGGCCTCGTACTCCATGGAATTAAAATGAGCATTCTCTGCAGTATCCTCCTCTGCCAATATTTCTTCCAATGCTGCTTGAACCGGACTGACATGCTCATCTTCCTCAGCAAACGTCTCAGGTTCCTCTTCCGGTCGTCATACCGCTCTTCACTTCTGATTCTCAGCTTCTTCCAGGGATTCCACCACTTCAATTCCAGCTTCACTCAAGGAGTCTGCAATATTTGATTCTGAACACCGCACACTGCCCTTCCGCGAATGGGTACATCTAAAACCAGATTGTCGCCTTCCAAGGATCGTTCGCTGCCAAACTGTTCGCTGCCAAACTTAATTATTAGATAATTAAGTAAGATTGAGAGTTTACTGCCAAACTGTTCACTGACGAAGTTACCACCGTAGTTGTTTGATTGAATTATCGCAAGAGCTTCTTACTGGCTAAGTGATCTGTGTACCGGTATTCATTTTCAAATATGTACTTCAGAATGCCATCCTCAGATTTAAAGTGACGTAAGAGCGATGGCAATGGAGAAAATGTATGGATGAGGGATACCGATTTCTGTTTGCGAAATGGAACAAACCGCTGCAATATTAAGAGTATATTTGATCATTTTCTGCTGCTCTGTGGTGATGATTTGTCAAACACGTATTTGCAAACGCTTTGGGACTTTCATGGCTAGTACATTGTTACCGGTAAATGAAATATATTCAGCGTGCAATGCTTTGCCCTACAACTGCCTCTTCACAGAAGTACTGTGCTGACCATAAAACTTCATTACGCATGGTAGCCATCCCACAGATGATTGATCTGTCTGCTTTTACTGTATCAAATTACAGAGGGAAAAATAGTCGTGTGGACCAATTGCCTGTTCTATTTGGGCCTGAACAGCAGGCGTGATATTCAACACACAGCCAATTGCCCCCCTTACAAAAGAAAGACCTTCCACTGAAAGATATAGCGAGGGCCGTCGTTTGGGGCATTCTCAATCAACACATAGCCACGCGCTCCACGGAAGCATCCGGTTCCACCATGGATAATCAGCTCATACGGCGTCTTCTTACCTGCCAAATTACCACTAAACGTGATAGTTGAGCCGTTGAACTCCCCCTCAGTGAATGAGATCTTGCTGACGAGCTGCACCCCTTCCGCACTGCTCTGGTCCGTGACAAAGCCATAGCCTCTCTCGCGAGCAAGGAGCTTGCTGTCCGCGCCCAAACCCTCTCTCACTTCGTTGTCAAACACAAATGACGACCCAAACTGACCGGGCTTGGCGTTCGGAAGGCTCGCCCACTTCAGAGTTGCCGTCTTGTCAGCTGGGTCGGCTGAGCGGATCTCGTGGATGTAAAACTCCAGAGTTTTCTGCACCTTCTCCTCATGCTTGCCCGATAGAGTCGCCTTGAGACTACTTCTTGCGACTCCCACTGCGTTCCTCCTGGGGCATCTGAGAGCAGCGATGGATCCTTGGCTGCGAAGTGCCAGAAATGAGGAGCGGAACGATGACATCTTGAGGACATCCAGGCGTGTGGAACTGATGGCGGCGCATGCCAATTGGCTTCGCTGCACGACCGCTGTGGCTGCCATTGTCGCACTGCCTTGAGACCAGTCCCCCTTGCTGTCAATTCTGCGATTTGATGTGATATCACCGTCAGCACAGTCTCCAAGGAAATGACAGTCGGGAGTAGAATCCTAAATTCCTAACCATCTGGATTGGATCTGGCCGAAGCGGCAATCGGATCCAGCTGATTCAGATTCTAGCTCCGTGCGATTGTTAAAAATATTCGACATCATACTAGTTCAATGACACTGACCCTAAATATGATGACCAAAATTGTTTCCAAGTTACAAGCCTGTGGAAGGACACTACTTCGAGAGATGCATCCAAATCAGCGGACTTCAGTCACAATCAGAAAGCATTGAATTTCCTAGCAAGATCATCAAAAGAGCAGGAAATGCAACAGCAAGTCAAAGCTAGTGGAGTCAATCGTTCCATTCTTCGGAGACTCGCCTTAGCTCCAATGCACAGAACTAAGGCTTGGATCTGTCACCTAGTATCCAACTATACTCAAATGCAACAAGCCAGGAGCGCAATGAGAACCTACCAATTTTGAGCGTTGGCAAGCCCAATAAGTTTGGCGAGGGGATCCAATGTACCATATTTAACTGGAGAGTGACCTAGCCCGGTGGACTAGGAACGTGACGACAGGTACAGAAGTCGTGCTGCCTGACTCTGAAAACAAAAATCATTCATCCTTGAAAAATAACTGAACACATGATTATCGTGGACGACGCGAAAAACCCGTTGACGGTCCTCAGCGCCTTTGATTGAACAGTTGGAGGAAGGGATGCCGAACATCTTATCTTGAAGATCAACTCCCATCCAATCAAAATGAGTACTTCTGGAACATTCATTTCTTAGATCCTCATTGCACGCCCACGTTTCCAATACGAGTGCATCGTATGCCCGCTCACTAGGTTCAATCCGTGTTCGGGCTGTCAGGCCCTGTTTTGGTCTTCTTTCCGTCTCCCGCGGCCGTCCCCCAAAAGCATCTTTCCGCCCCCTTGTCCGCGTCTTTTCCTTCCAGCGCCTCTCGCCCTTTCCGAGATCCCTGCCCGATCCATCCCGATAAGCGCCTGCCCGCCCCTGCTATCGGCGCAGACCCCGAGACCCGATAACACCATATCGGCTATCGGCCTAGGAACGGATCCACGCCCACGTGTACCGGTGGGACCCATCCACCCCCCTCCGCCGCCGATAAGCCAGTATCATCCGGGCAATCCGAGGAGCGGAGATGATGTAGATGATTTATGTTGGACTCGGCTTGCAACGTCTCCCCAGCCCGTGTTCATTGCGGCGCCATTTGTTGTGCTCGCGGGAGAGTAGAGTGTCACCGATAGGCAGCGGGAATGGAGTTCCTGGATCTGAATCTCCTGCCGCCGGTCTTCCCAGGTGTGGATGCAAGTGAGGTACCAGTTCGGAGTGGAGCCGATAACGGGGTGGCAGCGAGAGGATGGAGGCGGCAGGGTCGAAAGAAGCCTGCTGGTGTGCGTGAGGAGGGTGTGCAAGATCTAGATACAGCTATCCGAGAAGGCCCGCACGCTCGGTACCTCATGAAGCATGGTCACAAGGTTCTTAGGATGCGTGATGCATTACATAAGCCTCCACCTGGTTTGCTAACTTGGAAAGATCTGAGGTGGAATTTTGAGGCCGAGAGGGAGACGAAGTCCGCTGTTGATGACCTCCATGGTCTTCCTGATCATGACCCCGGTGAGGGAAAGCAATCGAAGCTTATCGCCTACATTCCATGGGATAGAGTAATGGATTTCGTGAACGGTGAGCAATCATGCCGAAAGGACGTCGAGACCACATTCGTGCGGGATAAATTCGACCCCACGAACGTGGGAGATAAGACCCACTATCGCTGGAACTGCCCCATCGAGCTTCAACGGTAAGATGGTCATTGCTGTTACGAGGATTACTGTCATATCGTCTACTGCGCACTGTATCCATCACAAAAAGTTCTCGGCTGTCGTTGCAGATGGCGTTGTCAATACGGTCCCCAAGACAATAGAGACAAGATCGACGATATCACTCCCGATATGGCACCCACAGCACGACGATACAATCGGAAAGGAAAACAGATATACTCAGGACGTGGTCAGAAAGGCCCTCGTGCTACTGACGCGAAGGAGGGAGGGTCTATGAAGGTGGGCTGCCAATGTAGATTCTATGTAAAGAGGTACTACTTTCTACCATCTATCGCCGAGATAGGGTACTTCTGCAAAGATCACGTTGATAGAGAGGGCAATATCGTTCACGATAAGGTAAACATCACCAGGGGGAGACTCAGATTCCGAAAGTGCATATCGGAGGAGGTTAGAGATTGGGTTCTACGGCAGTACGACGAGCTCGTTCCTATGGAATCGATTAAACTAAAGCATCAGAGGTTGGTACTCAAAGGACGCGATGAGGGCACGCTCACACCTTCTCGGGATTGTTTCCTGAGCATGGAGGATATTCGGAACATTTGTGGCGTCCGTGCGCAAGAACTCTACATGAAGCACCATAATGATGCCGAGAGTGTTAGAATGTGGGTACGAGAGAATCGAGAGATGGTATTCTACTACCAGGATCCGGGGACTAAGATAGAAGGGGTCCTGAACTCTGACAACGTGCCCTTCGTGATAGGGATTCAGACCCCTTTTCAGCTGCGGATGATGCTCAACTATGGGCACGATAGCATTATTGCGATAGACGGGACCTTCGCTACAAACAACAAGAAGGTATGTGCCTTTACGACTCGCTCTGAATGTGTCTACTCATCCGATCTACAAACTTGTGCAACATCGATTCGTATCTTCTAGTACTAATATTTCCTATTGTTTACAGTACCCTCTATTCACGATGATGGTGTTCGACGACTGGAGGAATGGCGTGCCCGTCGCCTTTATAATCACCGCGAGATCAAAACAAAGTGATCTAGTGCCTTGGATGCACGCTCTAAAAGAGAAGCTAGAGCAAATCAACCCAAGATGGAGACCTACAGCATTCGTACTCGACGACGCCGATAACGAGATCAACTCACTCCGGTAAGAAACTATAGAGACTCGCAGAATACCCCCTCTGGTTTCATATCTTGCCTTTTGTACGTCAGGTTCAGGTCGGGATGATCCGACATATCGGCGTTCCGGCTTTCTCGTATCGTGCCGGGTTATCTGATGGGTTATCGTGTTTTTACTTATCGCAGGGAAGTTTGGCCTCGGTCGTTTCTGTTCCTATGCTTGTGGCACGTGCGTCGAGCCTGGCAAAAGAACGCTTGTGCGAAGTTGAAAGACATGGAGACGAGAGCTGCTGCATTGCGTACTGTAGGGGATCTTATGTACATGTCGGAGACACCAAGTGATTGCGATGACCCTGCTACGAGAGGACCTCCTACGAGGATCTGGACGTTGTTAGAGTGGGTTCAACACGTCTATATGGAGGCAAAGGCACGCATTCCAGATGCAAAGGAGTACTGAAAGTATTTTGACAAGGAATGGATGCCGAAAATCCATATGTGGGTAGTGGGAGACAGAAAGATCCCTCATGCGGGCCAGGATACCACAGCTGCGATAGAGTCATTCCATTCGAACATGAAATCCGTCTTGCGACAGTCGAAAAGGAAGCTTATCGGCCGACGGATGGACTGGCTTATCTATGAGCTCACTGGGAATGTCATTGAGAAATATGACTACACCGACTGGAGTAAACAGAACGGGTTCGTGAAGAACAAGAAGCTGAGGCAGATTATGGTAAACTCCATTATCCAAGCCAATTCTATCCCAAACGAGAACGTCGTATTGCCAATGTATATTGGAGGACCGGCTTTGGTTAGGTCTTCGAAACGAGGTCACATTGCGTACGCTGTATACAATCCCTGCACGGAGTGGGCCGTCTGCGAGTGTGTGTATTCCCAGAAAGGGAACATCTGCAAGCATCAAGTTAAAGTACTCGAGTTAACGAGACCCGACCTCGCCTCGGGCAAGATTGCCCGATACCTCGGCTCTCTACGCGGCACGGTCCAAGGAGGTATGACCAATCTCCTGCTCTCCAACGACCAGAGATCGGAAATCCTACGGCCTGTTCTCGATATCGACGCCAACGATATGTTGCCTTCAAGATCATGTGACCGAGATGTATGTTTCGAGACATCGCCAACACGAGAACTGGGAAGTGTGTGGTCAGATGACTTCGACCGCATGCACCAACTCATTTTGAAGCTCCTCGATAAGGCGTATCGGCAACCGATACTGGCGCGGCACTTGGACGCCGGGTTACGAAGTATGGATGGGACATTGTCCAGAATCGAGGCAGATATTGATGCCGGCATGCTTCATCCACTGCTGCAGATTGCTCATTCCCTCCCTTGTAACCGAGACGGGCTCGGAATGAGGCTTCAAAGGCTGCGCGATTTCTTAGATTCGCGAGGTTACCGACATTCCTCGGCTCGTGCTCCCGAGAACCTTACGCAGTAAGCATAGCCAATAGGCTATATTCTTAATTTAGACATCCGATAACGCCACCGCGTTATCGGGTTGCCATATTGTGGTCCATCGTCCTCTCCTACATATGTTCATCTTATCGGAAGAGGTATACTGCGCTCGCTCCTATAGTTCTTATCGCGGGAGGTATAGTCCTCGATAGGATACAAACAGGATTGGTAGGACAAATACACATTATTATGCATAGATAAACGATAGCCAGGATAGATAGACAACGGGAGATCATTTCATTACCAACACATTCTTGTACATTTTGGAATGTACAGTACAGATTTGTCCGGTATTTGATCGGAAAATGAATGTATACACACCTATCGTCCTACCGCTAACTCTGAGCCTAACCTATCGTACATGTAAAATACAAGAAGAAGAAGCTCTGAGCCTACTTCTTCTTCGGCTTTCTCTTCGTGCCCGGCTTCTTCACCCCTTCCCTAGGTGCTTCGCCGAGAGGCTGCCTCACACGACATCCCTTGAGCTGCAATGCTATCGTCTTCTCGATACCCAAGTCGATAGCAGCCCTCGTCGTATTCCTCCTTCCTGTTTCCGGGCTCACCTCCATGGTTTCATCATCGCCCTCCATGTTCTCGCTGGCGAGAACATATGCCTGTACAGGACTCCAGACATCAACTGTAGGCTTAGAAAACCCATTGGGCGGGGAAATAAGCTCGAGATAGAACGCCTGAACTAACCACAGTCGCGCTTTTGACCCCGCCCAGTCCTGCCATTTGTGGTTCTGCAGCAAATCCGGATCGGCGGATGGACTACTCCCACGTATGACGAGGTACTGCCAGAATGCCAAGCACGACACGTAACCGCACTCCCACGACAACGCTTGCTTTGGAATCGGCAACCTCTTCACCTTCCGTCCTTGCCACTTCCTCCACATGGCCGACTTAGGCGAAACACCCCTCGCCATCGCCCACGCCATGTGCAACACAAACGCGAAGTTGCCCGCTCGCTCGTCCCGGTGCATATTCAACGTGTCGAATTGTATCGTCTGGGAGTCCTCCACGACAAATATGCTCCAGTGACCCATGTTCTGGTAGGGCACCACTAGTGTGTCCTCGAGTCGAGATACGGTACGCACGGTACGATAGATGTAATACACGACTTCGTCCCATGTGCTTGCGTCATCGATTTTCGACTGCATGCAATTAGACATCCAGTTGTGAGTCAACGCGTAGTGCCGTCGTACCTCCGGGTCAGCGCGGTATACGATATGCCGGAGTAGGAAGTCCATAAGAGAGCCGTCGAGCTCTCGCCCGTCCTGGAGAATGCAGCCCCAGTCGGCACGATTGAGCGATATGGTCACAGCTTTCCTCTTGTCCGGGCCGAAGACGAGCATATCGTCTACAATGTCATCGAGTTTCTTGCCAGGGGGTCTGCGGGACAGAAATGACACTGTGAGTTAGCAAACGATACGTGCATTTGTACAGTACAAGTCATATCGTATTAAGGGGTTATCGTTCACAAGATATCGAACACGAACTATACTTGAGGTCGCAAATCGGAAAGTATCGGACGATAAGAGTAAAAAAACTAAACCTGTGCTTCAGAAGCTCGACGATAAGACCCAAACTTTGCTCGACCAGCTCCGGAGAGTGACTTGCAGCCTCGAAGCATAGAGTGGGCTCTCTATTCCAGTCGGGCATCCGAGACGTGCAGATGTGGCGGTTCTCGGGCAACATACACTGATACGGGGGTGGGTTATCAGGGACGCGTTTCGCGAGCGATTCCAGAAGTCCTGGATGATACACAATGGACTCCCTCTTCTCCATCACGCCCTCGATGACTTGCGCTAGAGTTCGCTCTCTCCATTGTTCCGATAACCCGTCCTACAAAAACACAGAATCTATAGTCGTTAGGGGCGTAGTCTCTATGACACGGATTCGAGGGGAAGCAAAGAACATAGCATACATAGGCGGATATCGCGATAGGTTAAAAGGACGGTTTTGTCTATTTATTCCCTCGGCAACCTTCACGGCTCGTTGTGTTCTTACCCCGTGTAATGATCGTAAGTCCTCGGGGGTTCCGTTCCCGTGTAGGTTTAGCAACCCATCTCCAAGCGTGAGGTCAGCCATTACCTGGGTCCATCCGAGAGGCGTTTCGTCCCCGTCGTCCGCCACATGGGGCTCCGATGGCGTTGCCGCTCCTTCTTCAGGTACGGTAGGCTCCGAAGGCATTGCCGCTTCTTCTTCAGACACAATAGGCTCCGATGGCTGCGAATCTCTCTCAACGATAGGCGGATCGTTGTTTTCCTTAGCCCGACATTCCTTATCGGCTTCGATAGGAACCGGGACCATGTAAGAAGGGACGCCTGACATATCGCCTGCAGATGTAGTGCGCCGGTCAGCTAGGTGACCAGCTTCCTGGCTGACCTCGGCGTTGTCAGGTGTGACATCGGCTTCTCGCTCCTCGCTCCCACGGCTTAAATTCGGGACGACATCGAACCCGGGGTCGGGGATACTGGCATCTCCTTCCTTACCCAAGATCTCCTCCCTCTCGGAGTCAACGTCCATCGTCTCCTCCCCCTCCCGAAATGCAGCTTCTGAAGGACTCTCATCTTTCTTATCGGCGACGTCCTCCACCACGATATGCGGCGGGAGAGAGACCTTCTCTACGTGCTCCCTTCTTTGAGCAGGTTCTCGTCGCTCTCCGAGCCCAATCGGAGTTCCCTCGTGGACGGCGATAAGAGCCTGGGCACCCTCGATGTCTCGAGTATTCCGAGAAGAACCCTCCGTGACGTCTTCGGATCGAATACGTGACACCGATGCTGCGCATTGCTTCCGGCAGAAACTTGTTATCGCCGTGAGACAAGCCTGCATCTCGGGCCCGTCATGGACTCCGATAAGGTGACCACCTACCATATCTGTACACACGTGACATTGGATAAACATAAGTACTCACACACGATATGCATAAAATTGTAAGTGAAGATCGTAAACGATGTGGCGGACGGCTTACTCGATCCACTGCCGACATATAGTAAGTCGATGTCTTCCCGAAACAGGCATTGCTCTTCGAGAAGCTCCCATGGCATGTACGACGCCAGATCGGTTTGACACCACCTCAGCTCAAACTGGACCTCGTGTCTACAGGCCATGTCGATGACTGTCCGCGCTCTTACGTGATGGGTGAACTGTATTAGAGCTCTGCCGCATTCACGCGCTTCGTTAACGAGCATCTGATGGAGTTCTACCACCTCCGGATCTTCATCCGCGTACTCCACATGCCCGAAGAGAAACCTCCCTAGCTTCTCGTACAGAAATAATGCGCCATCCCAAGGCGAATGTGCGTTATCGGAGTTCCTATCAATCATCAGCGGCGTCATTCGCGCGTGGGGATGGCACATATTTGTTCCACTGCAATTCAAACAACAGTCAGCCGATAACTCATAAGCGATACCTCCAATCTAGTAGTTGTTAAAACGACAAAAAACTCTGAACTGGAACGAGAGTCCGATAGCATTGAAGCCCTAAAATAGCTGGTAAAAGAGATGACGATAATAGAGGGGGGACAAACCGGTTACTGAAACCGTTGGCGATAAACCAGCACTTCAGGAGCCTCGCTTCTCGTGGAGGACGCATGGGATCGATACTTGCTGCCTTCAAGATCGATAACACCACTCTCGCCTCTTCGGAGTTGTGTTTCCATGGCATGGGCGGCAAGAGCTCGCGAATGAAGGGGTTATCGGCGCAGAAGTGGAACAGGAGATTGTAGTCCCACACCAAGGCCTCCCATTCCACAGACCGCTCCTTGTCGTAGGAGGCAATTCGGGAGACCAGTTCCGCCTCGCGGTCTTGTTGGATCCTGGCGGCCCTAGCTCTTCCCGAGACCTCCCATTCTTCCGCCTCCTTCTCTCGTTGAAGAAATAGCCACGTCTCCCTCACAGTAGCCACCCACCGAATTCTCAGCTTCTCGCTCCACGGAAACTGCGCCAGCTCCACGATAGGCTTGCACTCATTTAGCTCGTCGGTGGAGATGGCTTGCGTGCAGAACGCTTGCCCGATAGCAGACGTAAAACGCCACTGCCCTTGCGCCACAACGTCCTGCATCATCTGAAGTAGATGATTCTCGGACGATATGCTGCGACGCTCCTCTTCAGACAGCAAACCATTGTTCATGAGAATCCACAAAGGGGTTCGGGTTCGCCTCACTGGAGGTATGTCGGTTTGGATGGACGCCGCGTACTTTTCGTCCACGTCGAGACGAATGCGCTCTATTTCGCGAATGCGCATTTCCTCCAATTCCCGCGCCCTGGCTTCTCTGTCCGGGTTACTGTACCTCGGCCTAGCGCCCCCCGCGAGGTATTGTCTGATACTTAACCTCTCGTCGGAGATATCGGCGAGAGTCGCGCTAGGTCCGTCGTCCCTCCGCACCACCTTGTACTGTTCGCGCACTTCCGCTGCATTCCCTACGGAATATGGATCGTCTTCTCCATGGAAATTCGGGGCAGTGATGCTGTCAAAGGGACACATCGCACGCGCCTTCAAGTTCGGTTTGGGGCTCCTCGCACGCCGAGAGGGTGTTGCAACCTCCTGGCCTATCGTAGGCCTCTTCTCGACGTTCCCGGAGCTGCATTGCCCACCCTTCGCCGTCGCTGGATGCCTGACCGGGATCGCTTCATTGGGACGCGCATCGGTATCTTCGCGCGCCTGAGAGGATTCGCTATCCTCTCGCGACCCGTCCTGGTCCTCCTCATCCGATGTGGTCGTATCGGACGGGGGCTGTGCATGCACTGCTCTCGATGCCCGAGAGGACAATGCACCTCGCTTTATCGAGTGCATGTCCCGACCACGAGCACTTGATGTAACAATCGCCTGGCTTATCGGGGCGCTGGAAGCGACATTCCCGGAAACGAAGTGCCCACTTTCCGATGTCGCTGGAACGCTGTAGGCGACGATGTCCATGGGCCTAGCATCGACATCTTCGTGGTCCTCAGACCTATCGCCATCCTCGCCCGCCTCGTACTGATCGTCGTCATCCGATGACGACTCCTCGTCATCGGCTTCCAATCGGACTGGTCTCGATGCCCGAGAGGTCGACGCACCTCGCTTTCTTGCGCGAGTGTCCCGAGATCCAGTCCCGGCCGCTCTCTTCCCGCCGCCTCTCGGCTTCCTGCTAGACCTATCGAGTGGGACGATATGCTGGAACGCAGCAATGACGTCGTCCACTGTTGTACAATCCACCATCTTCTGTATGAACTGAGGTTGATTCTTGATGTCGAGGTTCGGATAAGCAGGCATTTTCCTGTTAGGTCGCCCAGGGCACTTCGCGTGATTCAGGTGCAGATTGATCCTATGTTTCTGCCCGACCTCCTTG
Source organism: Bryoerythrophyllum caledonicum (assembly GCA_963971425.1). Taxonomy (NCBI): domain Eukaryota; kingdom Viridiplantae; phylum Streptophyta; class Bryopsida; order Pottiales; family Pottiaceae; genus Bryoerythrophyllum; species Bryoerythrophyllum caledonicum. Next base: position 16,600,996 of record OZ020518.1, on the reverse strand, counting down.
CAATACGGACAGTGAAAAGCTTTCTTCTCCGGAGACAGTTCACTGGTCTTGTAAATCTGCGAGTCTGGCCCGTGCATCGCCAGAATCATTCTCCTGGCCGTCAGAGGATGCCAGCTGTCTTGCCAGTAATGCCCCTCCACCTTGAAAACTTGCTCTATCCTCTTCAGCCTATCGTTGTAAATCGGGTGGGTGGGAACAGCCTCCACCCCTCTCGGTAACTCACTGACGCAGTTGCATCTCGGCATTTTTGCAGACCTACAGCATACAGAGCAAATCAGTCATGAAACTTATTATGAAACGTGGTACATGAGAAGCTATAAACCCTAAACCAAAACCGAGAAGTTTAAGCCTTTTAGTATTCCAAACGGTATCTCCCTTGGTACTCCTATCAGCGCGGCACTTGGAATTCCAATCGTTATCTCCTTTCGTACTCCAATCGACACAGTATATTCTATCATGAACTCCACGCTCACGCTCACTGACAACGTAAGAATCGAAAATCACCTGAGTGCCTTATCGTATACGGCTAAACAAATCCGACAGATCGCTAAACCCCAAAATCCTTATCGTCTACAGATAAACTTCAGTATGATTCCAGAAAAACTAGTACTGAGAATATCGAGTTCCAGAAACCCTAACTATCAACTTCCTGCGTCCACTTCCCAACTCGATATGAGCCTATAGGTTTACAAACTGAATGAGAGCGGGAGGGTTTGCATGCTTACCAGAAGGCGTCGTCGGAGATGGAAGATGTCAAGGAATTCTCTGAGATCGAGCTCGCAAAAGAACAGCGCAAACGATAGTAGGGAGTACAAACAAACGGGTTTGCAAATGAGAGAGAAAACGAGCCAACAGCAGCCTTCGCCATTTGAACAACGCCGCCGGAACATTTGAAATTGATGGCGACAATGATGAGACTCTAATTCTCCTATCGAGACTACCAGCCGCCAACCACAGAACTATAGCTATCAAAACCATCACACGCTTTACCATGAGAGCACATCGCCTCGACCAAATCAAGAGACCGCCCTGTCATTCAATCCGCGATAGCTCCATCGAAACCCTATGCAAAAAATGATTGCTTTCAGATTCAATCGATTTGGATTCCGGCTGATTGCAACCCTCCTGCGATGGATGATTGTGACAGGTAACGGATGATACTGGCTTATCGGCGGCGGAGGGGGGTGGATGGGTCCCACCGGTACACGTGGGCGTGGATCCGTTCCTAGGCCGATAGCCGATATGGTGTTATCGGGTCTCGGGGTCTGCGCCGATAGCAGGGGCGGGCAGGCGCTTATCGGGATGGATCGGGCAGGGATCTCGGAAAGGGCGAGAGGCGCTGGAAGGAAAAGACGCGGACAAGGGGGCGGAAAGATGCTTTTGGGGGACGGCCGCGGGAGACGGAAAGAAGACCAAAACAGGGCCTGACAGCCCGAACACGGATTGAACCTAGTGAGCGGGCATCGTATGCAGTTTGTAGTATATGCAGGGTTTTTCACGTGACAGGTGAGTGGTTGGTGTACTACTAACAAGGGACAACCGTCGCTTCCACATAGTATAAACCGTGCCAAAGTCGAATCTGGATTGCAGAAAGAAGCAATGCGTACATGTGCATATCGTTGACAGAGAGCAGAAGGTTACACCGTAAAAGTGATAAACAAAACACTACACCTATCCAAAACCTTTTCGCCATCTGAATTTCCCGGTGAACACTGAACAGAATTGACGGAACAGCTGTAACCATCTTCAAACTCACATTCCACAATATGTAAGTAATCCTTGACCCTTACGCGTCGGGGCGACCGAAATCTGGTTGATGTACGAATTTAAAACACCTCCCAGGATGAAAAATGATCATTTTCATCCAATTTTGTGTGTAGATATAGTCAACAAGTGTCTGCACCACATGGTCTTTAGAAATCCTTCGTAGGGGTGTGCAATTTTTGTCAATAGCAAAGGGCGTAATATAAACGGGTACAGTAGCTTTGCAAGCTAGGTGTTCATAGGAAATGTTTTGTATTTGGGCAACACTTTTTTTAGCAAACCATGTATTGGAATGAGAAATGGGTTGAATTTAAGAACGCTACATTTGGGTCATGGGCATGTTGCCCTATCGCTGGCACTTCTCCATGGTGGAAAAACGTGGTGGCTAGCCATACAAAAGGAATAATGCACAACTACACATTCTACCTCCAAAAAAACATCAAAGCAATGTCTGAGATGTATCACTCATCGTCATTGCAAAGAAAATGCATGGCAAGCAAGATCACAACTTCAGGGCTCCCACCAATATGCCCTAAGCAGCTAAGCATCTAAATAGCTCACTTACAATTGTGAACTTCTAATTAGATCAATCAAAAGCTAGTGCTATATAGATGAAGCAAGTTAGAAGGAAAGAGTGACATGCCAACAAACAACATCCTCGTCTGCCCTTAAGGGCATATGTTGCCCAGACTTCTGCAACAACTCCAAGACTTGGTCCATTATGTATGATGAGATTACAAATGCCCCACTACTACTCACTTTAACCCCTAAAGGACCAAGTGTCCTTTGAGGGGACGATTTTGATTTTGGGCAGGTTCCCTAATTTAAAAAATATATTTTTTATTTTTGAAACTCTTATACTAGATTTTCCCTGATAAGCACTCCATAGAGATATTTTTATTATTATTTTTGGATTCATGGTTTGAAAGTTAGTACCACTCAAAGATAGAAATGAGAACTCCGAGCATCTCCAAAATTTTGCTAGAAGTCTCTATTGACATTGAGATTTTCCATTCATGTAAAGAATATTACCTTCATTGAATGTGTCAAAGAAAAATTCTTGTCTTTAGTGTTAGAAAACATTTTAACTAAAGTCAACCATTTTTACACATTTCGGGAAAGCAAGGAAAAAAAACTTCATCTTTCTACATAAAACCTAGAAATCTTCATTTTTTTCACTTTTATTTTTTGTACAACAGTATGTGGTGTAAACCTTCTTATTGACCTTTTAGATTCTCATTCTAAAACATATTAAATTCTCAAAAAAATAAATTATGAATTGACAATCTTTGAACCTCCACTCCTTGCACACTTGTTTTGAATATGCTACACACACCCCTTCTCTACCTCTAAAAATTGGTGCATAGGGAACTAACATCATGCTTAACATAATGGTGAGAGATTTAGGGGTTATGACAAGAATGAAAGTACAAAGCTGGAATGATTTCAAACCCATCCGGGAAGGGCAAATTGGGTCGACCACGATTTCCATTCACATTGACCAATTACATCTGCACATCATCACTAGCTCAGAACTCACTCTTTCTACATATGCATAGCCTAGGTGTTGGGTTCCAAAGAACAATTGGAAAAGGCTAGGGTTTGGAAACCGTTGTCAGTTTAGGCTATACAAACAATCGACAATGCAAGAAGCACTAAGGTAGTTATGCCTAAAACCGCCAATGTCCCATGGCCGCCAGCTACTTTTTCACCAAAAACCGCCACTATTTGCACATGTAGCCAACTCTCTATTTTTAATGGCAGGAGAAAAGGCTAGGGTGGCATGAATTGGATGCACAGTTGGTGGTTTTAGGAAAATGGGATCTTCTAGACTTATTGTACATGCAAGAGTGGAGAAAATGGAATATTTCTAGAATTAGTTTAAGATTGACTCATTGCCGGTTTTTAGTTGTTATGCATGCAGTTTTAGGCCATTTGTGGGAGGGTCATGGTCCCCACCTACTGACGGTGACCCAACATTCTTCACATGGCTCTTTGAAAAATCATAACTAATTCACATTTAATCAGAAAAATATAAAATCACTTGGGTTGTATTTGTAAGTCTATTGGCTACTGCTGAAAAATAAATGTGATATTGTTTGGGCTTTCCATACATACACATTGCTTAACTTGGCGGTTTTAGGCATAACTACCTTACTCCACAAACTAGCACATCCAGGACATCAATTGATCATGTGAAGCAGATCTCATCACAAGCACAAATATGAAATGATTATGTCAAGTGAATTCTAGAACAAATGCAGACATGAAACATAAACTGGAGACCACAGTGATCAGACATGAAACAACACGGCCATGTTGCGGTCATCGTCTAGAGCAACAAAGTGGAGACCCATGTGTTCAAGCAAGCACAAACATGAAATAACACATTCACGTTGTGGTTACCACCCAAAACAACAGAATGGGGACCCATATGATTGTGCAAGCACATGCATGAAACCACACGTTCAAGTTACAACTTTCACCTAGAACAACAAAGTGAAGACCCATACACTTGCAACTCTCAATCCCAAACACGACATCTTGGAGTGGAAGAGGAAGCTCGACATCTGGCCACAGAAGGGCAAGTCTGCCGTCCCAACGAAGGGGAGAGGCACCGATAACTGTTGTCCTCGTCGCCCTCAACTCTGCCCTCCTCGATCGCCGATTTGACAAGATATCCCCCACGCTCGAACTTATCAGGTGGAGGAGGAGGTGGTGGGGCCAAAACCTGGCCCCTATTTTCTTTTTGGATGGGTCCCTATATGTAGCAAGGGAGAGTCCACTAGACCAAATTAGAGCCGTAGGCCTCAATTTTGTATAAAAAAGCCAAAAAAAGCCTCTGACCCCCTCCAAAATGGGAGGGCCAGAAAAATGAGCCCATGCAATTAAGACGGGGCCCCACCTTGGGTAAGTCCGAGCTTGGGGATATCCTGTCCACGCCCTTGATCACGCCCGATCCGAAAATTCTGGAATAGCCCGGAACTACCAGAGCCGGGACCCACCACGGGTGCAAACTACTCCACGTTTGCACATTCATAAACAGTCCCACCTAGCTACCCTTTCATACTCTCCTAACACATACTGTCATTTGAAAAGCTATTTTCCTTTAATTCCTGTCGTTTCCTCCTCATGGTTTGAACTCTCCCTACCTATTTCTGAGTATATTTTGTACTGATGCATTCCGCTAATCCATATCACCTTTGGTGAAACTATGCATTTCGCTCATCCGTGTCACCTTTTGTGAAACTATACACTGCTTCGAGCATGTACAGTACCCGGCAAGTGTGAATGGTGCAACGAACTGAACCACGTTTTGTTGAAGCGGCGGTCCTGTGACTTTGAATCGCTCTCTCCTTTCCACCTCTTCGACCTAGAAGTTGTAATTAGTATTGTTAGGTAGGATTAGTAGTCTAGTTAGAAGTGTTGTTGAGCATTTAATGAGATATTTCAAAAATATCCATATCAATCGAAATGAAAAGACATGTGTTGCTGCGGTGGCAGAACCTATACACAACTTCAAGAAATATCGATGCACATGGAGGCCACAGATTTGCTTAGATTGAGCTGAAATTTTGTACAAATGGAGCTTGTGAGTGGATTGAACCACTTCAAATGTCATTTGGTTAGATGGTGATCGTTTGAGTTTTTGTTGATGGTGGATTTTAGTTATGCATGCATCAAATTTTGGAGGTTTTTGAGTGGAACAAAATTCATTTCAATTGTGTAATTTGTATCAAAGTTTTGAGCAGATTCTAAAGTCTATTTGAAGGTATGTGCGCACTCTTTGCTTCTAATTTAGATTGGAGCTACTTTGAATGAAATTGCTCAATAGAGCTAGCTTAACAAGAAACTTGAACTCTTTATTGAAATTGTGGTTGATTCAGTTTTGATTTTGTTGTTTGATTGTATACATGAGTTATGTAGCTACCTATTTGATTCAGTATGGGATGCAAGTCGTAATGAGTATCAGGTGCAAGTCAAAATGAGTATCAAGTGCTAATGCTTAGATAAAGAGATCATGGTTGTAATTTAACTAGTGTTATTTTTATTGTGGTGTTATGTTGGGCCAGGTAATTCATTGCATCTTGAAGTGGTTAACTTTTTCATTTTGAGGTGCATTTCATTGTGTTTTGAATTTGTGAGAAATGGGAGGTCGTCGTTTGAGTACAGAGGTCAAAGGCATCATAGTTGGAATGAGTTGTTCAGGCATGTCACAATGTAGCATTGGAATTAAGTTAGGCATACCACATACTACCATTCAGAATGTCTTGAAAAAATTCCGTAGAGATGGAACAGTGGTCACTCGAAAGGCTAAACGCCGACATTGCAAATTGAATGATCGAGATAGGAGGGAATTGGGTCCCATTCTTACACAAAATAGACACATTCCACTTGTATCCATCATAGAACAGATGAGTGAGAAAGTTTGTGAGCGCACGTTAAGGAAGGAGATTAAACGTATTGGATTTGGTAGTCGTGTTGCAACAAAGAAGCCTTTTCTTAATGACAAGCATAAAGCTGATAGATTGGCATTTGCTAGAATACATGAGACTTGGGAAGTATTAGATTGGATGAATGTAATATGGACAGATGAGTCCTCATTTGAGATAGGCAAGAATTACCGGCAAGTCAAAGTTTGGCGGCGAGCGTATGAACGCTACTCATGGGATTGCCTAGCACCCATTTTAAAATCTGGACGGACATCCGTTATGATTTGGGGTGCTTTAACAGGTTATGAGAAGTGCCCCATTGTTATTATGCCATCTGATAGACGAACAAGTACCGATTTTGTTGACATTGTGTATGAGGGTCGATTGAGTGGCTTTTACTTCATGCATGATAATCCTCAAAGTCTTCATCTCATGGAGGATGGTGCCCCAGTGCATCGTAGTAGCTTACCAAAACAATGGCGAGAAGCGCATCAGATCAAGAAGATTATATGGCCTGCAAATTCACCGGATTTGAATCCCATAGAGAATGTGTGGATGATTTTAAAAGACTTTGTACAGAAAGAGACTAGGCCAAAGAACGAAGATGAAATGGTCAAGAGCATTGAGCAGGCATGGGAAGCCATATCTATGGAGACTCTAGACATTCTCATTGCTAGCATGCCTCACCAAATGAAGGCTGTAATTAATGCGAGAGGTGGTAGTACGAGGTGGTAGATAGTGTGCTACAAAATGCACTATTGTTGTATGTTCTTAAATTTTTCAATATAACAAATCAATGTTTTTCAAAACTAGACTTCTCTATCTTCCAAATCCAATTTACGGTTTGCAATTTCATGAATTTTTGAGCTTGTGGTGTGATTTTGAAGTTACGAGTTCAATGCTGAATTTCAGCAGAACCAGTGACTGCACCATTCAGACTTGCCGGGTACTGTACACTGCATACTTTTTGGCTGCTCCGGCGTTCAAGGGTTAGGCAGCCCTGATATGTACTGTACATTGCTTCGAGCATGTGTAAGCAAAACAAGAACTCGAATAGGTTCGAAAAATTCAAGACAAACAAAGCCCTGAATATTGAAGAAGAGCGAGGCATCTTTGCAGAGATAAGACCATTAACACTGCGTTCTTAGACCCACTGCCCTCCTATAATTCTTAAACCATAGCTTCGAGAGTTTGTTTTATAAGAGCGCCAAACTGATGAAACATCATGTACCTGAGGTGACAAAAGCCATACAACGACACACATACAATTCCTCCAGCCACACCGTCTCCACAGAATCGTGGATGGCACTGTTAATATTAAAAAACAGAGGTCCCTTCAAAATTGATGTACAGGAAGCCCCTCTGTCCAGGGTTTGACGGTCCGCGAAGGCAAATTGTAAACATATTGTTACGCATATCCCTTCCCCACACAATTCAAGCACTTCTGAACCCTGCATACATAACATCATGCACGTATCAACGAAGGCCAATATCTTTAAAACTACATATAAGTTAAAAACAACTCAAACTGAAGCGAAAATTCACAAAATTCTGCACCTATGAATTTCAACCACAAAAGCAGTGCGAGTAGGTGAAAGAAGACAGTACTTGTTGCCGTCGCAAGTCGGACAAACACAGGGCCTGGCAATCACAGGATCATACAACGGCGACCAATCTATCGTGGCCTCTCCTTTGCAGAGTCGACACTCGGTGAACCCTCGGCCTTTGCAACATACACATTGCGGTGCAGTCTTTTTCTGCAAAATCGAATCACCCGAGCACATGAGATGTTGGAAAAATCTAAGAAATAAAAAAAAAGTGAGAAAAATCAATACCCGCTGCTTCTCAACGATGGTGGAAAGCACGCCCAGAGAAACCGAAGACGCCATCGACAGCGTGAACATCCCTGCTGCCACTGCAGCTCCCGCAGTCGCCACCACCCGCAACGGCCCACCCCTCATCATCTCTTAAACCCTAAATCTTGAGGGGAAGAAAAAACCCTGCGAACAAATACACAATCCAAAATGACTACTCATATCAAGTCGCCAACCTAAAAAATTAGAAGCCATCAACGAACTCAGGAAACTCAATTCAATGAAATTGAGATGCTTCCAGAATTTGAAACTAGCCTCCAGCTTCAAATACAGCCCAAATTCGCGCAAAGAAAAGTATCCCGCCACATGAATATCGATTTCCGCGTGTGCTCAGAGAGAGCGTTGTGTTCAGGATGTTTCAAAAAGTCGGGGAGATTGAGCACGACCCTAAAACCCTAAACCCCTGATGAGCGATGACGAACGAGAACGTGACGACAACGACGGAAACCTTCGCTATTCCGTCGTGCAGCAACGAACGCTGGGCTTATCCACTTACAAGTTTGCCGCGGCAAAATATCTCATCTGTGTGCATTCAATCACGATTCCCGGGTTCAATGTGCAATCTGCAAAGGTGAAGGAGGTTTCCGAAATACACCCGCAGAAAAACAGTACTGGTTGGCCGTAGATGAGGGGTGGATGTGATTCAGGATCATTGCTGTTGCGTTTTATGTAAGTTTGTGTTGTGCGGAGTTACCGAGTTTTCGCGAAAGCGTTGTTGAAATTGGGTGGCATCATAGAAGTTGCGGTTTACAGCATCAATGGGCATTTGGTGATGGACTTGATCTTGCTGTAGTATTTACCTGCTGCTGCTGAGACTACGTTAAGCGGTGACTGAGCCATGGAGAGTTTGTTGACAAGGCCGACTGTGTCTGCGCAATCAAGTAGCCAAGCTGGTCGCGGTTGTCTTCGGCCGTCGTCACTCTGGCAACAAGCTGCGGCGCAGCTGCAGCATCAGGGTCGGCTATGTAACTCCGGAAAAGTATTCAAGAAGCTCCGATTCCAGCATTCGTCTCTGAGAGCCTCTATTAGGGTAACGCATTCTGCCCGCTCTCAGGATTTCTGTCTGTCGTGCATTCTTGTTACTGCAGGAAAACATCAACAATGTAATTGAAGTAGAGTATGATTGCCCTCGCTGCGTGGATTTTCTGACTGCAAGAAATTCTACAAAAGGGTTGCCTTGGAATGATTAAACATGTGAAGGTTACTGGCACTTGGTTACCAGAATTTCGGCTAGGAATGGCGATTACGAGCAATAACATCATTTTTCACTTCTGCTTACCATCTGTTTTCCAAAGGATTAGTGTGCACATTGCTGTTTCTGCATCAAGCTTTGGACTCGGCATGTGTGAAGAGGGGATCTGCAAGAGATAAGTCTGATTTCACAACGGTAATGTAAGTTCTCTCCATCATCTGTGCAGGATGTGGAAAGAATGCTGCGATCGGGTGACATTCCAACCATAGCCCCGCAAACTGCTAAGCCGCTGCTCTCCGAGGAGGCCTCGGTATACAAGCTCCTGGACGTGCGGCCGATGTGGGAGCGAGAGAAGGCCTACGTCGTGGAATCCATCCACGTCCCTCTCTTCGTGGAAGACGAGGCCACAGACGCCGTGACGCTGCTGAAGAAGCAGATCCAGTTCGGCTTCGGTGGCGCCTGGCTCGGACAGCGCTTCACGAAACCGAACGGCTCGTTTGTCGCGCAAGTCGAGGAGGCTCTTCCCAGCAAGAACGACAAGATCATCGTCGCATGCGGAGAAGGAATGAGGTTTGTCACTCAACCTGAATCTCTGATGCCTCACATGTGTACTTGTGGAGGTTAGTTCATCAAACATCTCACCTCCATGTCAATCAACTCACCTGTATCTCTCACAGGTCCATGATGGCAATCGAGGAGCTCATGAAGGCGGGCTACGAGGACCTGTCTTGGCTGGGAGGCGGCTTCAACAACGTGCGAGATGGCGACTTCGTCACGGTCGAGAATGGCACCAAGTTGCAGTGGGCGACAGTCGGAGGTGCCTCCGAGCTCTTCCTCAAGTTCGCTGTGCTCTTGTCCAACTTGTCGAACTCAATATCAGGCTCATCCGCCATCAAAGACAAATGAAGCGCAACTCAGCTTGTTCGCTTGCAATCCCAATCACATTCTTTTTCCTGATAATCTCTGCTTTTTCTCTCCAACTCGCATCTGCATTTCAATTGAACAAACCTTTTGAATGCTCATTGTACTCTTCCTGTCTTCACGTTGTATTGCGAAGAGTTTTGGTAACAGATATGATACACTTGACACATTCATGGTACCTGTGTGATTCTCAGGCACTCACCTTGTTCATTTCAAAAGAACACTACACTACAAAACTGTCTGGAAAGAGTTCGAGGAACTTAATCGTGAAGAGATGAATGCGCACAGTATCAATCCGTAAAGGGACCGTTTCGCACATCTTACTCTACCAATCTCCGATCTGAAGATACTTGTCCACATTCTCCAATTCTAGAATTTCAAGAAGTGAGAAGTGCGGACCGTTACTCCGCCATAAACAGATCGACGTTCCACCTCGGACGCGGCACGTGAAGGGATGCTATTTCCAGCCGCGGAATAGCTCGTGCCAAGCATCTTTCCCCCTGCGTCATTTTGTCCTATTTCCAGCCTCGGAAATGAAATACATTTCGATTCCGGATAGAAAACCGTTACGGGAGGCGGAAGAGTCACGTCGATGACACGGCCAATGCCTAGTGCAGCACGTCGAAGGAGAGACCAAGTGCTGCAGTGCTGCTTCTGATAGTCGGAGTGGCAAGTCAAAACCCCACATGCAAGTGCAAGGACGGGCTTTGATTGTGCGTCTGGCGCCAAGATCTGTGGGTATCGCCTGCGACACCAGTCTCGAGGCGGCGACCGGAGTTCGCTTCACCTGGAGTTTAATGGCCTGATCGTGCGGTGAGGCTTGCGTCGTCATTCGCGAAGCGCCTCCTCAGTTTCTCGCTTGAGAGATTGGGTTTCCTGGAGAGGATAAGTTTGGGCTTTTGCAAGAGAGCAGCATCTGTGTCGAACGGCTCTTTCGCGCGCGTTTCTCGTTCTGGCAAAAGTTCTGCAACGTCGAGCGAGTGTTGTCGTGCGGCGCGCTCGTGTTGAATAGTGGCAATCCATTTTGAGCTTTGGGTTTATTCCTATCTCTGTCTTGGGTCGGAGGTTTAAGATTCGCGGGTATTGTTTATTGGGCTTTTCAAAATTATTAGGGATTGAGTGACGGCGGCCAAAGAGCGAGAGTCCTGATCAGTTGCAGATCTCTTCTTCCCTTGCGCTTCTTCTTCCTTCCTCTTTCTGGTGGTCGCACTGCTTTCATCTGCTTCCCGGTCCTTGTTTAGGTTGTGGGTTAGCTTGGCTTTGTTTAGGTTGTGTTGTTTGTTGGCTCCTGGTTCAGTTTGGTCTGCATTCTGTTACACGACATTTGAGGCGCTCCTCATGTCTACTTCTGTCCAGCAAGCTTTCCTCCTTCCCGCGTGGCGCTTCTCAGTGTGCTGAATTCCTGTTCCATCAGGTTTTCTCCAAATCAGTAATGGAACAGGTGAGCCCTTGTTTTTCTGAGTCTTTACATGCTTGAGATTACTAAGAAATTGCATGCGATCGGAATATCATCGAGCTCATTTTTGGTATCAGGTAAAACGGTTGTGTGTATGCCGTTCTAGTGCTGTTCTTGTTAGATGCTGAAGGCTTTTCCCGAGCTTATTTCATGGTTAGACACATTTTATACATCTCTGACATGCTAAGGAGGTTTGAATATAGAATCAAGTAGCTGACTGTCTACGTCTTCCTTTCGTTTGAGGAAGCCGATGTGTTTCTGACTGAATAGGTAATCTTTGATGTGGCAGTATGAAAAGGTGGAGAAGATTGGGGAGGGCATGTATGGAGTGGTGTACAAGGCCAGAGACCGCATTACCAACGAGACAATCGCCCTGAAGAAAATCAGGCTAGAGCAAGAAGATGAAGGTGTTCCGAGCACCGCCATCAGAGAAATCTCTCTTCTCAAGGAAATGCACCACGGGAATATAGTCCGGTATGACCTCTAGCTGACACTTCTTGTAGATAGAACAACTCGTTCTTCAACAGCCAACTCACATGTTATGCCCATAGAATTGCAGTGATGTGAGCTTTATTTGAGGTCAGAACTTTAGAGATATCCCTGAGACCAGGACTCTTCACAGAAGCGGTCCCATCTGTTTTATTATATAAGATTCTTTTAGTCACTTTTTGTTCACGAAACTTCCTCTCTACATGTGTAATTCTGAACATTTTCGACTTTCTTGACCGTCATGTGGGTTTGTCTCCAGGCTTCAAGATGTGGTGCATAGTGAAAAGAGATTGTATCTCGTCTTCGAGTACCTTGATCTCGACTTGAAGAAACACATGGACACCTGCCCGGATCTTGCCAAGGACCCACGTTTAATAAAAGTAGGGTGAGCTCTTTGTTATTTTACTTGGCATGGACTAGAGATAATACCGTTGTGATATTGGCTTTGTTGATGAAATTTTTCATGATGCTTCCTTCAGTGTCAACGCGGACAATATGTGATTGTGGTTGCATTGGGGTTTAGCACACAATCTCTCTCTCTCACGGAACACCTGTCGTGCTGTATTTGACCTCCGCTCTCTTATTCATGACAGACGTTCTTGTACCAAATCTTGAGGGGAATTGCGTACTGTCACTCGCATAGGGTACTCCACCGTGACTTGAAGCCGCAAAATCTCTTGATTGACAGACGAACTAATGCTTTGAAGCTTGCCGATTTCGGGCTTGCACGAGCATTTGGCATACCTGTGAGGACCTTTACACACGAGGTAAGATGCCGCTTACTGACAACTACCTATCGCGCTAATTTCTTATTATTTCGTGCTGAAAGTTGTTATGATTGCAGGTGGTGACGTTGTGGTATCGAGCACCAGAGATTCTCCTCGGATCTTGCCACTATTCCACGCCCGTAGATGTATGGTCGGTCGGATGCATATTCGCCGAGATGGTGACCCAGAGGCCTCTGTTTCCTGGTGATTCAGAGATTGATGAGCTTTTCAGAATATTCAGGTATCTCATATGCTGCTTTACACAGTAACTGCATCATGAAATAATCAGAAGCTCTGCACTTTTTCCTGGACTCCTTAGATACTGATCTTCGATTGCTATCGTGTATATGAGTACTCATTCACTCGTCATGTTGACTTGAAACCTCCAGATTGCTCGGCACTCCAACCGAGGAGACATGGCCGGGTGTAACTTCCCTCCCGGATTTCAAATCAGCTTTTCCCAAGTGGCCTGCCAAGGTGTGTCGGAATACTACACTTCCTCTGTCACCCGTGTATCGAAAATCAAGATGGTCAAACGTAAATGCCAAGTTTCTTTTCCAGGTCTTCAAGCTTTAAACTTTTAAATCTGTTCGTTTTGCAGAATGTGGGATCAGTGGTGCCCGGCCTCGAGCCATTAGGCATCGATCTACTGGCGGTAAGTACATGTTCCTGACTCCCAAGTTATTGTGAAGTTCATGCTGTTCTTACCCTGTGCTGATTACCACATCTGCGTGGAGATGATTGCACCATATCAGAGTAGCTTTCGTTCCACATCTGGTGAGTAGAAACTGGCAAATACCTGGAAGTACTCCGAATGAATAGGAATTTTGATCCGGTGGGTGTTGCTGTGGTGACGGAACAGAAAATGCTGATACTGGAGCCCAGCCGGCGAATCACAGCTCGAACTGCCCTGGAACACGAGTATTTTAAGGATGTTGGTCTGGTGCCCTGATTTGTTCTTGCACTTCTGTACGATATTTTGCTTCAGCGTTAATGTAGATAGTTCCCTCGTAACCCCCCCCCCCTCTCTCTCTCTCTCTCTCTCTCTCTCTCTCTCTCTCTCTCTCTCTCTCTCTCTCTCTCTCTCTCTCTCTCTCTCTCTCTCTCTCTCTCTCTCTCTCTCTCTCTCTCTCTCTCTCTCTCTCTCTCTCTCTCTCTCTCTCTCTCTCTCTCTCTCTCTCTCTCTCTCTCTCTCTCTCTCTCTCTCTCTCTCTCTCTCTCTCTCTCTCACAATTTCAAAGGCATCGACGCTTTACTCTCAAGTCCTTGTGCGGTGCTCATAGAACTTGGAGTGTTCGAAGCTTATATGCTTACATGGGTGGATCTCATCCGGAGACCGAATGCTACGCTAGTTCTTGCTGTCTGTAAACCGAACTTACAGAAGTTGGATCTTTTTGCTTCGCTTTCATTTCCCAGTTTTCCGACGTCTACTAGAAGGAACCGGGTGCGTAAGCCTACACTCATTTTTGGATATCTACATAGAGATCTATGCAAAGAGAACCCACAATCTCTACTGTGAAACATGTTCTTTACCTATATATATAATTAAAGTGTTTCACGTCGTTTGGTTGTTTCGTTGAGGAAGTGTTGCTGCCATATTCTCAGAAAGAGAAGATCTGTTCTTTACTTCTAGCGTGACTTTTCTAGCATTGTTCCACTTTTTCCAACATTCCAGTTGAACGAACCTAGAACATCCTAGTAAATCTTAAAACAAGTGATATCAAAAAGAAGAAAGAGATGTGTTTACTGAACCTGTCTCTATGGTACAAGTACACGTTGTTTAGTTTGTCCAACCTTTGACGTTCGGGATGTGGAATGATTTGTTTGAAAAATCAGAAGCCACAACAGCTTGCATTGCCCTAATCCAGTCTAACAGCACCTTTACATATGATATCCGCATCGACACATGAATCTCATTAGAAAAATGATAACAAAGTTCCGATTCTGTTTCATCCTCCTGGTCACCTTTCTCGATAAAGTATATGAGCCCAAGAAAATTGCTGAAATTGTATCTACTCCTATGCCAACCAAAAGATGAATACTACAGCTAGGGAACCTTAACAGAACAAGCAAGATAGATCTATCCTAGGCATCCGTGACAATGTAAAATTTGGACATCTCATCTGAGTTGTAAGCTGTACAGATGGTGTTTCCTCCGAACAACACGGTGCTGAATGGAACGCAAAAGCAGAGACGAAAACTGATTAGAAAACATAACTGCTTACAATTTTGAATGAAAATACACCGAGGAAAGTAGTCGTCGTAATCTGCAAGTACAGTCCAGTATTTAGTAAGTGCAACAAGTCCAGATTCTACTCGACAACCTCAGCAACACTAGAGATAGAGCTCCATTCTATCATTATCAATCTAGACCTGTTAGATGCAAAGAGATGGATCTCTACAGACAGGGAGTCTTTCTTAAGAGAGCCCTTCTCGTATGTCTCGTAGACGGTACTGAACAGCTCAGAGACCAGTCCAATTATTTCAGGTATAGATCATAATCTTACTCTTGGAAAGCTTACTCAATTTGATTTCAATCTAACTAGCCATGGAAACATCAGAAACAATACTTCTGAGTTATTAACGCATATGTAGACACAAACCTCGGCATCAGCTGTTTCCAGTCGCGGGATGACGAGTTGATCTAGCAGATCTGCCTCCAATCTCCCGTACCTCTCGTTCTGCTTCACCTCTTGGAGTCGATTGGCTTAATACAGTCAAAAGAACCGCTGGAAGATTTTCTGATGCATCCCTAGAAGAAAAAACCGGCGGAGTCTTTAAAAACGGTGGAGCACTTTGAGGTGAGACTATTTCTGAGGACTTACTCTTAGCACCCAAAGAAACAGCCTCCCTGGTTCCAGTCCGTGTTGCAACACTCTGCTATGAGACAGCATCCGAGGAGTTGCTCTTAGTATCCAACGAAACTTGCGAAGATAGTCTTTGAGATCCGGACTTGGCCTTCTTTGACTCGGTAGAACTGGATCCTTTCAGATTCAGATCACCTAGTGGTTCCACTCGCTTGGGAACATTTTTTGCAAGTACAGGAGGCTTGGGAAGCATATCCTTTTTAGGAGCAGCAACTAATTTCGACCCTGTCTGTCTAAGAACTTCTTCTAATGACAAATTCGTCGAATCTTGCAAGAGCTGAAATTGCGTTCCTGGTGCTGTAGATCCTTTTCGCTTGTGGACATCTTCTATACGCATGTTAGTTGCGCCAGTACGTCGTAATACATCTTCCAGAGACATATTCTTGGTTTCCTCGTAAAGCTGAGAGGAAGTTCCTGAAGTTAAGACATGCTTGCTTGCTGTTAACGAAGACCCTGTTTGCCGTAACACATCTTCCAAAGATAAATCCTTTGCATCTCGGAAACCTTGTGATCCTGAGGAAACCTGCGATCCTGTCAAAGGCGATCCCGTTTGCCGCAGTACATCTCCTAAAGATAAACCCTTAGCATCTTGGAGAACATTTGACGTCGGGGAAGCCTGGGATCCTGACAATTGAGATCCAGTTCGCCTCAAAACTTCTGCAAAGGACAGATAATCTGGGGGACAGGGTTGCTCTGTCGATTGTTGCAGAAAATTCCCTTGCAGTGTTCCACCAAGTACCACTGTTGGTCCCGAAGAAGTGTTAAGAGGCCTTGTTCCCTGTTGCACGCTTTTCGACGTCGCAGTAACCTTCAAGGATTTTGGACTTGTCCCATGATGCATCCCTATAGGTGCCAATAAAGGCATCTTCAAGGCATTAGGGCTTGTTCCTTGTTGCGTGCTTTTCGGGCTTGAAGTAGTTTTCACTCGCAACCCGCCACCCGCATTAGGGCTCGCCCGCTGAGAAAAATTCTGAGAAGCAGCGGTTTGGTAAGGCATAGGAGAACCATGAACTTGACTTCGATTTGGATTTGGATGCTCCCTCGGGCTAGACAGAGGTGACTTCAGTATCATATGTGCTTGAGAGGTAGAAACCGAGGCCATGCTCGAACCAGGAGGACGAGGCCCTGAACACTCCCAATAAGGCTTTGAACCGTGTACAGATCCAGGACTAGCAGGACTAGCTAGAGGATGGGAAGCTGGGAAATGAGCATGACTCAGCCCAGCAGACTGGTTACAACTTGAAACTGCTGTCAACTTGGTTGGAGGAGGTGATGAAGTAGGCCAATAAGAAAGAGATGGAGAACGGTTCATAGGCTGAGTCAGAATAGACTGATTTGGGTTCGATGGCAAATAGGATGGAAGTGGAACAACTTTGGAGGGCCCTGAATGTTTCGGAGACGTAAGAGGAGCGGTAAAAATAGAGGGACTTGAGGTGGGTAGTGGGCCAGCATACTGCTGTGGAATCGGAGAACTTACTACCTGTTCCTCCTTCATGGATTTAACCTTTGACAGATAAGGAGCACATACTCCTCTGCCCTTTTCATCGTCAAGGCTAACATCAGAATCAGACTCTGACAAGCTTGCTGACTCACCACTGCAAGAAGGATCATCTTCAACCGCATCATGTGCTTCGTCTTCATCCTCATCAGCATTAATTTTAGGCTCAAAGTGATACTGAATCCTTCTGCGCTGCCTTTTCCCTCTTCCTAGTTTCGCTTCTTCAGCCTCCATATCTTGTTCAACCATTTTTCCAAGCAGGTCATCCCACTCTCGACCCGTTTTTACAGGACTTTTATCCACAGAGAGACCACCCAACACGCCTCCAGATCCTTGTACTGCACCAAGATAACCGGCACCACCTTCTTTCGCATCTCTTGTTTCTGAAATATCTCTACTCAGCAGAGCCTCAATATTCTCATCTGTCCACTTCACTGAGGTAGCCTCCACGTCGTGTTCTTCAAGAACCTTCCGTGCTCCATGTAACAGAAGTGTGTTCACATCCGCGGCCGTGTCTTTAGCGTCTTTACTCATGACAAGATTTTCCATCGCCAATTTCTGTCGGGATCTTTCAATAATCTTCTCTTCAACAGAGCATTTAGTAATAAGCTGGTACACAAGCACTACATTCTCCTGGCCTATGCGATGAGCCCGTGCCTGAGCTTGTAAATCCACGAATGGGTTAAAATCAGGATCTGCAGCAGATTGGTTCAAACATGAAATATCAGTGCAGGAAAATGAAACTTCAAATTTTAGAAAAATGATGTAGTCATCACATAGTTACAAACTCTCTTTTGGCAAATTTAATTACATGAGTAGGACGAAATTCAACATCGACATCACTTCATGGCTTGACATGAATCTAATTATCTGATATAGAACAGCTCCTTAAAACATTCACAACTACTAGTGACTCACACTTAGCCACTAAAATCATGCATTCATGCAAGAATATCAGGCCGTCTGAAACTAGATTCTTGTATGCAAGAAGAAAATCATGAGGTTTTATGCATCAAGGCTTAATCGTCATGTAAAAATCGATGAAAACGATATGGAGAGAAAAGGTAGTACATACTACATACCATAGATTATAACCGTGTCTGCACTTGGCTGAAACATCAAAAGACAGATAAAGTTAGTCATATTCGATCATTCCAAATTTCTATTAACTTCAAAGCATACTTTTTGATAGCAGCGAGAAATTCAAATAGAACCAGAAACAGCCAACCAGACCAACGCGATGTAGCTCACCAGATTAATGCCCAGACCTCCAGCACGAGTTGAAATGAGGAAAATGAAGAGATCTGAATCCGTGCTGTTGAATTCAGCAATCTGCTTCTGCCTTTCAGAGGCAACTGTAGATCCATCAATCCTGTCACAAGCAGTAGATCAAAAACTGTCTCACTGGAGGACTCTTAAATTACACAGTATCGATTAACGCAAAGAGATCACATAGGGCTGAACATTCTAGAAGAGGTCATTACAGATTCATTCACTTCTCATACTGACCTCTAACAGTTTCATTCACTTCTCACAGTTGCTCCAACAAGGGATTGTACTCGCTAAACATCCAATATTCTATGACTTCCATTCCGCTCGAGTGGTCTAGTATCAGAGATGTAAAGTTTTTAACATAACAAAGAATAGGTGTGTGTTTCAGGCACATCCAAACTTGAGGACAAGGACAAATACTTTAATTGCTAGCAATTACATGGGAACAGTAATCTTTGACTGACCTACAAAACTTAAAATTCATGTGGCTCAGAAAGTCTTCAAGAATGTCGAGCATGGTTGTCATTTGAGAGAACAGAAGGACACGATGACCACCGTCTTTCAACCTCCGAAGCAGCTGGCCACAGACGAGAAAAAAAGTTGAAATGGTAATAAACATATGGCATAATCGAGTCATTGAGTAAATATGGGTTATATGTAAATGCCATAAAATACAGAACAAATATAATACCGTCAATCTTCAATACATATTCCACATCAGATGAACGAAACCCGGGAGGCTGAAATCCAGTAAATGCCTATTAAAAAATTCAGGAGTCCGATCAGAAAGAAAGTGAACCTTTTCCAAAAATTGAAGTTTTCCAGAAGCAGATACAAGTAGCTTGAATAATTCATCCGCCTCACCATGTTCAGGTTCCTTGCCAGGAAATAAATACTGCAGCAAAACGAAGAGAAAATATTTTCAAATTTTTGCATCACATACATTCCTTTAATGATGCTCACAATTAAATAAATGTGACACAAAGAAGTTGAGGACTCACCGGATGATTGCAGACCATCTTTAGGTCCATCAAGATGAAGTTGAGTGATCTTTTCTTCCCTACACACATAATTACCTTTGGATATCACAAAAACTGCTAGTAGAATGATTCAACAATTTTCATCTACAAGCAACTTAACGTTATTTCTGAAGCTAATTCACCGTGCTCAAAATCAGCAAGACCAATCTGGTTGAACTATACTCCATCTGCAATAGATTTTTTTTTATGTTTCAAGAAATCTAAACCAGTTCTTTTTTTTCACACGAACTAGACCACCATGTTAACTGAAAACCAATAGTACGAATGGAGCAAGGGAAAAAGAGCCAGCATCCTCAAACATATGGAAACAATCATACCAGTGGTATTGCCATGATTCAGTTGTTTGTAGTTCTTTTTCAGAATGGCTCCATAAAGATGGCGTTGGTAAGGTGTAAGTGCACACATAACCTCCACGTACTTTTTCCCAGGTATCTTCCCTTGCATAACATCTGCCTTCAGTCTTCTCAACATCCTGAATCATGTCAAATCACATTGTGACTAACCTATACATAGCCAAACTGCATAAGGCTCAGAAATAAACAAGTGAACGCAAAGAACACTTCTCAAGGCTTCATGTCTCTATCCTGCATCAAAGAAGTACACAAAAGTGCAGAGACGGAAGCATTTACATGAAAAAGGCGTCAGAATGGGCAATTTGCAGGAAGATAAAAGGACATAAGGAGGTCAACAAGCTTGTCTCGCATTCAACATGACAAGAAAATGTTTCTAGCCCACTGAATATAAACCTAATAGAAAAACGTCAATTGAAACTTTCCGATTTTAGTTGTTGCAGACCAAAGAGAACTAGCTTCAGCAATTCTACGTTTCTTAGTGTCAAGATCGAAGAGTAACTACACTAGACACTTCGCGCCCAAGAAATGAGAAGGTTATACCGAGGTGCGAGAAGCTCGTGGAGTCGAGAAATCTGCTGCTCTACTCCACCTTCTCCTTTAGAGCTTGCTCCACTCAAAGCATCTACTTGAGCAAACTCCAGAGCTGACCTCTCAGGATCCGGAAACTCAAAAGGGTCCAGGAAATGCAAGAGTGCAAATAGTTCTGTCAGAGTATTTTGTACCGGTGTTCCCTGGATAATCACAACAGATGATTAAGCTCACCAACATTGAAAGCTTGAATTTTGCAGTGTCATTCCGCCTCTCATTATATCATAGGAAACAGCAGGACACGTTCCTATATTATAAATGATTCTTAAGGAAGAACGAAGGAAGAAACCTACTGTAAGTAGGAGCCGAAAATCTGTTGTCTGGCGTCTAAGAAGGATCCCAAGCTTTGACCTAGTGTTTTTCACACGATGCCCTTCGTCAACTGCATCAAAAAATATTGAATACGAAAGAGTCACATCACAGGCAGGAAAAACAATCGAACCACAGCAGATGTTCCAGATTGAAAAATGCAAGATCCAGGTGAGCATCATTCCTCGGTTTCAGCATATCTGATGGTTTGAAATTAAACATTATCGAGCAGACGACTTGCGTTCAGAAAGTTAGAGCAAAAGTACTGAGAATACCCATTCCAAATGAAAAGTCTAGCAAAAGCAGGTGTATTCTCATTACAGGCCTCAATAAGATCACAAAATCATAATTAACAATAGTACCAGAAGGCTTTACTTCGTATAAGTAGCTCAATGATAGAGACAAACCTATGATGCACGACCAATCGAATTTTGCCAAAAGGGAGTTGTCAAGCATCGCCAGGTCATAAGATGTTACCAGAACATCAAAAAGAGGAATTTTTCCTTTGGTGTAGAACTCGTTGTTACGTATCATTGTGCGACTTTCTTTTTCACCTTGATACATCACTGAATTAAGATCTGCTCCCCATTGTCGAAACTCCTGAAGGGAAAAACCAATATCATCGACATAATAATTAGTAATAAAGTGTACGATACACATTCCACCACCAAAAATTTGATATCTCCAATAAACTCCTTGGTGATGATAGTTTGTATGTCTACAACGTCCCCTTTCCAAACATAGATTTTCTCCTTTTAAAACAGCTATGAATGTTCACAGCAGTCGACTACTTCCAACATAAGATGCACCAAGAATTGCCCTAAATGTAAAGCGATCCCGCCGTGCTAAATGTAAGCATGGGAAAGTACCTGTTCCCAACCAACCAGAGTGCTCTTCGGGCCTATTACCAAAACTGGTTTAATACTGAGGTTTTCATGCTTAAGCGCCATAATGAAGCTCACAGCTTGTATTGTCTTCCCCAAGCCCATCTCATCTGCTCAGACAATAATTCACTTATATTAGAAGGAAGACGAATGATACAAACATCAATTTCGAACGAAGGCAGAGAAGTGTGGCTTAAATTTCAACGAAATCGCAATGCCTTTCAAGATGGCGTAAAAACCACAGAAGGATACATACTCTAGGAGTAAATGAATATTCTGCATGAGAACAGGTAGGTGTAGAATACAAACAAGACTTAGGAACCCGCCATTGGATGAACAAAATTTGAGAACGTATGCAGCAAATGGAGATTCTCAGATAAAAAACTGAAAGTATGAAGATGGGAGACCCTTAAAAACTGGTAAAAGATAAAGGTCAAGATACCAATAAAAACTGGTAAAATAAAAGAGAACTGTACCAGCCAGTATGACACTTTTACGCTGCTGATAGTTACTAAGCAGCCACTTAAGCCCCTGGAGCTGGTAACCATGCAGTACTCCTCCAGATATGTATTTAGGTTGCTCTGTTATTGCATGAGCTACATCCCGGTCTGTTTGAGTGGTGCACGCCTTTCTCTCTGCCAGTTCATGCCTTTCGATAAATTTAGCTATAGCTTCCTTGATGTCATCGTCACTGTTCTCTTCTTCCCAAGTGGATCCATTGTACTCAATATTGGTCCACTTGACAAGATACTCCCGTTTTTTTGAGCTCAGTCCCTGAGCTTCTCCAGCTGCTGGTGGAGAGGTGATACATTGACTAGCTTGGTCACGACAAGCAATAACCCGATCTATCTGTACCCACTCTGGCCTGCGCTCATCAGATAGCTCTTCTCCATCTCCAATACTGCTCATGAATCCACAACAATAATCACCACTTAGAGAACGTCTGGACTACTATGGACAAGCCCACGTTGCATGGGCTTGCAAATTGTATAATTTGCACCAGTTAATCATAAAAATTCCAGTTCAGATTGCATTCATACTCGAAATGCAGAAAGCGTATCAAGAGTGTTCAGGCAAAGTCATGAACTCATCAAAAAGAGCGAAACAGGACAAGGAGCTCACAAAACAAGTACACTATGTTGCTACATAACATTCCACCTCTTTATGTTAGAACACTCATACATTTGGAAAAAAATGCTATCTATAGAGACATGACTTACGAGGATCTGCGTTGATATGTAGCAAGACGGGTCCTGTCAGCAAAAAGAAGCCATTCTTCAGGGACCTGACACAAGACCAAAGAGAAAAAGTCTGAATCAGTCGAGTGAACAGGTTAATTTCAGACTGATACGAGCCCCAAAACTTTGTCAGCAGGTAAGATAGAGCATACCCAGGTATCATGACGATGTGAGAGAGAACACCACTTCACGAGATATTGTAGATTCCTTTCCTTCTGATTGTCATCATCCACCACAGAAAGGTCTTCTCGAAACCCAATAATAGCCTCAACTTTTTTAAGGGGAGGAATCAATCCGGCCCGCAGTTTCGCAATTCGCTTCACTGCTGTACCCGTCATTTCTTTTGATTTCATTTCATACAAACAGAGAGGACACAGCCAATCTCCTTCAGGTATAGTCTGAAGGGGAAATTTCAGACAAAATGAATGAAAAGCCTGATCACAATTCTCTCCGTCACAAAGCAACATCAGATTAGCTGCACCTGCAAACTGCAAAAAAAGAAAAAGCACAGGCTATCAGTAGTATGCAACCACAGTGCTCTAATGAGCCCATACAGAGTCATGCGTCTGAATATTGAGTGAGTGTTATAATTCAAACGCAAGAAGAGACAACGCCCCAGGATGTGGGTAAATTTTGAACACTCTTAAAGGGAAATCTTATTTGCATTATTTGCACTAAATGATATTGAATACCTCACAAACTGAGCAAACTTCTTCTTCATCAGATGAATCCTCATCTTCTGGTGATTTCTCCTTTTTCCCTGGACCTTTTCCCTTTTGCAAAACCTTCGGTTTTACGTTCTCACGAGAAGAGCTATCACCACTAGCATCATCGTCCTCTTCATCAGTTATGTCCTTGTCATCTTCGGACATACTGCCTTCACAGCCCTCGATGACAAAATCTTCATCGCTCTCACTTCGAGCCTTCAGTGACGACCTTGTAATATCACGCGGACCAGAGTCACCAGGCCTGATGAAAGATAACTAGTTAGCCGTTGCATCCACATTAGATACATCCGTAAATCATATTTCATCACTCTAGAGCCAACATAGATACCGTAATCAAGTTACATTTTAAATAACATACACTAACCCTCAGCAGATACATTTTATGTGGAGTGCTTAACAATCTATGCGTAATAGTAATGCTCTCAACTCCTTCCATTTTGATTCAACACCATAGTCAAATAGCAGCAATGGTGTCTTGAAAATCAGTAAATATGTCGTGATGAAGAGCACAATTTTTAAAAATAGGTCCGGAAATGAAATTCGTACCCATGTCCTCGCCTTCTAGCTTTCTTCTCAAAACCGCGATCACCCTCATCTGATTTTCTCTTAGGCAACCTGGCTATTGTAGCGGTTTTCGCATGCTTTTTCCGGTCCAAGTCTTCAGAACTGCCAGACATTGGGCAGTCTGAACCTTCTGCCCCAGAACTTCCTTCATCCGAACCTTCCTCCTCAGAAATTTCGTCCTCTTTAACACGCCTTAACCGTCCCGAAGATTTCCTGCTTTTTGGATTAGCACCACTGCCTGTAGATTTCGCACTTCTAGTAAGTCTGCTGCCAACATCAACCTTACGTGTACTCTCGGCTTCTTCCCTTGCCCTTACAGTTCTTTGTTTCGCTTTCTGTCCTCGCTTCTCTTTCAATGTGGCCTTCTCAACTTCCCCACTTATTCCTTCAGAATTCTTGCCCTCAGAGCTTGTTTCCACCCAGTAAGCCATCCCTCGCTTCGTTCTTCTCGATCTTTTTGCATTCTTAGGCTGCAAACTATCACTGGATGGCTGCACACTCTCTTCTGAAGAACCTACAGCCCGATCATCTTCAGATTGAATTCCTCTTCTTCCTTTCCGTGCCCTAGAATCCCTCTTCATCCCTGCCCTGCCTGCTGTCCCTTTCTGGCCAGGCAGCTCTTTTTCTGTAACCTCCTGAAAACGTCCGACTTCAGCATCTGGCTCATTTCCTTCAGGATTGGTATCTCCATGATCGTATCGTTCCTGCTTAACATTTCTTCTTACCCTATTAGAACGACCATCCTTAACCTGTTCACTCATCGGACCCTCCTCTGTTATTTCTCTTGTATTCCGTACAAAGATATAGCTCCTCCCAAGGGTGAGGATGCCGTAAACCCTTTCTCGTTCCGTTCTGAGTTTATCCTTGATCTGATCGACAAGAAAGAACTAGTTTCAGACCCGACATCGTCTCCCCGATATAAAGCATTCCCATATAAGAACTCTACATCGTCCTCAGCACATCCACTACATCAATACAACCACTATATAGAAGACAAGGACTGCACCAACATTTTAGGTAAATACTAGCAATCACCTCCACGAAAACGACTCACCAGATCTAGCGTAGCTGCACAAGCATGGAGCCTATCACGCTGATTCTGCGGACATCAACCACCGGCAGTATGAGAGGCTGCACAATCTCCTCGTATGATGCAAATGGAAACGAAATGTGATAGGTCTATGCTTCTAATTGCGAATTAAGACTCGGACACATACCACAACTATCGTAGATGTTAGAGAAAAGCTTCCGTGCTTTCTTCCAGTCCAATGCGTTGTTTTTGAACACCTCCACGCAGCTCACTAGATCTTCACAGGTTTTCACAGATCTCAAACGCCCGAACCAAAGACTCCTCGCCTGGACAAACTCCGACTCTCTCAGCAAAGTGCAGATATAACTCCAAAAAAAGGAAGAACGCATGAAATGCTTGTCACACGAAACACTGCTAACCTCTTTCCTATTCCACCAGATCGTTGAAACGATGTTAGACCAGTCACGGACGTAACCGCCCCGAAGCCTAACCTGGCAAGCAAGTTCGTAAGTCACTTTTACCAACGCGATGACGCTCCCGGCCTCCACAGCAGAATCTATGTCAGCGTACCAATCACTCCACCAGCCTTGCCTGCCTGAGCAACATACTGCCGACGGCAACTTGTCCGCTACACATTGTCCATATTCAACATTGTCAAACTCACACCACCGAACATGCACTTCCCGCCGCTCGTCCACCTCCTCTCATTCCTGCTTCCAAACGCTCTCCTTCTAAACGACACACCGAACAAAAAAGGAAAAGAAAAGGAAAGGAAAAAAAGGAGCATGAAACGACAGAAGTACTTACAAAGAGAACCAAGAGCAACGCCGATGTGTCTAAGCTGCTTACAAACATGGCCATGTTCGGCACGCACAACGTCAATTAGCTCCAAACCGCGGACACCGTGCTTCACCTCGACCTTGTACTTGGTCTGCGTCAACAAATTGAGCGTGTGGCGCTCGCCGTCGTCGTACCGAACCTCGCACTCGCCAGAGCCCGCATCGAAGCTCTCGATTCTGCCATGGTACCAGGTCTTGTCCAAGGGCCAGTACACCGAAATCGCATCACCTCTGGCCGCTGTTGCCGTCCCGCTCCCGGCTGGCATGTCTGTGCGACCTCCAAGTAGGTCAACCCGGCATCGCCTCCCTCCGGTCGCTACAGAGCCTCAGCGACAATCGCCGCACTCCAATTCCAGTGCGGAGGGAAGGAAGGAAGAACGGCAGGCCTCGGAACTGCTCACTCGCTGCGCAAACATGGCTTCACAGCAACCAACGCCGGGAAAGCAAAAAGGAAACAGGAAACACACAAACAAACAAGGACCCGCCCTCGCCCTTGTCCCCACCACTGACCACTCCCTCTCGACGTCCCGATTTCCAGGTCCCACGTCCGCTGCCAGATCTCAGGTCTCAAAACTCCCAAGTGTGATCCCGCGTCCCACGTCTCCAAACCAGGTTTCAAGCTGGGGTTTGAGAACTCCAATTTCCTGGTCTTGCTTTTGTCACTCACTTTTCATTCAAGTGCATACTTTTCTTCAAAGCCAACATTGTGCTGTAGATTAGCAGTGGTACATAGGTACTACTTTGTTCACGGATTGCATACCATCTTGCACTTAGCTAACGCACATGACGTCCAAATGGGGTCATGTGGAACCACATATGGTCCCTAAAAGTCCAAACGAGTTTCTTCGTCAAATCTAATTTGGTTCCTAACCAAACCATTTGTTTGCCCTCTTCTAATTTATCTTTTTAACCATACTAGTAATTCATCCATGGCCCATTGTTCATATCGAGTTCCCACTGTGTTTCCATATTGTTCCCACCGTATTCATGGAGCGTTCCTACATAATTCCTATAACGTTCGTCTAGAGTTCCTGAGGCGTTCCCGATGATTTTCCACAACATTTCCAACATGGTGTTCCCAACGAGTTCTTTTATTGTTCCCATGTGTTCCCAATAGCATTCTCCAATGGTCCCAATGTGTTATCCGGTTCCTGTTGAGTTCCCAACACGTTGACATTAGGAACCAATTTATATTTTCAAATTCCATGCAAATTTACTCTTTGTTTAGTGGGGCCCGCCACTCATTGTTGGGGCCCAGCGCAGCTCCATTCGCACTCATGTACATTAGCTTACTAAGGCCTCTACTAAGGAATCCCCCCTCCCATTAACCCCTTATGCTGCCAGGGGATGTGTGGCTTCCCCTCTCGCTTCTGCATTGCATTTTCGTGATGTTTGGCTTATGATTTTATTTTTTTAATTTGGTCTGAAGCGTTGCAATGAAGATATAATTGTCACCTCATTTGCATATAAGGAACTCATTCAAAAGCTCATTTTTATGTATTCATCTAGTGCATACGTCTTTTCAATGGAATCATGTACGCCTTTCTTTGTATTTGTATGTGCACTTATTATCGGCAATAAAGATGCGTCAGATAATATCTAATGTACTTGATGTGGTTGTAATGTGACTACCATTGATGAATTTTAGCAAACCAAGTTGATCCATAGATGCATTTGAGCATGTCATGTCTAATCAAAGTTAAATTCTAGTAGACTTTGTGTGTGGTTGGTACATTTGTCAATTTTGCCTTAATTTTTGCATTAATCATTTGTACTTTCTCCTATAGTTTACTAGTCTCGCTTTTTCTTCTCTTTGTAGATTGTATTTCCTCAACTTTGCCAAACAATGGACCCCCCTTCCTTTGAAAAATTTCTCATAATTCATTGCCTTGGATTATGCATGAAGTATTCTATTTGTTGGGTTATGCATGAAGTATTTCTATCACTTCAAGACTTCTAGAATTGGTATGTTTTGTGCAATTTGGCCATGTCTTGCATCCATCGTGGCTTAAAATGCTTGTAGTATAGTCCCATTTCTGATGTTTTTGGCAAATCTCCGGTCATATTTGGTATTTTAAAAAACATCAAAACATTAGACAATTCTTAAAAAAGAATCCAACCCTAGGCTTGCCAAACCACCTACATTGGCAAAAAAAAGTGAACTCCTAATTCCAAATTCTTCCACTGCTTTTATCAAAGCACACCAAACCTAGTCCAAAATTTATAGTTTTAGAAAATGCCTTGGCACATTTAGGGATTAATCCTTTAAAGACAACGACGTATCTACATATGGCGTAGACACCTATCCTAAAAGCATGGATAGTCTGATGTGGAATCCTTCTAGTGGGTCACAAAAACTCATCCACACATACCACATGAGGATGAGCCACCTCCAAAAGTCTACAACCACAAATGCGAAGAGCACTTCATACGCGGAAATATGGTGGAATTATTGTTTAGCCCCCATTGAATCTCCTTTCATGCAAATCGGTCAAAGTGCGGCTTAGTGTCTCACTACATTTGTTGGAGGTGCACAGATCCACGCAAGTTTCTACAATTTGTTGATCAAACAACGATGAACTATCAATAAAGCTATTCACAGATTTCTCCACAACTAACCACCTCTGGGCTTCTCATCCTTTAAGGGTTAAGAATCTAAGATATTACTTAAGTTTAAGATGCATAATCTGGTCTCAAATATCAGCTTTGTGACTCCAGAGCTTAGGTATGCTAGGCTTTTAGTTTACATTAGCTAAATTGTGGAATTGAGATCCAATCAATAGGTTGTATGTGCAAGTGAGTTTGGAAAGGAATCATGCAAGAATATGAAGAGTGTTTAATATTCACAAAGACTCATATGACAGCTTAAGATTGGATGACCTATAACCACCAACTTAAGCTTGCTGACCTATTTATAGTGTTTGTATACGTCATAAGGATTTTTTTGGAATTCAAAATAGGATTTCATGAATATTGCAATTGTTGTGACCATTTATTTCTTCATATTGAAATTGCTACAATTTTTTTAAGTGGATAGTAAGTCGTGACCCATTCCTCGACATACAAAACTCTCTACTTCCATAGTAAGTTGTGCTAATGACCACTTGTCAAAGCACCCATCACTGTAAGCATAAGAGACTAAAAACCAAGAGCTGTGAAAATTGAAAACTACTCTATTGATAACCATAAGTCGACTTGGTTGTAACCAAAAATCGCTATACCCATGACCTGATGTAGACTAGGTCCCTTCCACCAACCACCCTTCAAAAACCCCATGCCCATCAGCTCCCAAGACCCCATACCCGTCCTCCTAGCACGGAGCTCCTGTCTGATCCAGCTCGGCCTCCCGCCTGGGCCTCGTGCTCTGCTCTCGCAACGGCTCCTTCGCTGGTTGCCTCGCAGCTCTAATCCTATGCCTTAGCTTACTCCTGTTATGTTTGACAAGAAGGACTCCTTGGGTGTAGAGGGATTGGCGACAGTGGAAACGGGAGTGGATATTGCCCGGTGGGCGTCATAGAATGCGGACGAATGTCAAATTGCGAGAGGGGAGGGAAGGTGGAAGAAGATGGGAAGAAGAAGTATCCAAGCTGTGGTGTGGGAGCTACGGAGATTGCGTGAAAGAGACACCATGCAGAGGAAGCATGTACGTGGAGAAGTAGGAGACATCGGCGCCAGGATTGAACTACGTTGCGACGAAGGCTCTCTACCCCTCCGACCCCTCTATGATATGATGCTCCTCTGCGTTCTCAAAGGCCCTTGATGTGCAAAGCGGCGCCCGACGCTGGACACCACGATTTTGCTTCGCTACGGCCCTAGCTGCCTTCCCTTGTGCTGTTTCGTATGCTCGTGCGCGAAGGCGCCCACGCAACTGCCTCCTTCTCGGCGGTTTCTTGGGCCTGTGCAGCGGCCTTCTCCGCGGCGCGTTGCTCTCGCAATTGAGCGTTTTCCTCTCTGCCGACAGCTTCACGTGTTGCCGCCTCTTCTCTTTCGGCAGCCTTCCGCTTCATTAAATCTTCCCGTGCATGCTTCTCACGCTCTTTCTCTTGCGCTGCAGATTCCCGCACGGTCCGAATGCCCTCCGTGGCCTCATTGATTGCGTCGCCTGTTAGGATTATGGATTTGGCAAAATCCACTATGGGGTCACGACGTCTAGCACTCGCTGTTGGAACAAAGCTGAGGAGTTGTAAGAAGTGCGTCATGGAGTCCGGCTCCTCCATGTCCGAATCAAGGTCAACAATGTCATCTCCG
The DNA here is from genome assembly GCA_963971425.1 of Bryoerythrophyllum caledonicum. Classification (NCBI taxonomy): domain Eukaryota; kingdom Viridiplantae; phylum Streptophyta; class Bryopsida; order Pottiales; family Pottiaceae; genus Bryoerythrophyllum; species Bryoerythrophyllum caledonicum. The sequence goes on along the minus strand of OZ020518.1, from coordinate 16,570,642 downwards.
GCGTCTGGATCATTCAGGTCGGCTTCCACAAAGAAATGTTGAATTCCAGCGTCGGGTTCTCGCCTAAAGTCCGCTTTGAGCTCACATTCTGCAAAACACACAGATGCGCTCAGCTCCCCTCTCTCGTCAACCCCTCCTCCCTGAATGTTGCCCTCCCGTGGTTCCTTTTCCCCTTCATTGATCCCCCTCCGCTGGCCAATTCTAGAGTTGATGCCAACCCCCTCCCCAGCCCCCTCACCGCCGCCGTCACTGTCTGTAGTGTCGGTGCCTCCATCCCAAGCGTAGGTTTGAGAGGGAGCTAAGTACTAATCCACAACGTGACAGTTTATCGGGTAAATTCCTGCACCTCTAAACCCACTTTTAATGTTGGATTCAGTCAGAGATTTCCTTAGTAATAGTGAGACCCACTGAGCTGGTGTCTCCTTCTTCATAGATTGGTTTACATTTCGCGACATCCAGAACTCACGGTATTCTCTAAAAAATTGTTTGAAGGGCTTGAAGCTCAAAACGTCAAGCGGCTGCAACGCATGTGAGTTATGTGATGGCAAACTTACTAGGTCCAGTCCTACGCCCCGTGCGGCTCGTGCGACATCTAGAGTTGTATGGTTGTTGTGACTGTCAAGGATAAAGAGATGACGTTGCTTAGGTAATATGCCAATTGTTTGCCTCATGGACACAATGAAATGGGAGATCCAAGCAGAAAAAGGTACGTTGTCATCCACGCTCTTTGTTGCATAGCCATGGTGGCACCCGCTTCACAGTGTTGTATATAATTTTGTCTAAATCTTTTGCCCCGAAATATGTAAAAGGAGGGGATGGCCTTACCGGCGGCATTTACGCAGACCAACACTAAGAGCCACTCGCGATGGTTTGGAATGATGCTTTGCACACGTCAAGCGTTGGTCTTAGCCATGACCATGCCGCCACCGCTCTTGCCTGTGACACCATCATTGCTGTAAGTACTCAACCTCTCTGCTTGGGCAGTTTTTTATTTTTCAATTCTGAGAAATGGGACTTGCAAATTATCTGCTTGGGCGCCATACTCGTCGTAGTTCCAAATGCGCTCGGGTAGGTAATGGTGCAACTTGTACAATTCAGTCAAATTGTCATACAGCGATTGCACATTCTCGGGACATAGGGCTCGCACGCACACTCTCTAATCCTTGCGCTGTACGTACAGTCGATTCCAGGTGAGGGCGTCAGAACCACCGCAATGACCCGCCACCGGGAATGTCGTCCTTGAATTGCGTGGCTCTGGATTTTGTGATTTCGTAAACCTTTATTTTCAGAGCAGACAGGGACAGCCCGTAATCGCGGTCACATATTGTGACGAGATACTGTACGAGCTGGGCCTCCTCATCTGAACTCAAAACTGCCTTGACGTCGCGCTTACAGGTTCTTGTCTTGATGTAACACCAATCGCGCAAGCTTGAATATAGTAGGTGATTTTCCACGGCAGCCTTCTTCATGCTCTTCCCTTCATCTATTGTTGCTAGTGCTCGTTGCAATTGCTCGTTGCTCCAATTCCCATTCTTCTTCAGTCTTTGTTGTCTTGTTCGTGGCTGACGGATGGATAGTGTTGTGCTTGTAGGCTCAAGGAAGGGGTGTAGTCTCGAGCCTCCAAGGAATTGGGATGTAAATACACTCACACTGGGCAAATCTTGCCAAAGTCCCACCCTTTTGCCAGAGACAACCTCCGTGTTGCAAGCCTCTACGCAGTGGGCGTGTGCCTCTGCCCACTCCCTAGGGCTCAGAGTGTACAATTGCACATTGCGCCTCAAGCTTGGTGAGACAGGCCTCACTAGCAAAGCCTCGCACCAACAGCACGTCAGGGCGGGCCTCCAGCCCAATGCCTCACGCATCCGCCTGGAATCCCCGCGCCTATGTCCCGATCCGTGCATGTGTCCCGTGCATAGGCCACCCACCCCTCCGACAATTTTAGTCGCGGGTTTGCACACGCTGCGCCAAACCAGTTGGTTGTAGTCCACCTCTTGAACCCCCCTCCATTGCCTTTCTTTGCTACTACTAAAGGAAGCATCGCCATCAAAGAGTGCTTCACATTTAGCACCCTGATTGGATTCATAGCCACCCTCTTCTGTGCAGTCCTCATTACTATAGTCGAAGTCATGGTCTTCCATCAGGTCTAACGTCGACATCTTCACTTCGGAAGTTGCAGGTTGAACACACATTCACTAACTGTCACCGCCGCCCTCACTCATTCACTATCAACGTTGGCCCTCCCTTTGGCAGTCACTCAGAGAATGCAAGTTCTCACTCACTCATTCACTCACTATTTGATGCACTATGAAAATCTTCCTAAAAAATTCAGATTACAACCATGATGTTCAGCTGAACCTTGGACTAAGTAAAGCCAATTTGGCTGCAATTTTTGTGAACCGGCGTATGCATTTTCAACAACTAAGGTCATTAATATTGTCATGAATACCACCCCTTTCTGGTAGCCAGTGTGATTTGATCGTGCTCATAATAACGAGCAGTCGCCATATTGATTTTCTAAAACCATTATGGATTAGCCCACATTCTGATTTTGCACTTCTGCCATTAACATAACCTGACCAGCTGGAGATATATTCATGTTGTTGACCCACACTGGCGGCTTGCCTCACAAAAATTTGTTCCTTCCCTTCCCCAATTATTAATTGACTTTCCTAAAATTTTGGAAATGGGGTGGGCGGCTAGCGGTTTTGGCCCACATATGACTACCAATTCTGGGGGTTGATGGTGGTGATAGGTTATCCAACCTTACCTATCAATTTACGCTTACAGACAAAAGAAATTAGGGTCCAATAGGTTGGTATTGTTGTTTAATGGAATTAATCAAAATATATTTGGCATAAATGGACCTCAATGATTGTGGAAAGGACTAGGAGAAGGAATTATCATGCGCACATGTTTGATTTTAGTGAAGCATAGAGTGGCTCCATCATAGTTTGGAGTTGTATGTTGGATGGGCTTTAATATGGTTTGGGGTTGCATATTAGAGCAACTCCAATATGGTCTCTTTTTTTACATCGAGGCGATGCTCAAAATGGCGTTTTTGCATTCTTAAGAAAAGTAATTTTGTTGCTGCCAACTTTGACACCCCGCTGACGGCTAAATGATTGTTAATTTATCATGAAACTTTTGGCACAAGATCACCTCTATGTTGAAAACATGTGTGCCAAATTCCAAGGCCAGATGATGTATGCAAAAAAGATGTGCAAAATCTACCCACATGTGTAGCTATAAAAAAAAGTACTACATCTACCAACTTTGACACCCTTACAAGGATTGAAATGTTTATTTTTCCCATGGAGTTTTTGGCATGAAAACATCTCTATGTTGACTACATGTGCAATAAGAAATTTTTCCAAAAGATCCACTCAAAAACAAATAATCAAAATCTAACATTATGTCTAGTTGTGAGAAAATTTTCACTCTTGCCAACTTTGACACACTCCCAAGGATTGAATGTTTATTTTTCCCATGAAATTTTAGGCATGAAACCATCACTATGCTAATTACATGTGTGCAAATTATAAGGCCAAAATATTTACATAACAAAATATTTTTAAAATATACCAAGATATGTGGTTGCGAGAAATATTTTATTGTTGCTAACTTTGACACCCTCTCAAGGACTGAATTTTTTTATTTTTGCCCATAAGGTTTTTGGCATGAAACCATCTTTGTGTTTATTACATACTTTACGTATAATTTCAAGTCCAAAGGATAAACAAAGAGAAAAAAAATCAAAATCTACCAACGTGTGTAGTTGTGAGAAACAATAGACGAAACCATTTCACTACTGCCAACTTCGGCACCCTCCATGGGGCTAAATTTTTAGTCTACCATAGAAGTTTTGGCACAAAATCATCTCTATGTTGATAACATTTGTGCCAAATTTCATGGCTAGAAGATGAATACAATAAATGATATTCAAAATCTACCAACATGGCTAACTAAAAGAAACAATTTTCTATATCTTTTTTTGTATTCATCTTTTTGCCTTGAAATCTAGTACACATGTTATGAATATAGAGATGATTTTGTGCCAACAATTTCAGAATGATTTAAAAAAAACCAACCATAAGGAGGGTGCCAAAGTTTGCAGTAGTGAATGGCTCACAACTATACATGTAGGTAGATTTCAAATACATCTTTTTTTATGCAAATCTTTTGGCCTTGAATTTTGGTACTCATGCAATTAACATAAAGGCACAATCTTGTGCCAAAATTTTCATGGTAAGATACCAATATTTGAGCCCTTGAAAGGATGCTAAAGTTGGCAAAAGTGAAATTTCAAAATGCAAAAATGCCATTCTGAGTGTCACCGCATTATACAGTAGGGTGACATTCAAATTGGCGCTTCTGCAATTCCCGGAAAGTGTCCATTCTACTGCCAAGTTTGACGCCTTCTTAAGAGGTGGAAAATTGTTGGTTTACCATGAAATTTTTGGCACAAGATCACCTCTATGTTGATAACATGTGTGAAAAATTTCAAGGCCAAAAGATGCATACGGAAAATGACATTTAAAATCTATCAACATGTGTAACTACGAGAAACAATTTGAAAGACTAATTGAAATGTCAAAAAATCTTTATCACCTCGTGCTCCCGCAATTGGACTTATCCATGTGACACAACCTCTAAATATAAATGTTTCTAAAAAAAATTGTAACATCTACATATAAAAGTGTGGAGTTGTTTCATTGAGAAGAATCCACTTGGTTATAAATTGTGCATCATACATGCATGAAGAAAAAATTTCCTCAAAATATCAATTACGCATTGTTGTGTGTAATTTGTGATTTATTCAATGTTGGAATGATAATGAGAGCAAAGAGAGTGTCGTGTGTGCTACATGACTGTTGCATATTGGTTGACTTACATGGATTGAGTCATGTTATGCATGAGTGTTATATGAGTGGAATTATGCAGATGGAAGAGTTATGCACATGGATTGATTTATACATTTGGGCTAATTCACATTGACTGATTTATACATGTGGGATATGGCACATTTTCTAAGTGATGCATGAGTGCATGTTAACGAGAGTGTAGGATCTTATTAGGATCGTGAAAGAAAGTGCATGATGACAATTTTAGATGGCATTTGTGGTCGCATTACAGGTATGAGTGAGGAAGCGAATACATGAGCTTACATTGTAGCCATTGTGAGAGTTTCCATTGGAATAGTCAAAAGTTAGTAAGAAAATTCAAAGAAGATGGAACTTATACGCGCAAACCTTGCAATGGAAGTTTCACAAAAAATTTAGTGATAGAGATGTTCATAGTGTTTTGTAATATTCAAGAACTCAAAGTCGCTCATTGATTTCCAATATATGTCCTACTCAAGTGCGCAGACGTACTATTCAAAGGCTCTTGCGTAGAAGTGACATTTTCAGTTGAATTGCAATTTTTTTTAAAAACTTTTTGGACACCTTGTCACATGTCTCAACAATCGACTTTTGCTTGGAAGTACGGTGCATCGAGCTCAAAAGAGTGGAATCGTATAGTTTGGACAGATGAACCTACCTTTGAAATTGAAAAAATTCTAAACAAGTTCATGTTTGGAGAATTAAAGATGAGCGCTATTTATGAAGTTGTGTAGTTTCTACTTTTAAAAGTGGATGAACTTTTAGATGATTTGAGGTCCATCTACTGGAGTACAAAAGTTAGAACTTGTATTTATATATCTAAAAATTGACGTTCTCCTAAGGATTTTGTAGAAGTGATTTACAGTGGCGAATTGGTTTTTTTCATGGATAATGTTCTAGAGGGAGTGTTCATGGAAGATAATGCACCCGTCCATTGCAACAAAGTATGTGAAGAATGGAGACAAACAAGCCTTCTTGAGAAGCTCATTTGGCCTGTAAACTCTCCCAATGTTAATCCAATTGAGAACCTCTGGAAGATTCTAAAAGGTGTTGTGCAACATTGCAAGGCATGCCCTACAAACTCTCCCGATGTTAATCCAATTGAGAACCTCTGGAAGATTCTAAAAGATTTTGTGCAACATTGCAAGGCATGCCCTAGAAACTCATATGCACATTGCGGTTAAGGTGGTTCTAAAAAGAGAGTGGAAGTCAATTGATGGTACAAAGCTCCTTCAACTATGTCATTCTATGCCTTCTAGGTTATAAGCAGTGATTGATGCTAAGGGAGGACATACACGTTGGTAGATTTTGAATTTATTTTTTCTATGCGCAACTTTTGGTGTTGAAATTTTTCACACATGTTATCAACATAGAGGTCATCTTGTGCCAAAATTTCATGCTGAAGTAATAATTTTTCCAGCCCTAGGGAGGATGTTGGAAGTAGTGAAATGCTTTCTCCATTTGTTTCTCACAACTACACAAGTTGGTAGATTTGGAACAATTTTTTTTTTGTGTATCTTTTGGAATTGAATTTTTTTACACATGTAATCAAGAAGAACATGGTCTTGTGCCAAAAAATCCATGATAAAATTTTAAAAATTAATCCTTGGAAGGGTGCCAAAGTCCGCAGCTCTGAAACCTTTCTTACAACTACCCTATGTTGGTAAATTTTGAATATCCTTTTTAATATTCATCTCTTGGATTTGGAATTTGGTACACATATTGTCAACATAGAGGTGATGTTGTGTCAAACATTTCATGGTGAACTAACAAATTTTTAGCCCTCAAGACGGCGTAAAAGTTGGCAACATAGTAGACACTAACCTTGGAATTGCGCAAGCGTCAATTTGAATGTCACCCCATTCTACATCATAGTGGCTCCACTATAATCTCACATAGCAAGTTACAATGGTTCATTAGGTTGTGTGGTTTTATGTTAGACATGGCTTGTTATGATGTACTAGGATTGTATGTCAAAGTGGCTCTATTATAGTGTAGGATCGTATGTTAGAGTGGTTATGTTATGGCTTGGAGTGATTTACTAACTTAAAGAATTGGTTATTCCCATCTGATACGAGATATCATGCTAAAATTAGATAAATCATTTGAGTTTGACAAAATTCTTTGTCTTTTAACATTATAATGCTTTGTAATATACTGCAAAAATTGTATTTAGATTTGGAATTATTGTTGTAGAGTAGCATGTACATTTCCAAATTGAAATCTTGTAGAAATTTTATAGAATCCTTTGTGAAGGAAAAGATGGTTAAGATTATAACATCTTGATATTTAATGGTGTACTTAATTTATGGGATTATATTAAAGAAGAATGATGGAAAATAACACAAGAGACATGTCTTTATCTTGTTGAAAACACCTCAAATTGATTAAAGCTTGTTATAAAAACAAATGGAGAAATCATCGAATACTCAAATCATAGTTATTAAACAAAAATAATGTATACATTTACTTGCAAAATCCATAATTCTTTGGAGAGCAAGAACTAGCTTTTGATTTTTGTACAACAGTAACTACTTTTGTGTGAATATTATTTTGGCTTAGCATTGATTTTTCAATCATCTATGTGATTGCCATCATTTTTTTAAAAATTAAATAAGTTAAACTATACGGTTTTAATTTTTGGTAAGTATGGAGTAGCTTTTACCTATGTTGTTGAGCACATCTATGGTGGAAGTGGGAATGGAAGTAGAAGTAAGTGTACAAATGAGCACTTACTTCTATTTGTACCTTGCTCATTTGTACATCAATAATTTCTTTCGGAAAGATTCAAATGGACCAAAAAATATTATAATAAACAATGTAAGCAATTTTGATGGAAACATATAAAATCTTGGAAAAACTCAAATAAATCTCAAATTCAACAAACAAGTAATAAAGACAAGTTAACCCCTAAAGGACCAGAGTCTCCTTCGGGGGGGTTTCTTGATTTTTGGGCAGGTTCCTAAAATTCGTAAAAAATCAATTTTCTTTGAATTTTTTATTCTAGACTGCCTTTGATAAGAGCTTCGTGGACATATTTTTATTTTATTTTTTGGATTTGTGGTTTGAAAGCTAGTACCACTTATAGTTTTTGAGGGAAATTGTCAAGGAACTTTAGGGGTTAATATCAATTTCTTAATTGAAAATGAAATACAAATATTTTCTTTCTAATTTAGAGCTAATTTTTTTAATCTCTATATATTACAGAAATGGGCTCTATTACCTGTCCGGTAGCGAAGACCCCCCTCCCGCTAGGGTCTCTTGCCGAGACAAGGTTTTGTTGTTGCACAAGAGGGTGTCGGAAGACAAGGTATTGCAAGATGGGGGTTGTGCCTTCTTTTGAGCTTTCCTTGCCAAAAACTCCCAAAATTCCTCTTCCGTAAATTTTGGCAAATCAGAGTCATCACTCTCGGAGCCACTCTCAAATTCACTCTCTCTTCACCTTCGCCCTATTTGTATCATGGTCCTTTGCATATTCATCTAATTGTAGTGTTGTACTTCACTAGGAATTGCCTTGCCCTGTCATGGATGACGGGAATCTACATTTGTTTAGAATATTTGGCAATAAAGTATACACCATTCAAATCATCTATAATTAAGATTTCAAACTTATAAAAAGATAGTAAATATGGATGCAATGACACATTGATAAAATAATATGAAATTTGAATGTGAGTTTTTTTTTGTATTGATTGCAATATCAATACATATTTTAATTTGAAATATGTCAAATCTAAGGCAATCAAAAGAATATTGAATACTTTGACATATGACCATAAATAATGTCATTCCTCAACTTCATGGTCTTCAAAGCCTACAACAGTTGATTGAAACATTCAAATATAGAAAACAAAAAATAGACGTGATAAAAACATTTAAATATATTTGTTGGTATAATGATTTAAATATGTTTATGGATCTTTAAAATGGCCACCATTCTTTCATTAAAGATAAGATTATCTATTAAATGAAAAAAATACTAACATACAAGTATAAAAAATATTTCAAATGAAAAAATCACATAATTGACAAGTAAACAAAATTGTCCACATGTTTTCCTTCCATCAACATACAATACATTACTAATCAACCCATGTTTAATTATTAATCAGTATTTTATTTTTGGTAGGTTTGAATAATTCATCCACCGTACGGCGGGTCCCGGCGAAACGTGAAAGTCAAGAAAAATTCACATCCACTATTCCGGTACAGAGAAGCAACCTCATGCCTTGGAAATTATTTGACATACAATAAGGATTTTTTTGGCAATTGTCAGGAATCTCATCACATCAGTTGTACGCTTTGCCCGAGGGATTACAGTACAGTACATATGAAGTGGAAAAGGACAGAGTTGTTGTTGTTAATCATGTAAGACATTTCAGCGGACTGGGTGCTTTGGGACATTCAAACATAGGTTGGAAATCTTCAATGATCTTCACCAAAATTGACGGGGTAGGTGATGATGTTTGAGTTATGTCCAACCCCATTTCCCCACAATTATTCAAGGCTTCTCTTCACGGCCGTTCAAACTACTTCATGGACAATGATGCAACTTTGATCATCATGTATTTTCCCGTGAGTATAATCACCTCACTCTACAACACCCTTGTCTTATTAATGCTTAAACGTTAGTTGGGAACCGTATATACAGGCACGTATTTTACTCTATAGGATATAAAAGATGTATTAAAGTTGCGCAAGACTTACACCTTTGGATTCAAGATTCTTCAACTAACATGTTTCATTTGGAGGTCATTTCAATATTTGATCCTTATCATGTTCAAATACGACACCATACATGTAGAGTATTGTAGCCACCAGTGGCACCTTCTGACGTTTAAGGGTTAAACCTTTACTGCCCATGTCATATATCTCCAAAAACAAAAAAATGTGTTGATTCTTTTCTTTGAGCTACCTTTGATGTACATATAATGCCTAATTTTAGTATCCAACCTTACAAAATTGAACTCAAACCATGACCTCAACTTTGGAGAAGTTTTGCACAACATCGAAAGGTTGATGGATTAGATTATAGTGTTTAAAGCTACCGTATATTGGTAATGAAAATTGTGGACTTCAGAAGGTATACTACTTTATCCACCAATAGATTCTTGCAAGAATTATTGTACTTTGATTAAAAGAGGTTCACATATGCTCTAGGTTGATAGCTTCACATTGACATATTATATGTGAGGAAAACATTTATACATGATAATGATGATTTTTTACTTTGTTTATTTGATTGTATACGAAAATGTTCCAAACTTATATGAATTAAAACGGAAGTTTTGTACGCGATGAAAGAGACCAACAGTCACAAAACAATGAAGAATTTTTAAAAGACAAATTTCAATCAAAATTTAAGACCAAAATCGTTTTGCATGTGTATGAAATACAACATAGTATGCGGCATGGTATTCACTATATTTTGGTATATTTGATGTATTTTGTGTTGTATTTATGGCTTTTCCATGAGTTTATAACTCGAAATCATGATTTGATTTTTGCAGAGTGTTCATGTGATGTGTGCGCAAATGTCAACTTCAATTTTCACAACCTAATTATTCATGGATTTCATGAAAATTGATTTCTAACACCTCAATTGTCATGGGTCTCATGAGCACTAAAGGTTAACAAGGACTTCATTATTGGGGACCCTCCAAATATCCCCTTCTACACACTACATTTGACAATATTTGAGAGCCTTTCAAGAGCCCTTCAATTCATCATAAATGGCACTTTTGGCATCAATGACACTTTATTCTTTGCAATCTTTGTGACATCATAGGTAAGGTGCTACTACATGGCACAAATCAGGTGCACAAATTAAAGTTGACGCTAATTAAGAGGCTAATAGTTGGGGTGCAAAGGTCTTCAAGTGGCCAATGATTTAACCCATTATGGTGCCAAGGGATGTTTGGCTTCTCCTCTGACTTCATTGCATTATTGTGATGTTTGGCTTATGAATTTTTAATTAAATTTTTTGGTGTAAAGCATTGCAATGAAGGTCAAATTATCAAATGTTGTGAAAAATAATGTCACGTCATTTGCAAACAAGGATTTCATTCAAAGACTCATTTTTGTGTAATCATCTAGTGCATACGACTTTTCAACAAGATCATGAGCCATGTTTATTATTTGTATATGCAATAATATCCGCAATGAAGATGTGTCAAACAAGACATGATACACTTGATGTGGTCGTGATGTGACCACAATCAATGAATTTTAGCAAACCAGGTTGATCCAAAGGTGCATTTGAGCGTACCATGTATAATCAGAGTTTAATTTTGAAACTTTAGCGTGTGGCTGGTTCATTTGTCAATTTTGCATTAATTTTTGCATAGATAATTTGTACTCTCCCCTATAGTCTACTAGTTACACTTTCTCTTCTCTTTGTAGACTAAATTTCTTCAACTTTGCCAAACAATGGACCCCTCTTCTTTTAATTTTTTTTAATAATTCATTGTGTGAAGTGTTTTTTTTTATTGTATTCTAGCACTTCATGGCTTCTAGAATTGGTATGTTTTGTGAAATTTGGCCATGTTTTGCACCATTATGGCTTGAAACGCTTGTAGTACAATCCAATTTCTATTGCTATTGGCAAATCTCCGGTAGTATTTGGTATTTTTAGGAATACAAAAATACATTAGACAATTTTGAGAAAAATCCAACCCTAAGCTTGCCAAACCACCTACATTGGCAAAAAAATTTCAACACCTAATTCCAAAATTTTCTGCACTTTTTATCAAAGCACACCAAACCCACTCCAAAATTTATAGTTTCTAGAGAATGACTTGGCACCACTAGGGGTTAAATCAACTCTCTAATTAGCTCTTTCTTTTGATATTCAGGGCCTATTTTTAGTGTACGGATTGAGGATGAATTAGCTATTAATAGGATGTTTAGTTGTAAACATTAGACAATTATGTTTAACTACTTTTGGTGGTATGGACCTCTAAAAGACAATTTGAACCTTCGGGGTACATATTGATATTGAGCAGGTTCCTAAATATCCATTTTTAAATATAACTTCTTGAAATTTTTAGTGAGAATAGGTGTATGGTTTATCTTTGTGTGGATTTTTTCCTTTCTTTTTTTAGAATTATAGAAAAAAAATTATGGTGCTTCAAACATTAAAAACATGTTTCTTTTGGCGGTTGGGCACGGTACTGTAGAGATGAATAGTGCTACACTAGATTGACAATTGTACTTTTTTAAGGGGGGTAGTAGTAAAGGAAAGTTCATGGAAACCTTCATTGTTTTCACTTAATAGCGCTTAGAAATTATGGATTTTACCTTTTTTGAGTTTTTTTTCTATTGCTAGAATGAATCATGATAATTCTAGTCACTGCTTGGGTTTCAGTTCTAAAAATTATTTCTCTTCTTAAATAATAAATTGCTTTCCTTAGTAAAGGGCTACTTTTTGTACCCCTAGTCGTTGCACGTCCATTTTTCTTATCGTAAACACCTCCATTACTTTTGATTTTTGGTGTGCAACGACCCAACACAAGGTAGAATGTAGATCTGTCGAGTTTATGCAATGTGTAGTGGAAAAATATGCCATTATCTTAAGTCAAAGTACGCTCGCTCTATCTGGGCACCGTGGATTAAAAAAAAAAAAACTCTTCAAATTCATATATCTTCCAATATGTATGGTCAAAGTTAATGAAAATATTAGTGTGTTTGCTTGTAGTAGTTAGCCTAAAGATCCAACAATTGAAAATAGTAGTTTTTAAAAAAAAGTCCAGAAATATCTCATCTTGTAGTGGCAATTGTGGGGTGGTTTTGGTGAAGCACAAGGTCTGGTCCTTTAGGAGTTAAAATCAACATCAGCGGTATTTAAACCAAGGAGTCCGCTTTGGTATATATATATGATATTTTAAAAAGAATTTTGCTTAGGACAAACTTGTTATGGTGTATCATCAGTAGTTGGGTGCCCTAATGGGCACATAATGAGTGGATAACTTCATAATCTGCTATGTTTAAAAATGGAAGACCTGGAGTGCTGTGGTTATGATTTCAGCTAATATTAGGGATTCTAAATTTGGAGAATCCAAAAACTTTAAATAAATGAGATAGGAAAATCCTGTTTGGATTCAGCACTTGTCAAAAGTTTAACCCTTTACCGCCCAGGCATGTATCTGGAGAAACCAAGATTTCTGCTGATTTTTTTTTCTTTGAACCGGATTTGATGGAAATACAGTGCCTAATATTAATACATGACCTTACAAAATTGAACTTAGTCCATGACCTAAATTTTAGGGAGACTTTGCACAACATCCAACGCATGATGGAATAGATTATAATAGTGTTTAAAGCTATCGTATATTTGTAGTGAAAACAATGGATTTTGGAGGGTGTACTATTTTAACCATCAATAGATTCTTGGAAGAATTTTTTTTCCTTTGAATAAAAGGGGTTCACATGTGCACTAGGTTGATAGTTTTGCATTGACATATCATATGTGAAGAAAATATTATACACAATTGTTGGTGATTTTTTTGCTTTTTCCTACTTAATTGTAAACAAAAATGTTCCAACCTTGTACGAATCAAAACATAAGTTTTGTATGTGAGGAGAGATATCAACAATCACAATACAATGAAGAATGTCTTAAAGACAAAGTTCAATCAAATGTCTTAAGACCAAAATCAATGTGCATGTGTGTGAAATACAACATAGTATGTGGCATGGTATTCAGTGTATTCACTGTGTTTTAGTGTATTTGATGTACTTTGTGTTGTATTCCTAGCTTTTCCAAGAGTTCTATGAATCCAAATCATGATCTAATTGTTGGAGAGTGTTCATGTAATGTGTGTGCAAATTTGATTGGAGTGGTATTGGGTCACTCGTTGGTTTTGGGTTGTCTTACCTTACTTTCCTCAAATTTTGAGTAGGTTTTTGGGATTTTGCTAAAGCCACCAACTGGCTTTCACTTCGTGAATTGTGTAGAAGCTTCTTTTCATCCAAACTTATTTTACTTCTCATATATCATTGTGAAGACATGAAAATTGGCAATGGTAATACAAAAGCATGTTGATTTACAACCTCATCTACAATCCCAAGGAATATCTAGTTGGTATGTTGTACATCTCAAAGCTAACGCCGTGCCCTCTATACACCTAAAAAGACATGACATCCTGCACTCGAATAAAGACCAAGTCATGCCGTGCCCTTGTACACCTAGAATGATGTGACATCTTTCTCTGGAATAAAGACCAAGTCTTGTGCAATACATAATATGGATAGCTCAATCGCCTGTAAGATTGTACAAATCATGTTCATGATGTGTATATGTTAATTTTCCAATTTGGACCCAAATTGATGACTTACTTGTAAAGCCATCCAAAATTTCAATAAGACATCCACTCTTTTGATTTTTATACTACATATTCCTCACTCTTAATAGCATCATATGTGGAGAAACTTAGTTGTCTATCTCTACTATTAATGGAAAATCATGGTGTATCTTTGAAGTCAAGTTAGAAATAATACTAGCCATCTTTGAAGAGGAAGATACAAAGATCATATTGCACCAAGCTCTTTGTCGTGCACAAACACAACGTGCGAAGATAACATTGTGCCAATAGGTGAGAGCGCACAATTAGCAACAAACACGGAGCAACGGCCACCCTAGACTCACTAATCTCATCCTTCAACATCCAACGCTTGTACTTCTCATCTCCTGCCACCTGCTCCATCTAACTCAATAAGTTCCATTCACTCTTCGAAAGAGGCAGAATCTTTGGCTTAATAGGTAACGCCTTTGACCTCAAATGGATTGGAAATGATATTGCACACCCCCACAAGGCAGAAGAAATGCAACAAACAATACATTAGGCAAGACTTGCGGCCAAAAATGACCCAACATACCCCTCCACCCTTATTATCACACCAGATAAAAATTGGTACCAAAACTTTAATCCACACTCAGGCCCGTTCCCATATTCTCACATCATTGCATTATTTGAGGGAGACTCAATACCATATGAAGCACCTACTATTCCACTAGAACTAAAAATAAACCCAGGTTCAAGTCATCCACCATACATATACTATGCATACATCACCAAAATAATAGCATTTGTAACATGGAACAACCTACTACACTTACCTCCATAACAAATAACCTTAACATATGCCGATTATATACAGAAATAGATCCACCTACACCTTTCCAAACCCCAGTGAATTGCAACAAAAAATGGTCTGAACTTAAATATGCAAATATGACACCAACCCACCTCACTTCACCACTCCCTAACCGCGACTAAACCCCTTTAAAATTTGATCCGCCATACAATTATTACATAGATGGCTCCTTTAAAGAACCAACAGAAGTCAACCCAAAACAATGGCAAAGAGAAAAAATAGGAAATGGCATCTTTAACCTCACTAAATAATTTAAAGTATCCAAAAGACTACATGGAATGCAAAATATCATCAGAGCAGAGATGATGGCACTCCATAAAACTCTCCAAATTATCACTATACAATATACTAATGAACCCGCACACATCTTTACAGATTGTATAAATGTCTTGTATCTAATAAACACACAAATAACACACCCTACTCTCCACAATAACCACCCAAACCAAGCCATACTAACATCTATGGTCCAATTGATACAAAGTCGCAGACAAACTACAACCCTCCATAAAAACAGAGCATATGTCAATATAGAAGGAAACGAACAAGCAAATAAACTAGCTAAAGAAGGATTAGGTAAACTCCATAGAAATGCCAAACACCCGCATGAACACGCCCACGCTACCCCATACTACTTCCAAAGAAAAAGTTGGTCTTCCATGGAAGACACCATGACAAATGACCCATGAGATTTTTGGAGAAATATCTCAAAAAACAAGATTTAATCAACAACCTCGACTTAATCTTGGAAAGGTTCTCCAACATAGACCGGTAATAACAACATTGATAATGAACTCTCTACAAAATTTTGGAAAAATTCCACAATCGCAGATCCACAAAAAAACATGTCATATCAAATTTTGTAGTGGACAATATATGGGAAACGCCCGCTTTTCTATGGAACAAAAAGATTCCCATCCATAACATGTCCAATATGCACCTCCACGGACCCGAACACATGGGTACACGTACTCCTCAAATGCCAAAACCATCACATACATTCTCTAATCGTCAAGAGGCACAATAAAGCAACATGGAAAATCCGTAACCTAATAATATCCTCAAATAAATCAAGATGCTTCATACTCATGAACGTTGGAACCTTCAACAACAAACCACAGTCCCTCCATGGCTACTCCCATGCACATGTGGAACCCAAAGATTTCACAATAATGCCAGATTTAAACTAGATATACTATGCGTCAAAGGACTACCATATAAAGACCCCCCACCGGACCACATAGATACAAACCTTACTATCCAATTTATCAAATTCAAATATTGTAATGATATATTTTCTCCACAAACAATCAAAAACAAAATTAATAAGTATCAACCACTTACTAATGACATTGCCACCCTGGGCTCGAAGGTTGACCCCCTTATTGTCATCGCCGCTAGAGCTAGAGCCACTACCTTTATCCCCTCTTTGAAAAGTCTCAAAAAAACATTCAATATTCCCATTAACCCAATTAAAAAGACATTCACAAAAATCAACACCATCACTATTCAATATGCAATGCCCACTCTTCTACACAAACGAAAACGCAAAAATAACCAACCTCTTCGAGAATTGTATGACACCCTTTACAAACCTCTCAAAATACACATCTTTCTCATCAAGTCTTCTCTTGGAACTGGGCCCTGCGGCCTTGTTTTGTCCTTGATTATTGAATACTGGTCATTGGCCACATAATGTCTACCCTGAAGAGGGGGGAGTAGTTCTATACTACTAAATCTATATCCGGTGGACATGGATTTAGTGGTGGAACGAACAGACACTTTATTCACTCGAACCCCCTTCGAGGACTGGAGTTCTTCTCTCTTCTCTTTTCTCTGTAATATATGAATATGTATATATGTATTGTTTGTTAATTTTCTATTTTTTAATGAATTGTTTAGTATGGACTCTGCAAGTCTTCGACCTATGCCAAAGAGAACTATCCAATAGTTAGACCATGGTCTTAGAATCGCAACACAAAACAATTTCTATTGCGACAGAGAAGAGTGTATCTCCAAAAACCAAGGTTCACACTGTGGATTAATTTTAATTAAGAGTTTCGTGATTATATGGGGAATGTCCACCTCAGCAGGGCAAGCTTCGGACGCCTTCAACCATAGGCCGACGCACATGACAACCATATGGGGTTTCATCTCCCACATATGGTTCTTAAAAGTTTGGGTTTAGCTCCTCATGCCCACATGAGTTTCACAGTAAAATCCGATGTGGTTCCAAACCAAACCATTTGATTACCCAACCTGATTTACCTTTTTAACCATATTATTACCACAATGTTCCTAATGCGTTCCCAATGAGTTTCCATGTTGTTCCCCAAAGTTCCCACCGTATTCCCCAACGTGTTCCTTAAGTTCCCAATGCGTTCTCCATGTTCCCAAAGGGTTCCCAATGTGTTTACACCTGGGAACCAATTTACATATTTAAATTTTATCCAAATTTACCTTTTGTTTAGTGGGTCCCACCACCAATCGTTGGGGCTCCCAGCGGAGGCTCATCCGCACACATGTGCGTCTGCCTCTTAAGATCAAGGGTAGGTTTTGCATCTGGGAAGTCTATGCAAACCATGAATTTTCTGCCACATCATCCACTACATCAAAGATGGCTTTTAGTGTAGTGGACACTAAATACGAACTCATACACTAATTGTCAACTTTACGATTAGTGTAGTGACAAAACTATACACTACATGTCAACTACTACATTAAATGTCAATCCTTGTAAATAGTGGAACATAAGGTTTTTTAGTTGTGGACATTTAGTGTATGAAACCTAGAAAATGATAATGTGAACATTTTGAGCATAAAAGAAAAGAAGATTTTGAGTGCATGTAGAAAAACAAAAATTTGCAAAAGAAATATTGGGAAAAATAGAATGTAGATATGGAACAAAAGGAAAATCCCAAAAATTGGACAAAGAAGAATGTACATATGTAGGGAAAATGAAACTACAAGTACAAGATTGGAAACATACGAACTTTCTTTTTAGAACGAAAGTGAGAAAAGAAAGAAATATTGGAAAAGGAAAAAACATAAATATACAATAAATATAGAAATACACATTAAATAATCATTAGATATTCATTACATATGCATCAAATATGCATTAAATATTCATGAAATATGCATTAAATATGCATTAAACATTCATTAAACATTCATTAAACATTCATTAAATATTCAAATACACATTAAATATACATTAGAAATTTATTTACTATTCATTAACTATTCATTAAATATTCATTAAATATACAATAATACATGAAATTGTCATAAAATATACTTTTAAAACTCTAAATATTCATTAAATAGTATTTAAATATTCTTTAAATGTTATTTAAGTATACAAATATATATTAAATATGCAAATATACTTTAATTTTTCTTTAAATATACAAATATACATTAAATATTCTTTAAGCATTCATTAAATTTTCATTAATTTTTCATTAATTTTTCATTAAATATATAAATATACATTAAATACTCATTAAATATTCATTAAAAAATTCAAGGAATGCAAGAGATGGAAATGGGAATAGCTAGAAATGAGAGGATAAGGAGATGAGGTAGTAGATGAGACAAGGAGAATAAATGCATGGTGGCCAGTAGGCGGTTGATTGGAAGCTAACACTATTCATTAACTTGTTAACAAATTTTTGTGCTAGGGTAGGTGATTGATTGGAGGCTAATGCTAATTGTACTAGGGTAGGTGGACAATTGAGGGATAATATTCGTAATAATGGCGGCTAACACTAATTGCCAACTTGTTAACAAATAGTGTACTAGGGTAACTACACGATTTGTACCATTACACTAAAAGCCATCTTTAGTATAGCTACTCTTCCACAACATTTTTCTTTATATTAACCCTTTAAGGCCAATGAGCTTTTTTGGCCTATGAGGATCTATGAGTGTAAGGGTTGGAGTTGGCAACTACATTGATTAAGTTGGCAACCCATTGAGGATATGGCAAATGATAACACTAACCATCACCTTGTTCACAAATATCATAGAGGGATAACTACACTATTTGTATCACTACACTAAACAAAAATAATGTTGTTGGAGTTATTTAGTTGTATATAGTGTTAATTTTTTTTCCCTTCACTTGTTTATATTATTTGATGAACCAATAAAATTATCCATATTTTTTTAAGGAAAATGGACTTCTAGATTCTCTTACTAGGAAATATAGTTGAGGAAGCTAAATTTGAAATAGATTTCACCAAAACTTAGATGAAGCATTCAAATTCTATAAAAGAATAGTACCAAAACGATTAAAGAGACAAATATATATATCCAAATTATGGGTGAATCCCTACTTTCTTTTCCTCTTTCTCTCGCTTCTCTCTTAATCATAGTGCTTTTCCCATAAGCAAAACTCTATTACTAGATTCATCAATCCCAGATTTTGAAAAATACTCATTTTTCAGTGCTGGAGGGCAAGAAGTACAAAGCGAGAGCTTTGCACCTTCTGCAGAGGAAAATCAAACATGATTTGATCACATATAGCGACTCCACAACTACTGTACAGTTACATGTGAACCACCATTCTCTATGTACTCCAATCACCTTCACATGATCAGAGTGATGACCTGTTATTATTATTGTTCCTCGGTTTCACCAACTATGCCACATCTGTGTTTCATCCCAAAGATATGTGACCCTCCAGCACTCATGCTGAAGGTCATGCTTGGGCAGATTTCTGAGGCTTGCTCTGCACACAACAGGTCATTCTCATTTAGAAAAGATACTGCTGTCAAATGTAGACACGTTATTGGTTACATTGGCCACTGAAAATAGTCTAAAATGTAACTGCTTTCCTTACTTTTTAGCTGTTCTCTTAACTGAGATTGGCCAACATAAGAGACTCTCTAGAAAGATGTAAGTTTGATAAGTTTGAATAAATGTGGCTTCGCTCCAGAGAGCATATCGAAGTTAAAACAGGTTTGAGATGTAGGGTGCAAAACACACCAAGTTTTTATTTTCATTTAAGATAATCTGAATTAATCAGACCAGAAACGCATCTAAAGCTTTAAAGGTTTCGCCTAATCATGATCAGATTGTTATAGCATTGTTTGAGCTGCCATTGACATTGTTCTAGCAAGAGTTTGGTGCAGACAGATTACCAA
Organism: Bryoerythrophyllum caledonicum; assembly: GCA_963971425.1. Classification (NCBI taxonomy): domain Eukaryota; kingdom Viridiplantae; phylum Streptophyta; class Bryopsida; order Pottiales; family Pottiaceae; genus Bryoerythrophyllum; species Bryoerythrophyllum caledonicum. The sequence goes on along the minus strand of OZ020518.1, from coordinate 16,550,454 downwards.
TCTCTCGTGATCGCCCATGATCTCATCTGTGAGCTCCCTCAATGCTTTGTTGCTGTTCTTCGGCACGTGAGCAGCAAATGCGGTCCCTGTCAGACCTACCACGACCAAGAAAGAAAGAGCATATTTGTGAAGTGAGGCAAACATACCAAGAATTGTAATATCTCATTTTGATGATTAAAATCTAGCTCTCAAATTAATCTCTAATCAACTCAAAGATGGAAAAGACGGCTAAGATTCATATTACAGCATGACCTCCTCTTCATTCTCAAAAGGCAGCTCAAACTACTTCTAACAGCTATTCAAAGTGAGGAAAGAGTAGTAGTACAATAAAAAAGAGGAATATCTTATCAAAACTTTGGGTGATTTTAAGAATACTCAATATCAGATATCGCAGTGCATCAAACTTTGCAACTCACTTGAAAATTAGAATAACTAGCAAGAACACAATGTCCACTAATTAATCACGGTTTTGCAGACAAAAAGGATATGACACCATGTTGCAATCTTTTTTAGTTTATTGTTTTAGCAAATTAGTGACATACTACCTCAGTGGAATTCTCATAATCACACAAAAACCACAGGAATTGTACCAGCTTCAGGAAAAGCACGGACGACCATCATGAGTTCTTCCCCACTCAATCCTGACAAGAAGCAAATGGGCGGCATGCCAGTCGCCACCTGCAAGAGAACCAAAAACATCAACATAACATGAGTAACATAACATTATTCACACCTAAAAAAGAGTTTCAACCGGTATTTCGCATCTTACCTTGACTTGAGAAAGATCTGGCTGCGTGGTACTCAATGCTTCATTCAGAGTGCCGTTCATCATCTCATCGGTGCACACCAGCACCTGAACAATCAAATATATGCAAAAGTCACCGATCATGTACATGACAATAAGTAAAGGAGATGAAAAGCCAAAAGAATCTAGAGACTCACCTGCATGAAGTCTCCACCCATGTCTTTGATCATTTCTACTGCCTGCGAGGACACAAAAGATGTGATTGGAAAACAGAGAGAGTCAAGCGCCGCGTCATGAAACCTCCATGAACATACACGGCGATGCTAAGAAAGAAACATACCGTTGCAACCTCGTCATCCCCGAATCCCAACAGCATCATGGCCTGCAAAAGATCGTCACATGGAAAAGGTTCAGATGTTAAAGTTATTTATCAAGTCACCCTAAGTTTCAAACAAATACCTGTCTTATTTATTATAATATTACTATTTGTTCACTCTTCATAGCTATTAAGAGCATGGTGGTGTCTCAACTAGAGTCCTTATTCAGTATGGGAGAGCTTGAAATTCAAGTCAGCTGCCTTTGAGGGGGGAGAAGAGAAAGAAGGGGGAGACTTACTTACTGAAGGGCCGAATCTAGGATCATCCTCGTTGATTGGAACGAACTTGCTGTCCTCTAAAATCTCCTGCGGCACACCTGACATTCGAAACCTCCGGATAATACATAAAGCCCTAAACCACCTAGAAAATTCATATCCTGATTTCGCCCTAACCGTCACCTCCACTGACAAGTGATATAAACAAAGAGATGAATCATACCAGGAAAATCCGGTGATAGAATTGCTTTCCATCCTTTCTAGAATCTAGGTCATACCTTCTTGAGACGCCATAACTCGTGTCACCCGCGATGCTTTAGGAGCGCACTGCCGCTGCCATTGCTTCACATCACCGGACCTGCAATGAAGGGAGGGAAATCCAGAAATCCCAATTCGCTCCCTAACATGTGATCCTCGGACACTAGAAAATGAGGCAGAAACTACTGCCACCGCAACCACGGTGAATGCCGTGCACGTTGACATCGTGAACTAGGAGAAATCGCTGCATCTCACACAGCACCAGCTTGTCAATAACCACCCCACCCCCAACAAAGCAAAAAAGGTAGCTGAAAAGAGATATCCACACAGAAGTTGGTTCTTATATGGTAAAATTACACAACACTGAAGGCACTGTCAACGTCTACTGCGGCTTTGGTGGGTCCTTGGGTGGCAAACTCTGCTATGTACTAGCAACTCCTCCCAACCTTTCAGAGTACCTCTAAAAACATGAAATCAGCTCCTGCCTCACAACAATCACTCACCAGAACTTCGATTCTGCTCCAGAAAGAAGACCCAAAGTGTCACCAAACCCCCAAAAAACCACCTGAGCTCAAAATCGCGTCCGAGAGAACTGCAATGGTTGAGAAGAGGGATTTTTCCAAGGCGAGGCTTTGAGTGGGGAAAGAGATAAGAGGGTGCCAAGCAGGATAGCGGCCCCGGTACCGAGTGGCCCCTTTCACCGGGTTCGTCCCAGTTCACACGGTGGTTCTGTTTTTCTCGTTTGCTCAGCCTGGGAAAATCACGAAGGCTACTTACATGTAGCTCGTTATTACAAAGTGGCCATCTCATGAAACAACCTTCAAAATCCTGATTCTCGACGTTAATCGAGGGTCAGGTTGATGTGGAGTACTCAGCGGTGTGTTCAGACCCTCTTTTTTTGGTGCTAGATTCATGAGATTAGGCGCTGATTATGGCTGGAAAGGGCTAATTTTGCACCTGACGAGGACCTTTCCTACATCACTGTAAGTTAGAGTACTGTATGTGAGTTTGTGTTGGTGTCAATCAGGCCTTTTTCTTTTGGTTTCAGAGTTTTAGCCAGATTTGGCCAGAGTGGCGACACAAACTTTTTGACGACGGCAAGTTTGGCGACACAAAGTTTCTCTCAAAACCATACAAAACCAAATTTTCTCTATAAATATCCATTTTGGAGAATTCATCTCTATAAACATAGATTTGTACATCCTTTTTGGCGACAAGTTGGAGTTCATTAGTAGCAATATGGCGATATGCCAACGGCCATCAATGAAGTTTTGGCGATATAAAATCTTAAGATTTCCCAATTTTCGGGAATATTCTATTTTTGGAAATAAAATTTCGCTTTTTGGCCTCAGGTCGCCAAAAAAAAAAAGGCCTGGTGTCAATGAATGTGACAACTAATTATTGGTTGCCGTCTCTACTCACAGAGGTTGTCCTCGTGTTCCTACATCACAGCAAGTCCTGGTCGGATTAAGAATTTGTTGAAGTATGTCCAATCAGGAAGTCATTCTCCCATTACACGCTCTCATCCACTTGCTGAGTAGCTACAGGATATCATTCAGGAGATGAACAAGCAAATTGGTTGAGGAGATTTTATGTTTTGGATTAGGCTTATAATTATCTTCATTGATTGTTAGAAGCGATCATCGTTTGAATCTCAGACCAAAAGGCATGTACTAGGTCAAGTCAGGATCTACAAGCATTGTAGATCATGCCAAATGGCATCTATGCAATGACTACATTTCAGAATGATAATCTACAAACCTGTTTTGCGGAAATCATTGTAGCTCATTGATGCTTGCACCGATGGCGGTGGCGATGGTCTCCGAAGATGCCCATCTTCCTCTACCTTTACGTCATGGTCAATTTTTTCCTTTGAGGTGGCATGTTGTGCATTCTGTAAAGGTTTTTGTCTAGAATCGACCCATATGTGATCCATCGGCCTTAAAGGATTAACTGTATGTGGACTTTTAGGTCATATTTAACAAGATCTAGACTTTCAAGTCAAATCTGGACTTTGGACTGTACGTATTATCTAAAGATTTTCATGTGAATTTCAAGGCTCCGTAGTAAAATTCACATTTCTTTATATCAAGCATTACCGGGGCTTCCATCTGAAGCCTATAACACTTCTCCTTTTCACCTTTTAGAACCGGGTAGGTGTGAGTCTCAATACAAGCAACCTCCATACAAGGGATTTCACTCTGAATTGAATTGATTTTATCTCTCATCTTCGAGAGATTTTTAATCAAATTAGCAATAATCTTTATTTATGGACTTTGAATAGTCCATATTTAGCTAAATATAGCATTAAGGCAATATTGAACAAGAAACCATCTCTGTTGCATGTCATTGTTGAAGGAAGTACATGCCTTGTGGCTCACCCCTTTTGTTCTCTCTTAATGGATACTTCCTTCTTCAAAATTCAAACTTTTTTGTGATTTAGATGACAAATTATTCAATATTTCTCAAAATATTGTAGGTCTCTTGATAGAATATTTTCCCAATTATTTGTGTATCCAATTATCTACATAATTTGGAACATGTTATTCATGTTATTATGCAAGCACAAATTGATAATCAAAGATATTATGATTTATAAAGAGCACCTTCCATGCTAGGACTTTATAGCAAGTCAAGCCATAGCTATATACATCTCATGCTTTAGATGATACTTCAAATTGATCTCCTATTGATATTCTTCTCTTTGCCTGCTTGCAATATTTCAAGTGCTTTAGAGAAGCCTTTTCTTACCACTCCAATTGAACATTCATTGTTCACAGTGAAAGAATGAAAGATACAATCATCATGGACCTTCACATATACATTTGATGTTTTGAGGTCCCTATGAACAATATTGCGCCACCAAGCCAATTCAATGTCCTAAAGAGCACAATTTCATATGATCTCTTAAATTACTTTTCTATGAATGGTCCACAATTGATACCACTAATTTTGTCATGATGCACTCCATGAAACAACATAAATTAGTATATACCAATTGCATTATGAATGCAAATCTTCCATCTTCCAACAAATGGGATTGCAATTGATGCAATAAATGCCCCTTTTAAACACCTTGAGCACCCGTTTTGCAAACTTCTTTCCGACCTCCAATTTCGCTTAGGACATTCAAAATCATAATGGAATTTTTGAAAGAATTGACCTCAATCACGATGCAATTGTAGATTCTTGAACACTTCTTGATTGTCCCTCAACACATGATTCTTAAGATTCGGGTCATTGAACGCATGTTTTTACCAATGCACCTTGGAAAATCCAATGAAAAGTTTAATGTTTTAAAACCAAGTAAACAACCCTTTGTACATATGTTCTCCAAAATCAATGTCCCAAAACTGTAAAGACAAACCTATAGATATATGCTCTCCAATACCGTCCTCTGCTTTCATCCTGCCCACAAGACCCTGACTAGAAGAAGTCTCAAAGGAAAAAGTCCTGATAAAAAATGGTACAAAGCCTAAAATTTATTTACCTCCACTTTCTCTTTCTTGGGTCTAGAATTATGGGATGGAAGATTGCTCATAATGCACCTTGGATCTTTCACTACCTAACCGAGAAAGTAAACCAAACTCATGACTTTGTTCCAAATGCTTTGTATCTGTTTTGGGCCTAACATCGCTAGCCGTAGCTTCCGTCACACTAGCAGATGCTTTTAAGGTAACACCAACCTTGTCCTCACAATTATTTGATTGATAATAAAATCGGAGGACTCGGCAACAATAAATGCACCATGATCCATCGTACAATAACTTGGAAAACAACCCAACTTTTGAGAATTTGAATCTTACAACAATTTGAATTATAGATGAGATATGCAAGGAAATCAATTTAGAATATGTGCCTTGGCTAGGATTTAAAAAACTAAAATCAATGTTGGTCCCAAAACTGGCATTGAGAATGCCACCATTAACTCAGTTGTTTGTACTATTATATTAAAGAAAGAAAAGAAAGTTTCTATAACTCAAATTGAAGAAAGAAAAGGTTTCTGTTGTTTTCATGGCTCATATTAGGGAATGAAAAGAAATGTGTCGGTTTGACAATTCATTTCAAAGAATAAACACAATGCGCGCTTCCAAAGCTAACTAACACGTAAGCGTTCAAAAGCCTGGAAAGACTTCACGAAGCCCATATCCTCACCATATTCTTGATCTCTAAAACCAGTGAATGTTGATACAAAAAATGTCCCCTACATGAGAACAAGCTTGTTAGGAGCTCGAGCAGAAAATCTCACCAATACAAGGTACTACTTAACAAGTGGTTTTTGTCTTAAAATCACAACAGCTAGTACTTAGCTCCTACAATTCTTTGAATATTTTACACCGTATGTATTGCAAAATTGTCTATTCTAGTATAAACCAAAATGAATCAAATTACAAGCTCAAAAACTCATTAAAATTCAACCACATAAATCAAACAATTGTAGAGTTTAATGTGAAGAGAATGGTTCATCACCTTCCCTACATCAAGAGGATTAGCAAATCAAACTTATTTTCTCTACTTCAAGTTCTAGCACAAATACTTGTTTGGAATTGCATGTATAAAGACTAGCATTTACGATAAAATAAATTGTGAATTGAAGCTCTGCTTCTTTGCACATTTGCTGAAAACATGATTCACCATTTTTTTTGAAAGGGTGTAAAATAATCAAGTAGCTTTAGAAATTTAGACAAGAGGGTGGTCTTAGGTCCCATGTTTTATAGGTGTGGCCTCCTTTCCTACTAGTCTATGATTTTGAAATATGAGATAAAAAAATGGAAATCTTTAGGTTATAGAAGAGTTATATATTGTATTTAAATTCCTTCTAGTGTAAGCCATACTTTACTTTATTCTCTAGAATAAATTTTTCTTTTATGGAAGAAATTTTCTCTTGATAGGAGTCTAAAAACTCTTATTTTTATTAGTATAGTTAGTCTTTGGAATTTCATGTGAGGTTTAACTCCCAAGATTCCTTGACTATTATTTCATATGAACCAATTCAAAGCTAAGAATGAAGGTAGAGTCGAAAAGAAAAATAAAGGTTTGAAATAGTTTCTAAACATAAAATCTTTGTCTATGCTAATAAAAAAATTGTGATATAATTTGTAAACCTTGAACAGAAGACTAGAAGGTTATATTGTTTAATATGAAAAGTTATAATTTTTTATTAATTTGATTCTTTGTGCATAGGTAAGATTTTGTGTCATTTAATAAAATCTACAAGGACTAAAAATTTGAAACTTGTAAAAGGAGAAAAATTAAAATCCCATAATTCCCTCCCTAATTGGTCTTGCTTTTGAGGAATGAGATAATATTGTCTTTTTAAAATAGACTTCATTTCATATGGTCAAAACCAACTTTACATAGATACCATAAAACATATTTAAATGGGAGTTGTTTCATGATTCACATTTAAATATCTAAGTGCCTATAAAACTTACATCAATATTGGAAGCAAAATGGAAGTAGAAATAAACAAAAGTAGGAGTGGCAATGAGAATGGGAATGAAAGTAGGAGGTCAATATTAGAGTTTTTTGGAAATTTTTATTCAAAGTGGAAAGATAAGGTGAATCCACATAGATATGTAGATAATGGAAAAATAGAGCATGAAAAATCTTATGCTCTTTTAATTTGCACCAATGAAATGGTTATCATTTTTAGTTCCTGTAGTATCCATGAAAGGCCATTGAAGTTGCTAAAAGGCCCATTTGTATCATCTACTACACTCGTACATTGATGGTTGTGCCATAGCGAGCCCAACTTTAAAGGGTTAAACCTCTCCTAAGCCACTTTACCATCTCCATGTGGTCCCAATTATATTATCATAAGATCATAGAGTAGGACGCGGCAAAAGAATATCACCTCCTCTACTATTGTTAATCCAATCCTATAATATTCACAGGTTTCCATAATGAAATAATTTTTTCAATTTAGTAAAGATAACTCTTTCTTTTCTATTGCAATTGTTATCACCTATGTTACTTTTCCACCAAATATTTACTCATTGTAAAGGCGTTTAGCCATTGAAAACAATCTTACAGTTGGAAGAGATTTTTCTATAAAAATGAATTCTATTTTTGTATTATCTTATTTTCAAGCAATGTATAAAGTTTTTTCTACCTTTTTTGGAATCTTAAAGAAGATTGTATATAAACCTCAAATTTAATGGAGGAGCTTAGTATGACTATCTTATGGTATACTTAAAAATGGTTTTTTGAATTTCTCTAACGTAAACTCCATGTACGTGTAGATGTTGGTCCTTCTCCATTCCTGCACTTTGTTTGTAGTTAAGGTAAAAGCACCCCATTTTGATCACTTAAGGTAGCTAGGGACTCAAATGACATTGTGTATCAGAAACATATATGTAGAATGATGGGGAATTAGGAATGAAACTCAGCAAATATTTTTTCAAATTTAATCTCAAAGATTTGCAATTGATATAGAATTTAGAAGCCCAAAAACCAGTGGAGTCCAAAATCAAACTATAGAGCAGGTGAGATTTGGTGCCCTCCTTTGCCCAATGCCAATAAGTGAGAGTGAGTAAAAAGAGAGAAGACATGCCATGGATATCCAACTCATGGAGGGTACCCAATACCGATCGGCCTTGTTTGACTTTCGAGGGAATGCCACCAATGAGAGCTCAATTGAGGTGGAGCAACCCAAAATTGCACACTTGATGACCCAATGCCGATAATGACTAGAGTTTTCAGATTTTGAGTTATCGGTTTTGGGTCACTTCATGCACCATTTCATGCATTTACCATTTTCATGCACCATACCATGCATACTCTATTGATCAGAATTGGGTGGCCGATCGGAATTGGGTGCCTCTACCTTAGTCACTGTCCACTTCATTCATGCAATAAGCATAGGCAATAGTTTTTTTGGTAAGTGGACTATAATAGTTCCAAAGTGATACACAATTACATGCTTTTTAGTACCGTTGTCTATAATTTTGGTATTATGGCTTTCGAAGTTCTTATCTATCGTAGTGTTGGCCTGTAATATCGCACCACGTGTCATTGGAGCAACTTTACCAAGATTTGATTTACTCATGTTGGTGTAATTTGACTAATGTTTGTGGTGATGATTGCTCACCTCTCATCCGATTGTGGAATGTCATCATCACGTTCTACGGTTGAGATTAATCAGATTTGCGATTCCATTCGATGGTTGAGATGGAATCATGGGCTGCAATCTCAATGGACAGTTGAGATTTTCAAAGTGGCATGCATCGTGAGAATATATGAGTCTCCTATTAGGGTTTCTGTATCAATTGTGTGCACAACTTGTGTCGGTCTTTCTTGTTTTTTTTGCCTTTTTTCAGTTGAGAATGAGGGAGTTTTGTCAATGTTGTTGTACTTGCAGATCTAGATCTGGTTTTGATGGTTGAGATTGGAATGGACGGCTAAGATTTCTTTTTAGCGTGGTTGTGCTTGCGTTTTGGTTAGATTTGTAAGTGATTGCATTCCTGCTCAAAGCTTAATGCCATTTGCCTGCTTTGCATGCTTGAAATGTTGGCGAGGTAATAGTGACTATAGCGCTCAAGTCGTCATTATCAATCTCCTAAGCTGTATTGTCATTATTGTTTCTTCAGTTTTACTTGTGCGGGCCTGAATAACATGGGCGGGAGCGCGCAATGCATGTGCTTGTGTTTTGAATTTAAATGTGTAGTAGTAGTGTTCGTGCGCTGAATGAACAACCTCAAGCTGGTCGTGTAGATCAAAACTATAATTTTTCTGGTCCAATCCAGTACTTTTTCAACATTGGAAGGATCAACTGTGATCGAACTGTTTCTATTGGTGACTTTCTTACAAGTCTTTCACGTGTAGCATCTTCGCAAGGAGCGACAAGTATTGTTGAATCTGTATTGCAAGGCGGAATTGGAGGGCGATATCCATGGAGGACTAGGCTGAGCAATTTTGTATATGATGGCTGGAGTTACTTGTTCATATTTTTTGAATCAGTTTACATTTGTTTTGGAGCGGTGTAAACAACTCAAGAGCGGTGTTTTGATAATAGAATTGAAAAATGATTAGAGTAGTGACAAAGTGTAGGTTGCAGCAAGCTCTCCTAGATGGAGTTTGCCGGGTTTTAAGGCGTTGAGCCTCACTTCTGTACAAAACTTCATATTTTAAATTCAAAGTTTGTATTCAAAATATAAATTCAATTGTGTTATGAAATAATTTGAATTGAAAACTTGCGGAACTTAGTTTGTCTTATGTGGTAAAATTCAGCAAAGTGAAATTGGAGGACAGCCCTCTATCATGCCATAATGTCATCTCTTTCATCCAATGGTACAATGACACGTCACTTTATGTGGTCCTGGCCAGCACTACAGAAAACGTAATAAAAAATGTCAGCCTTCAGCTCTAGTTACAAAAGCTTTGCACATTTCGGTACAAGTGGTGCTGCAATATGCCGAAAACAAGTGTTGTTCAATATTACATCCTACTAAATAGTCGTAATTATTAGCTAGAGACTTGAAGTGGTCACCATCATTAAGTTCTATGTGTCATCACACGAAAGATTTCTAGTCAACAGCCTCTCTAGGCAATATTTGTGGGGAAACAGCTTCTGGAACATGAGTTGTAGGACATGAGCTAATTCCTTGTCCGGTGGGCATGGTCTTAGTAGTGGAACCAACAGACACTTTATTCACGCCGGCCTCCTTCGGAGACCAGTGTTCTTCTTCTTCTATAGGACATGAGTTCACTAGTACAAATGGGGTTGTTTTCAATATTCTAAACTCGCCACTTTTTTGTCGTGTTGAAAACTTGTGTATAGTGTAGAGGTGCCAACTTTAGAGTGTCAAAAACAACCCTATCTGTAGTAGTGGTTCACCTTTTTCAATTTTTTTTTTAATCTTGTTACATGTATAACATTCACTGTATGGTACTATGTAGTGTCTTTTTAATTTGTGTCTACTCTGGGGTTACCCTACGCGCAGGTCAGATTTGGTTTAAATCAATTAAATTTGAGTATGCTTAAAATTCTTCAAAATCTAATGAAAAATGCTGAAATTTTAGAGAATCTAAATGCTAATGTATTTCTTGTTTATAGAGTACTTGGGCCTCTTTCTGAGTGTCATGTGTCCTCATGTATGGGACATTACATTTTGGATGTTGAATGGAGGATCTTGACTAGAAATGTATTCTTTGGCAAATGAGTCTTAAGTTTGACCCTAACATGCAGTACCATATAGAGCAGTCACTTGATTCTTTGGAATTTGGATGAACAGATGGTGGAAGAAGCAAGTGCCCTCGTTCATGTAGGGGCAAGGTCAACGAAAGCGCCAATTTATAAATCTGAATTAGTCAATTTATAAATCTGTTTGCTTTATATCCACTTTCATACTAGTGTATATTAGTTAGCCATAGTTGCATGTTTTCATTGGATTATTTTCAAGACTAGAGTCATTTTCTACTTGTGATGTTTTAAAATCAACTTTCATTTACATGTAGACTTTCATTTTATATCAATCATATTTTCTTTTAGGTTGTAATAAGGATTTAATTCTCTTAAGTATCTGAACAATGCTCATTTCTTGTTGATTGAGGTAGAGTTGAAATAATAAAAAGAGTTCATTAATAACTATTCTTCCTTATTTGATAATATGTATTTTTGGTGGCCTATGAGAATGAAGGAGAGGTCATGTTGTTCCATGAATCTTAACACCCATTTTTCACTTTGATCTGAATATTCTTAAGCTCCTTTTTCCTCTATGATATGATTATGAAAAATTATAACTATTTGGGACTCATTTGAATTAACAATAATGAGAAAAGAGGTGAATTTTTTTGTATTTTTAATATTTATTAAAGAGCTATTAATGCTACCAATTAACTTGTTAGTGCTCTCTAGCATTACTAAGTGCTCAAAGCACCCTCAAAAGATCACTTGAAACAAGTTAGGTACTTGAAACTCATCGTGGAGGGTTGGAGCCTCCACGATGTGTCAAGTGACATGTTTATTGGAGGTCATAGGTTTTTGAGTAGTCCTCTTGTGGTTACAATGTTATTCATGCTTTTAGTGAGCCACACAATCCACTTAAGGTAGAGGCACCCAATTCCGATCACTTAAGCCAGCTCGGGACTCAAATGACATTGTATGTCAAAAACGTTTGTGTGGAAAGATGCGGAATTAGGAAAGAAACTCAACAAATATTTTTTCAAATTTAATCACAAAGATTTGGAATTGATATAGAATTTAAAAGCCCATAAACCACCCGAGCCCATAATCAAACTGGAGAGTAGGTGAGATTTGGTGCCCTCCCCTTTGCCCAATGCCAACAAGTGAGAGTGAGTAAAAAGAGAGAAGACATGCCATGGATAACCAACCCATGGAAGTACTCAATGCCGATCGGCCTTGTTAGGCTTTCGAGGCAATGCCACCAATGAGAGCTCAATTGAGGTGGAGCAACCCAAAATTGCACACATCATGACCCAATGCCGATAATGACTGGTGTTTTTAGATTTTGAGTTATTGGTTTTGGGCCACATCATGCACCATTTCATGCATTTGCCATTTTCATTCACAATGCCATGCATACTCTACTGATCGGAATTGGGTGGCCAATCAGAATTGGGTGGCCAATCAGAATTGGGTGCCTCTACCTTGGTGACAACTGCACCTTAAGGGTAACTCAAAGAGCAAGCAACATCCAAACTCATAATTGGCTACTGGATGGTCATCAAAAAACCAACAACCCTTCCAACACACCGCCACATGTGCTTTGGATGGCCCTTTAATGAGTTGTAATTCCTACATCTAATCTAATGATCTCTTGACACATTGGCAAGTAGGAAAACCATCACTACAAAAGTTGGAGCAGTCACCATCTAACATTCAGTAGCTGGATCAACCTCAGGCTCCTTCTGCAAGTCTGGGGCTCAACTGAGTCATCCCCTCAATCCAACGTGTACTGTATGGTTGGATGACCTGTAACCACCAACTTAAGCTTGCTTACCTATTTATAGCGTTTGCATACGTGGTAAGAATTTTTTTGGGAATTCAAAATAGGATTTCATGAATATTTCAATTGTCGTGACCATTTATTTCTTCATATTGAAATTGCTTCAAATTTTTAAAGTGGATAGTAAGCCGTGACCCATTCTCGACATACAAAACTCTCTACGTCCACAGTGAGTTGTGCTAATGACCACTTGTGCAAGAGACTAAAAACGGAGAGCTTCGAACCAATTATAAATTGACACCCAATTATAACTGACTTTCCTAAAATTTCGGAAATGGGGTGGGCGGCTGGCAGTTTTGGCCCACACAAGACTGTTGATTCTCGGGTTGATGGTGGCGATAGTTATCCAACCATAGATCACTTAAAACCAACGTCCAGCTGATGAAGAAGAAGAGGTGACATGATCATGTCCACAATTTAGTGAGGTTTCGGTAATTACTTTTGTCTTTCCTCACCCTTTCCCACTTTGCTCCCCATCTGTAGCATTTTGGAGCTAGGACTAACTATGGCACAAACTGTAGCGCCCCGAAACCCTAGAATATCTCACCCTCCAAAACCCAAAACCCAAAACCCTCGTGTGCAATATTTCCAAGCGCACATAGATATTAGGCTGAGCACATGACCCCAGTTTTGAAGGCTCCCCTGTAACCGTGGTCGTGGACTACCGGTTCCGGAGTTCCTCTGTCCTCTGTGTCTCACTCTCAGGGTTCCTCCTCCACTGCGGAATCCTTCCCACCTGCGGCTTCCTCGTGAGCTTGCGAGGTTGCGCAGCCTCTCGCTCTGATTCACGGCCAGGTATGAGTTCTCCCGGCGGATCGCACCACAGAAGCGGCGGGATCTCGTGTTGTGGCTGGTGATTTGGTGAGAATTGGGTCAAAATGGTGTCCATCTCGGGCAGAATGGGACTCCTCCTCGTGATTTTCGTACTTTTCACGTTCTCCGGCGTTGCGGGTGGGAGGGGAGTCGCCACCGGGGACGACGTGATTGCGAAATTGCTCGACGCGGGTGATGGGGATGGAGCGATTGCGGATGAGAAGTCTTCCGATCATTCGGAGGTAGGTTTGTGGGTCGTTGCGTTTTATATTTTTTTAGGCCGCGACAAGGGTTTTGAGAGGAGTAGTAGGTCATGAAATTTGACTGTCTGTGATGCCCTAATTCTCTTCGCCGCCTCGTCTTCTTTTTTTTGTCTGGAGTAGAGGCGGCTCGAACGTAGGGTTGTGAGAAGCTGTTTAAGTTGAGTGGCCGCTCACTGCGCTGCTAAAACCCCAATTCTGGACGTGGAGGTGAAGGATTAGGTTGTGTGAATGGTAATTCACGTGGTCGCTTGTCGTAGCCCTTCATGAGCAGGTTGGGTTGGTTCCTCTAGTCTTGAAACGCATGCCTGCCTCTCTGCGTTTCGACTTTCCTCCTCAGGACTGTGTTCTGGCGAGAATTGACCTACTGATTCTTGGGAAGGTTCTGTCTTTGGACTGATGCTTTAGGGACTTCCCACTACCATTGAAGTTTTCGTTTTTTTTGTCATGGAATGTGACAATGCTCAGACACTAGTGCAGCTCTCTAGCATGACACTTATGTGAGGATTGATGTACATCTCAGGCTAAACGAGTAGGTGCCAGGGTGAATTTAGTGGCGAGGAATTTGTTGAGCGACAAGGTAAAGGCAGAGACTACTGGGACGGGGTCGAACGATACCAAGGTAGAGTCTGCCAGTAATAGTACGCTGGTAGGTTCTCCGCCAGTTCCTCCGCCACCAGGTAAAGCCCTAAAAAATAACACTGCTGAGCACTCTCCTCCTGCCAATGTCACACGCCGTCCTGCGCCTCCCGCTCAGGATCCAGGCACAGGTGATGGGGCGAAGGCACCACCGACGCTTGGCGGAACCTGTACCCCAGAGAATGGACCGGTGATTGCAAGACTGGCTGCCAGCGGTGGAGATGGTGAGCACCATGTCTGTTCCTCTCGAGAACGGTCGGTGATTTTGTGAGTCAAAGCGTGACATTCTTGTGGGCTTTTGCAACTGCAGGCGACACGTTGATTGTCGAGAACGGTGGTGGCAAGTCGCAGCTGGAGGTGACCATCAAGACGTCCAAGGGACTGAAAGCAGATCCAGCAGACGCTTTCAAACTGAAGAAAGGAGAGACCAAGTCGGTGAGTGAGCAGTTTGGAGCTCATATGTTGGACATGGATGTTGGTTGTAGTGGCCAATCTTTGTTATTTTTGGCCACTGAAAATAGTCTGATTTGTGACTACTTTCCATACCTCAAAGCTGTAACTCCTTTACTAACTGAGACTGGCTATCATGGAGGTATGGTATTTGTGTGAGGACGTTTGAAAATGAATGTTATGTGGTGTCTGTAGGTGACCATCTCAGTGATCGATAAGGAGGCCGCAAAGCTTGGAGGGAGGATCAACATAAGCTGGGGTGAAGGGGATTGCCATGTGGAGCTCCCGGCTGAGCACATGGGGGACAGTTTGACGCATCCATCGTACATGTCTCTCTTGAGTTCGCAAGGAACGTTTGCGCTTGTTCTGGGAGGCACGTTTGTGTTCGTTCTTATATTAGGTATGTTTAATGTGAGATCGACCCCATGTTAAATTACTCACCTCAATAGTACCGAGAATTCTGGGACATAGTGTGTTGTATTTGTGTTTTATATTAGACCCCGTGAGGGACTAGCTGGATCAAGGGGATGTTGTTTTCTCGATTATAGTCCTCGTGTTTGATGCGTTTTGAATAGCGCTCCGTACTTTGGTGGATTTCTGGTGGTGGATCTTTCAGACACGCGCTCTGAAAGACTTGGGACATTGGATGTGTCTGCAACTTAGATTTGTGCCCTCCATATGTCTTGTGCTGAATCTATTGTTTAGAGCCTTTCATATTGTTTGAGTCTATTTGAGGGTCGTTTCATATTTTACCAATGACATATATATTATGATTTTTTAAAACAAGCCAGCGGTTGTGGCTGTTGGCCAGGTAGTTAGTGAGGACATGAAAAGATATCACGGATTACCTTCAGGTGCTTCTTCTGCTTTTACTGATGTCCGCTTTGTAACGTGCAGGTGTGGCAGGCGTTTGGGGATGCGTTTCATGGCGCGCTCATGCTCGGCGGCACGGTGATTCGGAGGCCAAGTACCAGGAATTGGAGATGACCTTACCAGCAGCAGCAGTCTCGAAGCAGGACGATGGGATGTCGCCGTCGGCCGATGGGTGGGACGAGGTGTGGGAAGACGACGACTGGCAAGACACAGAGGCTGTCCGGACTTCCTCCACATCTTTGACGCTGTCTGCAAATGGGCTGAACGCTCGACGAGCGAACAAGGACGGATGGGACAGCAGCTGGGATGACTGACCAGTGACATTGTAGTTGTACTCTCACCACAGACAGAGACCAGGAAGACTGTCAATATGTAATATTCCGAGTTTGACAAGTCCTCGTGTTCAGATACCCGGTTTACACAGAGATATTTTTTCTTTACAAATCTACTTTGCTGCTGCCAGGTTGTATTGGTTACGGTAGTATAGATTATTGGTATTTAAGGGGATGATTAGCCGGAAATGACCTTTACATGCCTCGAAGGGTTTAGTTCTGAAGGCTGACTCTCTGAAAAGGAGTTACCTGCCATGGAACTTAAAATTAGGGGTGCCTTGGTCCCGTTGTACCGTTTCCGAGTGGCGTATTGCAGTTGAGCATGAGAAATGTTTGTTTTTTGGGGAGCAGAAGTGAACGTATCTATTAAAATGATTTGAAATTGAGCATGCAATATTGGGAGCGGATTCCGATCTGCTGCTGATTTCCGGGCATTTTGTGTGTATTTCCTTTGACCTTGTTTTCACACTTGCTGTCTAGGGTTTTAGCATTCCATCATCTGAAAAGTTGGACACCTTTCCTACTGATTACATGCTCATATTTTTGTTTTGAGTGAATAGAAGTTTCCAGGTACCTACACTGTCTTATTTTATTGCATTTACTTACATTATATGCCCTGGTTACAGGACATGTCATTTGAGGACATCAACAATATTTATGTCCTAGCTAGAGTATGTCAGATGGGTTGAGAGTATGCTCTTCGGACAACCCAGCTTGTTTGTGCAGACACAAACGTTTGGGAATTCAAAGGTGATTTGCTGAAGAGACATTGGCATTGGGAGAGCAGAGCAGCCACACTGGTTCATGGAGTTGGACCTGCTCTGCCACTTGAACCTCAAATAGGCCAGCTGCAGTGTCACCTTGTGATAGCAGTGCTGATTTTCGCGTCATGGGGGACTTCAGCGCCGCTGGAACCCAGGTCCATTCCTTTCATTAATGAGTAGCAAATTTTTATTTGAATTCGGACATCACTGGTCAATAGTCACTCTCTTCGTTATCTGAATCTGGACTTAATAGGTTCAGGGTCGCCAAAGTTGGTGATAGCATTACAATAGTTATTAGGGTAATTGATGATGTAATCCTCCATTTTTAAGCGATTGTTAGGCTTAATTCTCATTCCTAAGGTGTGTTTGACCTAGTACTGCAGTTGTCTGAGCGGGAATGTCAACAACGGATGAAGGATTTTCCTCTTTGGGAGCTGGCTTCTGACTCGAGAAGCATGTCAAGGACTTTCGTTGCCAAAACCTTTGCGGAGGGTGTGAGTTCTGCTTTATCAGCGAAATCTGGAAGTTTTCTCTGGCTCATTTGGGTATCGTTACAGTGTGTCACAAGCTTAGATTCTAGAGTACACTGGCACGACAGGGAGTAAGTATTGTGGAGCTGCACTAGGATAAGGATTACAAAGACCTGTTGTTGCCCTGATTTCTCATTTCTTTTATCTAAGGAGTGTTCCAAGCGTTTCTTCTTCACTTCTACACCTGGCTTCGTACCAGTTTGATCAGACAAGTCTTAATAACTCGACTTTGTGAGCAGTTCTGAGACATGTATGCCCATGGCTCCAGGTCTGAGATTCCTCAACCAGATTGCAGAGCTTGCCGATGTGGAAGGTGGTCATCATCCGGTAACGGCTTTTAACCCATTCTCAAAGCGCTCAGCTGTACTTTTCTTGATACTGTATGTGCTACCTGTGAAAATCTGGGGTTGGTGGATTCAACATTTTTTCATCGTCAACAGACGGTTGAGATCCGATTCTAGTAGTCTCAAGATGTGATATTAAAACCATCCGTAATGGATTAGTAGTAAGCTGGAGATTGTGAAACAGGTAAGCTTGTAGCTCTGGGTCCCAGCAACTTGGGCACGGACATGGAAATTATGTTCGTATCTACATTGTTCTGCAATGTTATCATCCACGGTCTTGACTAATCCACTTGGAGTTTTTATCTTGCAGGATTTGCACCTGACAGACTCTCGGACTGTTAACTTGATATTGTTCACTTCTGCTGTAAAGGGTTTAACAACCCAGGATTTCAACTTGGCCAGGCAAATTGACAAACATACCGTTTTATACTCATGGAAATGGCTCAAGGCAAACCCACACATGTAAGTTTCTCGATCTCGCCTTAAGTTTCTGTGGGAATCTTTGCTTGTATGTGCGATTACATGCTGAGTGGATGTTGCGTTCTAGACTTTCAATAAATTTTCTATGTTTCAGAATTGAAATATTGGTGCAGAACGAGGATAAAGACATTGCCTCAGATACGCTAGACAAGCGTGCACTGACTATTTCTTCAGGTTGATGAGCTTTGTGATTCCAAGGATGAACTCGTTACATATTTTTACCTTGCTCTTGAACTTTTGCGACCCACCTCTTCTCGTCTCTCATGCAGACATTGCCCGGACATTTTGCTACAGATGCATACACCAAGAGACCCGACAGGAAGAATTTTATGTCCGGAATAGGGGAACTGTTACAAGGACATGAGGATGCACAAGGGGGAGTTGCTCCACCACCGCAACTAGAACAAGGAAACGTAGAAGAAGAAGAAGAAGGAGAAGAAGAAGATGAAGAAGGAGAAGAAGAAGAAGAAGATGAAGAAGAAGGAGAAAAAGGAGAAGAAGTAGAAGGAGAAAAGGAAGAAGAAGATGAAGAAGAAGAAGTAGACGAAGAAGAAGAAGAAGAAGAAAGAGAAGAAGAAGGTGATGACACACTCGAATATAAATTGCTCTCTGATCATGATTTGGAAGAGCGTCTGAGGTTTCTGTCCAATTGGAAAATCGCACCTGACAGAAGATCCATCTGCAGGACATTCCAAGCCAGAGATTTCTCTGAGGGTGAGTAATCTTGCTTCTCTTTCCTGCTTGTCCTCAGCACTCACCTCCTAGATTTGATTGTGTCTTAAGCACTCATCAGGGCAATTTGGAAACAGGTATCAAGTTCATTAATGCAGTGGCAAAATTAGCAGAAGAGGAAGGACATTCTCCTGTAAGTGTTCTTTACTCAGAAGCTGTTCTTTCTGTTTTATTTCCTGTTTAGCCTGTTGACTTCAGGATCATTCTTTTCAGCTTAAGTCCAAGAACTGTGACTTCTCCATCTGCAACATCTATCTTGCAGAATCGAAATCATATTGATTGAGTAGCATATTAGTCAAAACAGTGATTGTGCTTGGTTCTACCTACATGCATATTGATGGTGCTCATGGTGAAGAAGATGAGCTCGTAGTATGGTTCAGAAGCAATTCTTATCACTTGATTTCAGTTCTGGTAATTCTTTATTGATTCTATTTCGATGTGTGTGTTTGAAGCAGGTGCTACATTTAACAGAAGTCCGGAAAGTAACAATAGTACTTATGACTCCAAACCTCCAGAGAGTATCAAGTTTGGACATAATTATGGCGGAACGTGTAAATAATATTGATGTTCAATACTCAGAGGCCACTGGTAATTTCTTGCAAAGATTTCATGGTTCTTTGGAACCAGAAAGGTCAACTTCTGAAGACTCAGAAGTTTCGCAACCGGAGCACTGTACTGATTCGCCGGTATTAGGAGTTCAACCACCAAAAAATTCCTCTCAACGGTGAGTATCTATTCGGTACTTTGTGCTTGTCAAAATGAGGTTGAGTCTTGAAATCTTTTCATGTTCAGAGGGAGCTTTTCTAACCTGCCAATATTGTAGAGATATCCGTAAAGTGGCTGGGAGTTTGTTTATGTATCAATGATGTTTGGTGGTCCTCATATGGTGAGATTACACAATACTTAAGGCACTGTCAACATCTCTAGCAAATAAGTCTTGATTGTCCAAGTTTTATTCTGGGAAAGTGATGCTTCCTACTATCGACCCCAATGATATTCTATTTAGACACGGTTGCAAAGATCACCTGTATGATTGATTTCTTGCAAGCAAAGACTATCTGGACCATTGTTTTTTTTCGGGCACCAACTTCACTAGACATAAGTCAGTAATTTTCATTTCCTCTACTTTTCCTCCACCACACTATGTTCCCTCTTTGGATGGATCCCCCCTCCAAAAAAAGAAACATCCTCCTTAAGCTACTGAGTACCATGAAATGACTTCTGTCCAAGTTCTTAACCACTCACACCATCTTGATGCCCATCAATTTGCAGGCAAAATGCCCCAGATGCAAACCTTCAAGATACGAAGTCAAACAATATCAACTTCACTGAAAGGTAAAAACAAAACCTTAGAGAAACTCGCGAAGTGGGTGAGAGTTTCAATAGGCATTAATGGTGTTTGTCAGTTCTCATGTAATAAACTTACACAATTCTCAAGGCACTATTAGCATCAGGAGTAACTCTGATACTCCATGAAGAGTAAAATTCACCTTGAATTTGCCACTCGCCGCCTGTCTCCCAATCTCTTTTCAACAACACGCATTTTGACGCTGTCCTCGTCTCTGACAAACTTTTGATTGCTATGGAAATTGACACAGTTCCATAGATGCTCACGAGGACACTGCAACGCTGGTGCATTCCTTGATACTCGTGTACGCAAACGCCGGATCTGGAGGTCTTTCCATTCAAGAAGCGGTGAGAAGGATGACGGCACTCAACCTACCCGGTCTCAAGGAGAAGGCCAAGACGGTTCAAGTTGCGAAGATCACGAACAACCACCCGGACTTCGTGGCATGCAACGGCATGGTCGGGTGCTTCGCGCTTCGGAAGGCCCTGGTGAAGAGCTTCCAGTCCGGAGCGCTGGACGCGCAGGCGTACGCGGACGAGAAGAAGCTGGAGACCTCAGTGCTGGAGAAGTACCTCCCCGATCATTCGCTGAAATTGCTTCCCATGGTGCACTCGTCGCTGCCCCAGCCTCGAAATGTTGCCAATCTGACAAATCAGAAGCAGTCTCACCGACGAAACTCTTCTGTTGCTCCGACCTCAGGGCACTTTAAGAAACGATTCCATGCAACTGCCAAAAGTTGCAACACATAGTTGCAGGTATATTGTGCTCTGGTTATGGAGGGTACATGGAATTCCTCAACTGAAGCTGTGATGGACTAGGTAGTGTGGAAGCAGCTCCTGGTTACGAGATTTAACCGTCAAATTAATGATGATCGTGAAAGGTCTAACAAGGAAGGGCATTACAGCTTCAGTACAAACAACCCTTGAGTATGAAAAGTAGCCTTATCATTTTTAAGCAGTGGTTTCCTGCCACCTCTGGCCTTGCAATGAAGATATGGACTGGGTAAGGCACAAGCAGCCCATAGTCTATTTTACATAACCAGACGTAACCTCAAAGGTTATTATGTATCTCTTTCTCACTCAAGGGCCTGTATAGACGTTATGGACTAGTACGTGCAAGCAGACGAGGTTATTTCTCATAATCAGGAGCTGCTTGCACATTACCGAACATAACCTCAAAGGTTGAAGAATCTTGTATCTCTTTCTCATTGATGATATATCAGGGACACAAAAGAAAAGGACATCACAACTCCAAGACAACCCTTGATTATGGGAAATAATCTTGACCGATGGTTGCCGGCCTCTGTGCAGGCCTATATTGACGTAACGGAAGGATTGTGTAGAATTCTATTGCTTCGGTCTTCAGAGGTAAGAGAAAAGTTAGTGTTAAGAGTGAGCCCCAGTTTGCGTGCACAATTTTCTTGCGAGTGCAGAAACTGGTCCTGTACTTTGAGGCTCTGGAAAGACAACTATACAATCCACCTTATATAGTGTGGATTCACAAGTAGTGTGGATCAAGCACGTGCATGTCAAGTTTTGAGAAGGTATTCATTTTCAAGCAAGTGTGTTCGGGTTAAGGTTTGCACGTAATTTACAATTAGTGCAGAAATTCCAACTACTCCTATCCACAGTACATGAAGTTACTGCAAATCTAGTGTAAAAAACAGCAATAACTGAGCCGTTTTGGTTTTACATAACCAATGATTGTGTGCTTGGGAGTACGATGCCATAACTGTAGGGCTGAGAGGGAAGAGAGAGAGAGCTTATTGGACTATGGAGGTGGTACTGTATGTGCACACGAATGACAAGCACATCAATTATGGAAATCCATTTACTGTCAATGCCTGCAACCTCTCAAGTTGATGTTATTTACGTACAATTATTTGACGCTCCGAGGCTCGAGCAGTGTCTGTGCTTTCCATCAGTGAAAGTACAGAAACTGTCCACCTCAGAAGACAATCCTTCAATCACAGTGAGTTACTGAAAGTTAATGTGAGTTCGCTGAGAGCTTTACCGAAATATTGGTAACTTTGGTGGCATTTCAAAAACTTTTGCTCCGTTTGTACCTCGAGGTTTGGACCTGAAGGAAAAGGCTGTTGCCTTTGAGGTATTGGAAAAACCTGACTTGAGTTCACATGAGGAAGTTTGATGCTTTTTTCTTTTAGGTATCATAGCAACGTCCAGTCTAAAATCTATGCTTTTTCAAAGAATACTCAAGTAATAAACACCACCAAACATTATCCATATATCAACCCTTAAATATCAGTCGGGAACTGTAGATATAGGCATGTAATTAACTCTATAGAATACAAAAATGTATTAAAGTTTAGCAAGACTTACATCTTTTGGATTGAAGATTCTTCAACGAACGTCCTTCATTTGGAGGTCATTTCATTATCTAAGCCTTATCATGTTCATATATGATACCATACATGTAGAATATTGTGGCTGGTTCTGACGATTAAGGGTTAAGTATACTCAAATTGCATTGGAATCTATGTCATGTCATGCGCCACGAGGGCTACCAGCTCACCACCTCCTTGCCACTAATTTTAAGTGAAAACAACGCCTTCCAAAACTACACATGTACAGCCGAAGCCACTCCACCTATTTCTAGGTTCAACTGCAACATTTGGCATCTAGGAAATTTGTGAAGTGCATAGATATTTATTAACATTGTTTGTCTTCATTTGTGAAATGCCACCAAAGTTATCAATATTGTATTCGAGGGTTGGATTCAACAAAAAGTATGTGTAAAGAAAGCTGCCAAAAATTTCAAAAATTAGATTTCCAAAATATTATGAATTTTTTCTTGGTGAAACAATGATTCACCAAGAATATGTGCTTTTGACAAACATCTATACTTAAAAAGAAATGGATATTCAGCACTATTGTGCCAGATTAAACCCTCGGGTACAGTATAGCAAAGATCATCTAGCTAGGAGTTTGGTTGTGAGTTGGATTGTGTACAAATAGTGTTGATTGGGGTCCTCGTATGGTAAGGTTATACACTTCGCAAGACATTGTTGACATCTTCACTAGCTCTGATGGTCCTTCAAGAGTAGACTTTGCTATGTCTATACAACTCACGACCAAACTTCTGGTTCTTGCTGCCTAATTCCTTACATTTCTGGTTAGAAATAAACGAACATTTCATGAGCAGCGAGCCTCGACCTTGCCAAATCAATGATGCAACTTGGGATAAATGACAGATCCCTACTAGTAAATTGATAGTGAAACTGGTGAGAGAGAAATGGACAACTTCATCCTGGTCACAAGAGAGCTCTCATCAAAAGATTCAGCTAGCATGCAGTATATCAATGCCAGGTATAGAAGCAAATTTTGCAATCTAGAGCCAAGTTTTGAAAATAAAGAGAAATCAGTCATAATCTATGTGCACAATATTCATAGGTGACAAAGCAACAATGACTCACGGCTTTTTAAGAGTATGCACTGATTAGTTAAAGTGTGAAAAAGCGTGCCCTGCAGAACACATGAACCATTTGTATCATTTCAGATCCAAAGCCACAAATTTGTAGTTTTCAACTCATGGCTCATTCGTAGATTTCATTATACATTGACTTCCAATTCGTATGGTTCTCCAGCTGAAAATTTGAATGAAAAATTGGGGTTTGAACTTATCATTACTTACGAATAACGGTGACCTTGTACTCTACTGGCAGCTTGGAACTTTACGTCATAAACACGTGTACTACAAAACTTCAACTGAGTCACAAGACCCCTTGCTGTACTGTACATATTGTTTTCTATGAGCCTTGAAACAAAAACTTGTAGATGGAAATCATGACCTACCGTATAATGGATTGCTAGATCATTCTCTTATTTTGCTCACATGTCAGTGATTCATTTTATGTTTGTTTCTATGTACTATCTGGAGTGGAGGTTCATAATGAACCTGTGCAGAGAACTCAGTTACTTCTGACCTGACCTGCTCAGACAGGCTCAATAAGTCGAGTTCCGTAACGTCGACATAAGGCTTTTCATCATATTCATACATGGGTTGCACACATTGACCGAGTTACTGGTTTATCATCCATTTCTGACATTGCAGATCACATGCCAGAATCATCACCAGGGACCACACGGATGGGACTTTCCAGTATATTCACACTTGGGATTGAATTTCTTAATGTTTAGATATTCATGTCGCTCTTTATGCACCGGCCGGCATGAGTAGACCCAGTGCACCCGGAATTGATTTTTTTCTAGCCTTTTGCGTTCATGAAAATGCCGTGACTCTGCACTTTCTGCTGCAATAATAGACTGGATCTATGCTAGCACTGCATTACAGATTGTACTTAACCTTGCTCGACTGTTGGTACAAGAAATTACAGCAGAACACAGCTGATAAGTTAACCTCTTTCAGGCTGTAGCACAAATGGGGCTCTTTTTGACACTCTAACTTTGCAAAATTAACCAAAAAGTGTCGGATTTTGAGTGATGAAAACAGCCCCATTTGTACTGGTGTAGTTGTTGGTGACAATTGACGAGTTCCATATCAATGTCACAACCACGGTATTTCTTCTGTCCTTTGGAGACACTGGCAAGTACTGTGCCTGTAACACCGACATGGAAGAGAATTATTGAACGAAGCCCACTAGCACTGATCTAGATTGGAGTCCATCAAATAGAACGATCGGACTCAGGAACAGAACGGGACCTCTGAGTTGCAGGAAAGCAGACACCCGTATCAGAATTACTCCGTACAACAGCATCGTGCTAAAAATACCTCCAGAGTATTGAAGAAGTCAACTTAGTATAATTGCTTTCGAAATACATATTGCCCAGCATAAAATTTCCTTGCTACTGTAGTGATGGGAATTAAAGATCCTTCTTCCAGAAAAAGCTGAAGAACTGAACATGAGCAATGATTTCTGCTGGTTAAGAGAATTGCATAATGTCCATAAAACTGCAGATCCGTAGTTCGGAATCATAGGGTGCCTGATCCGTTCAAACACTAGATGTTTGGAATTAAAGACTCCAAAACAAGGGTAAAAAACGAATGAGGAAAAACACTGAGGAGTAGGTGGTGAGGCGCTATAACCAGTGATGGGCCATTGCTCTGAAAAAACATTGTTCAGGCCCTGGCCCACATAGGACTCGCTCCTGCACTTTTTTCTTGGATCATGTAGGTCCAGTTCATCCATAGCCCTGCTACCCGCCTAGTAGCTCATGCTATATGATGCTCACTGTCCATCATGGTGTGCAAGCATCACGTCTTGCAGGCTCATAATGTGCGCTCCTCCAATTCTAGACATAGTCACCACCCTCTGAGCAGCTTGGTGGAGCTTCAATCTGAGCGTGTTTGATGAAGTTTCAGGTAGAGATGGCGATCGTGTGGGCTGTGGTGGTGGTGGTCGCCATGCTCACGTCGGTAGTGGTAGGGCAGGGGTACTACGAGGTGGTGGTCCCAAACGCGGGAATCGCGACCATGCACGCTGCGGTGACGCACTTGGGCAGCGTGGTGCTCTTGGATCGGACCAACATCGGCACGTCGCTGCTCAGCCTCCCTGATGGCGTCTGCCGCGACAATGCTCAGGATCGGGTACGTCACTCTCCTTTTCCGCAAGCGCGACATGGATCTAGAGTACAAGAATTGTGTCAAGGTTGCGATGTTATGTGCAGTGAATAACTGCAGCTGGATATACCGTTGGATTCAATTGTTGTTATCTCGATGGCGAGGAGTATGCGACTTGTCTGTTGGAATTGAGTGTGGCTTTGTTTTGATGCAACTCAGGCTACCACGCATGATTGTACGGCGCATTCAGCGCTCTTCACCCCAGGCGAGAACTCGGTGCGGCCTCTCTTTGTGGTCACTGACACTTGGTGCAGTTCGGGCCAGTTCGATGCGAATGGGCAATTGGTGCAAACCGGGGGCGACGCTGACGGATTGATGAAGGTACTTGTAACGCTTGAAGGCATGCGATTGGATGTGATTTCTCTTTCACCATAGCTGAGTATGAATGTTTAAGTGCAGATTCGCACCTTCGCGCCGTGCGCCGACGGCGGGTGCAACTGGGTGGAGCAGGACACGCAGCTCCAGAACGGGCGGTGGTACGCCTCCAACCAGATTCTTCCCGACGGGACGCAGATCGTCGTAGGGGGACGCAGCGTCCAAACGGTGGAGTACGTCCCCGCCAACGGCCGCGGCACCGTCTTCCTTGACCTCCTCGCCAAGGTAACCATATCTCACGCATTCTCAGTTCGTACACATGGGATTCTAGTCTGCCAGAGAATCAAATTGCTGCTGCACTTAACTAACGAATGTAAGCGCCAAGGTTGCAGCGTGTCCAACTGTTACGGTTCTTGTAAGCGAAGTTTCGAGAGTACTCTCTTGCTGCGAAAATATCACATTAGATGATCCAATTAGTCACATTCTTGTGCAGCACCATGGCCAATTATTGTACCCCCGCCTTGATTCCGAAGTAGTCAGAATTGAATGCGGTTAGGCTGCTGACAGTGCAGCATTGATGATGCGTGCAGACGAACGACGCGCAGATGGACAATCTGTATCCGTTTGTGCACCTGCTGCCCAACAACCAGCTCTTCATCTTCGCGAACCGGGACAGCATCCTGTACGACTGGCAGAGCAACACGGTGGCGAAGGACTTCCCGACGATTCCCGGGGAGCCCCGCAACTACCCTTCCGCGGGCAGCTCCGTGCTGCTACCGCTGACGGCCGCGGACGGGTTCAGCTGGCCGGAGGTTCTGGTCTGCGGCGGCGCGCAGTACGGCGCGTACATGAGCGGCAACACGATGGCGGAGGCGTCGGGCACATGCGGCCGCATCGCCCCGCTAGCGGACGGCGCCGGCTGGGCCATGGAGGACCTGCCCCACAAGCGCACCATGGGCGACATGGTGCTGCTGCCCACTCGCGACGTGCTCATCATCAACGGCGCGCAGAATGGCGCGCAGGGCTGGGGCGGCGCGTCCAACCCTGTGCAGGCGCCCGAGCTTTACAAGCCTTACAACGCGCCTGGAACGCGGTTCGCCACGCTCGCGTACTCCGACATCCCGCGCGTCTACCACTCCACCGCGAACCTGCTGCAAGACGGCCGCATCCTGCTCGCGGGGAGCAACACCCACCAGTTCTACACGCTCACGGGCAACCTCCCCACCGAGCTCCGCGTCGAGACGTTCTCGCCGCCTTACTACAGCGGAAACCCCTCCGGCTTCTCGGCCGTGCCCGGCGCTCTGGCTTACGGCCAGGACTTCACCACCGCGGTGAAAGCCACCGCGCCCACCACTATCGAGCTCAGCCTCGTGAGCGCGCCCTTCGTCACGCACTCTTACGCCATGGTACATCTCGTAACTGCTCATCGGCACTTTTGTGCAAATCTCTGTAGATGCATATTTCAAGTGCAATTTCAAACATTTTTCGATGTCATTTCTGTACTCTAGATAGGTTCAATGCGACCGGAGATGTTCGATAATCACACGAGTAGAGAAAAAAAATTACAAGCTGCACAATGAAAGATGGCACAACTGACAACTTGACAACCGCATATTGGCGGTTGTCACATTGCCAATTGTGCTGTCTCTCATCGAAGAGTTTCTGATTTATTTCTCATGTGATAAATCTAACATGCTCTGTCGCGTTGAACTATTTAGAGTACAAAAACGACACTTGTTTGAATTGCACTTGGAATTTGCACCTAGATAGGTTCGCACAAAAGCGCCAATGGTACCCCACATCAGTCAAGAAGTGAAATTTGTGAACTGAGAACGAGTATGTTCCTGTTGTGGGTGCAGGGGCAGCGGTTGCTGCAGTTGGCGGTGTCGGCGCCCGCGGACAACGGCGCAGGCGATTACAACGTGTACTCCACCGCTCCGCCGTCGCAGCAGGTTGCACCAGCAGGATATTACATGCTGTTTCCGGTGGCGGATGGCACTGTGGGATATGCATCATGGGTGAAGATTGGCTGAACATTCAACTAACTTGAAAATAATCTGATTGTTACGAAACGTCGGTGAGAGCGACATCATCGATTGAAGAGCTTTGCGACTTCGGCTTACGGAATTTACTGTCGAGCTAGGACTTAAATAACATTGATCATTGGTAGCAACTTGAGGAATTATTGTGTATAGTGTACTCTGGTTGAGGGGTTTACAGGGCGGATATAGGCTTCGATTTATTACTACAATGAGGTACTATTCTTTATTCAATAAAGGCGAATTGCCTTGAAACTCCAGTCACGAAGAACTGGGAATGTTGAAGAGTTGTGAATTAGAGTGTGGCCCTCTTCAACATTTCTGTTCAGTGATGATTCATCCTTTCGATACTAAATGGATATCAATATGATTACGGATTGCTACGAATAAAGATGACCACTTTCAAGTTTTTAGTATGGCTCCAGAGAGAGTTTCTCAAGCTTTCTGTAACTTGTATACTGACCCGTTGTCCCCAACGGGAAGGACACAAAAAATGTATTGAAATTTACCAAGATATACACCTTTGGCTTGAAGACTCTTCAACTAATATCTTTCAATATCTAAACCTTTACATCTTCTAGCACAACTGTACCATGTTTGTAGAATACATGGCCATTTTGCAACTTCTCAAACATATAGTAGGTGTGACAATGATCTGAATTTGAAATGCCATGTGTCATTGAATCGGGCTCAACAACGATACAAACGTTTGTAACTATTGTATACATCAACTCATATGCAAAATATACCTTTCACATACGCATAAAACATCATATTGCAACCCAAATGTGGCTTCAACCCAAATGTGGCTTCAACCCAAATGTGGCTTCAACACAAATGTTGCTTCAACACAAATGTAGAAAATTCAGGCCAAAAGTGAGAAACACACGAATATATAAGCTTCTTCTCCAAAAACTTGTTGAGGTTGTTGTGCATTGATCCAATGGGATGAATGTGTATCGAAACGGAGCAACACATGAAGGGATGTATGCAATGGTAGATGCTCACAAAAACCTGAACTGAGATAGGTAAAATGACTGTAGAAGACGCTTGGAATGTAAGTAGCAATCCAATCCTTGCTCCGTGTTCTCGATCTGCAACTTCTGCATCGTTATAGTCTCTATAAATTGGTGCGGCTCGTCCACCCTGCTTCAAAACATGCCTTCTCCACATCCCGTCATGTACTCCTCCATTTCAGTTTCCAAAGCAGACCTACAAGCTCTCCAAAATATCACTTATGCGCATCATGGACCCTACCACTTCAAAATAAGCTATGTCATATGCAATCTAGATCCAATTTCCTCAATGAGCGTGAACGTACTCACCGCCCTTGATTTCCACAATGCGCAGCCGCTCCTACAACACCAACACGGACAACAACGGCACAGGCTCCTCCACGCTCTTCTCCATGTCATGTGGTCATTGTCTTTTGGGAAAACTGTACATTAGGTACAGTGCCTTCATAATGGCTAGCCCGTTTGCCCTCCCATTGCTCCCCATTCCCATATGTTCCCCAAGCTGACGTGCCCCCACCTCCTTGCTCCCCAAGGCTGACATGGCCTCACGCCACAACTTTGGGGTGCCCGTCTCCAATTATTATAGAGATATAGAGATAACAATGCAGCTCAAATGTTCACACGATGTCGCAATATGTGGCAACGTCATCTTGACATGAGGTTTCATGTCCAATTTCTCATTTACTACTCAGAAACAAATAGGGACAACACTTAAGGTAGTTTAACCCCTAAAGGTCCATTTATCCCTAATGGGACGTTTTTCATTTTCGGCAGGTTCCTAAAATTTGAAAAAAATCTTTCTTTTTTGAATTTTTAAAACTAGATTTCGCCTTAAAAGATCTTTGTGAAAATATTTTCTTAATTTTTTTGGATTCATAATATGAAATTTATCAGCTTTCAAAGTCAAATTGGGAACTCTAGGTAGCTAGAAAATTTCTGCTAGAAGTTTCTATTGACATTGAGATTTTCATACATATTGAGAGTATTACCTTCTTTGAACATATAAAAAAAATTCTTGTATTTTTTGTAAAAAAAACATTTTGACCCAAGTCAAACATTTTCACATATTGTTGAGCAAGGTACCAAAATAAACTTCATTTCTACATTAAACCTAGGGATCTTCATATTTTTCACTTATTATTTTTTTGACAACATGTGGTGAAAACCTTCTTATTCACCATTTGGATTATTGTTTTTGAACATATTAAGTTCACAATAAAATAAAACGTGGATTGGCAATTTTTGAACCTCCACTTCTTGCACACTTGTTTTGAACATGCTACACCCCTTCTCTACCTCTAAAAATTGGTGTACAAGGAGCTGACATCATGCTTAATACAATGGTCAAGGATTTAGACCTTGTGTAGTGCAAATATTTGATACCAAGTGAAGTCAAAGTTTATTGATTGACTCAACGCAAGGAAGAAAATGAACCATTTTCTTGGCTTCAAACGCTATAATCTTCATATCCGTGTGGTGGATTGTAGGCAAAAAAAAATGATAAGTTCATATAGAAGTCATTTTTAAGATCTTATTGTTAAAAGTCCAAAATTTTACTAAAATTAGATTTTCTTGCCACTTGTTGATAGTGGCAGATCTGGAGTGTTTATTGAGAGAAAATGCCTTGGGCTCTACGGGATTAAAAAAAAATTCAAGGCACAAAATATAAATGCTTGCACCAGACTCATTTTCGAATTTTAAAGGACACATTGGAGATGAATTGAAATAATGCATCTACACCTTCACAAATTGTATAACATAACAGATAAGCTGGACCTTCACCTTGTTTGCTATCCATATCCCTACATATGCTCCAATTCCATCAGACTCTTGTCAGCAGTAATTTATCTACCTTAAATTGTTGACAAATTACCTTAAACTACAGTAATTAGGTTTAGCATTAGGCTTAGCAATCAGTATAAATTTGTTGCATTGTAACCGTTGTATCTCCCTCAAAGTCTAAAGTCAAACCACTTCGTTGGTTACTTTGAACATGGTATTAGAGTAGGTTAGCTCTTTGGCCGTTTCTCTTTGACAATCTAGCATCGTCTAGATCTCACTCCAAAATGGAGTCCGTACTCAGCGGAAGAGAAGTCCCTGAGAGCTAGACTAAGCTCTAGGGCGTCTCAAACTATACTCTGTGGCCTTCAAGACGACTAATAATGTGCGCAGTGAGAAACTTTGGAAGTTGGTGGATCCTACCTTATCTCCATCTTGTGCTGCAGCTGCATTTGACATAGGTGATTTGTCGGAGATCACTACTTCAAGAGCGAGAGTTGCAGCTGGAAGAGGCAAGGCGATTCAAGTTGAAATAGATTTGGAAGAACATGATGATTTGCAACACAACGCTATCTACATCATCACATTGTCAGTTAAGAACTCACTTTGTCCCCATATGATGCATCTCTCTGATCCTACGCAGAAGTGGATTAAACTGCAAAATTCTTTGAGTCTCAAATCACAAATAGGAGGCTTATCCTCAAAAATCAGTTCTATAGTTTGAGGATGACAGAAAATTGAAGTACGAAGGACCACCTTAGAAGTGCCAATTCTATTGTGAATCAACTTGCCAACATTGGTGTGTTCTTGGCTGATGAAGATCTTGTAGATAGGGTTCTAATGAGCCTTCCCAACAATTGGACATTCATCCAACAGCTTATCAACGCCACAGAAAATCCAACAACATACTTAGGTTTAGAGGCCCTACTGCTACAAGAGTACACCATGAAGACTAGAATCAAGGCGCAAGACAAAATTGAAGAGGCGATAGCGGTCTCACAAGAACTCCGAGGCGGACAAGGGAAAGGAAGAAGAGGCTGCATACGCAGACATGGAGCTCGAGGAAGTCCCATGACGTCAACAGTTGGGCAGTGGACTACAAGAGCAGGCGGCAGCTCGGCGTCAACCGACGGGACTGCACGTCCTAGACACTACACAGGTAAACAAATTCGCAACTCAAATCCCAATTTTGTTTGTACTTCTGCAATAGCGTATGCCATGAATGCGGCTCATCTGACCATTGGGTGGACAAGTACTAGTGCAAGATCCGATGCTTGAATAATAAGATCCATGATCTAGAACTCAATCAAGGCTTACAAGTTTCAATATGGACCAGAGGTGGACAAGCTAATGTTGCAGAAACCCAGACACCTGAGAAGAGTTTGAGGAACTTGAAGTTCATGAGATCTATGCAGCAAAGGTAGTGAACTATCCTTCTTTAGATAACTGGATCTTGGATAGTGGAGCTAGTACGCATGTGATAGGCAACATGGGACTGTTATCAAACATTAGGAGTGGACCAAATTCCTAGATCACTACTGCAAGTGGTTGTGCCTTGCCGATGGCGGCACAAGGCGTTGTCAACTTATCTGGCAATAAATCCATCTATGATGTTCTCTATGTTCCTGGCTTATTCAAGAATTTACTTTCCATTGGAAAATAAATAGATGCAAGACATTACACATTATTTGGACCAATGGATTGTTGGGTTTTTGCACGTGGAAACCTAAATCAAGTGATTCTTATAGGTTCACGCACACATGCAAATAACTTATATCGCTTAAATTCATCTCTACGTGGGACTCCAAGAACACCTATATCATACATGGAACCTTCAGCCAATGTAGCTACAACCTCCAAACCTCTCTCAAACCTTTGGCATCAACGCATGGGTAACTTGAATTATTAATCCCTTGGAAATATGTCTCAACAAGGTCTTGTCCATGGACTCCCCGCATTGAAACAAGTCCATACTACTTGTGAAGCTTGTATATTAGGAAAGCATCGATGCAACCCGATTCCAAGAAATAGCTTGACTATCACTACCCGCCCTCTTGAGCTTGTACACTCAGACTTATGTAGAACTTTTCCACATCCTTCTCTCCAAGGATCACGCTATATCTTGACATATATTGATGATTTCTCACGGCGGTCTCGGATATATTTTTTAGCTATCAAGAGTAATACCTTCAAGAATTTTTGTAAATTTCTCCACATGGTGTAGAGAGAAACCTCACAAAAGTTATCTTGTCTCCCCACTGACCGCGGAGGCGAATACTTATCTCGAGAGTTTATGACATTTTGTCTTTGCAAGCATTTGAAGGCAATTAACCGTCCCACATACTCCACAGCAAAATAGTGTCGCCAAAAGGAAGAATCGGCACATGTGTAAGACAATGCGGACGCTCTTATTTGAAGCAAAATTTCCCACATACTTATGGGAGGAAGCGGTGCGCACAATAAACTATGTAGCAAATCGCATGCCACACACAGCTCAAAGCTACAACTCCCCTCGAACAATTTTCCGGTAAGAATCCTGACATTTCTCACCTCCGGAATTTTGGTTGCCGTTCATACATTCATAGTCATCCAATTAACAAATTTCAAATTAAATCCCTTCTTCCCACCTTTGTTGGTTATGATGATCAGTCCAAAGCATATAGATGCTTTGATCATCTACGCCGGAAAATCATTATTTTCTACAATGTCAAATTTGATGAAACCATACTTGGGCTACCATCCACATATCCTTCCCCACCTAAGGACTATTATCACAGTCTTGATGAATTCTTGCATCTAAACTCTTTAGGAGTCGTTACTTGGCCTGTAGAAAGCTCTATCAACAAGCTGTTTGGCCACCCTGCGTTGAGCCCTTCTCTATCTCCAATACCTTTTAGCACCTTGCCACCTAGCTTGCACACCCCGGTCATTAACCCTGGTATGCGCCTCCCTATTGTCCCAACCAAAGATGGTCCACCCTTGGAGCTTAAATCCACAGAGAGCCCCTCGGGATCTCTAGCTGCCATAGGAAGCCCCTCAAATTCTCAACCTGCAGAGCGGACCTCGAACCAAGTTCCTATGACCTCGGACAGTCACAGGGTAGCCGCAAGTTTTCCAACGATGGATGATTCTAGTGCTTTCAACTCCTATCCCGATTTAGACCAACGGCCGGGCATTGGCAGCCCCTATGGGACCAAAACATTGTGGCGCTCCCTTGTTCTCAATACCAACCTTCCTTGTCTTTCTTCAAAACCTCCTCAAGATTCTTTGGCACCTGAATTTGATATTGCCCATCATCCACCTCGAAGCTCAAATCGCTTCCATAAACAGAGCGTCAAACTCAATGATTATATTCTTTCAATATCTCCCAAGAATTTTGGCCTTTGTTTAACCAAGGATGCTCTACAACTTCAAGGGGATAATCTAACCTTCAATGAGGCCTCAAAACACCGAGGATGGGTACAAGCTATGTAGGAGGAAATCACATCTATTCAAGAAAATTGCACATGGGACCTCGTACCTCTACCACCCGGAAAACAAGCCATTACGGCAAAATGGGTTACAAAACCAAAATTGCTCTACCTCGACAAAAAACCCGTCTTAAAGCCCGTCTTGTCAATGCATGTGGCTTTCAACAACTCCACGATGTAGATTTTGACAAGATTTTGGCGCGAGTGGTTAAATTTTCACCATCTACGCATTGACAGCCTGTGCATCCCAATTGGGCCATAAAGTGCATCATTTGGACGTAAAGGCAACATTTTGATATAGTCACTTATGTGATGAGGTATATATGGCACAACCGCAGGGGTTTATTGAACACGGAACGGAACACTTGGTGTGTAAATTTAAATAAGGGCTCTCTACGGCCTTTGACAAAGTCCTAGAATGTGGTACAAATGTATCTACTCCTTTCTATTATCCCGAGGCTTATGTCCATAGTGAAAATGACCACAACCTTTATTACAATGGCAGTGGACGCAACAAACCATTCTTCTTATCTACGTTGATGATCTATTTCTCACGGGGGGGGGATGATTGAGAATTCCAATGGATTAAAGATCAACTAAAGGCAGAGTTTGATATTTCTGACTTGGGGCCTATTAGACGATATCTCGGTGTGGAATTTCAATCCCTTCCAGATGGCATTTCCTTAAAGAAAACCAAGTATTCACTTCAACTCCTTCGCGATCATGGTATGGATGATTGTCGTCCTGAACACATTCCTCGTCCTTCTGGTTTAACTCTATTAATTGACATGGGCTCTTCGACCACGGACACCACAAATTATTGCACCATTGTTGGTAAATTGATTTTCCTTACTACCACCCGGCCGGACATTGCCTTTGCCGTTAGCAACGTCTTTAGATTTATGTCTCATCCGCAAATTGAACATCTCAATGCGGTATTTCGTATTTTGCGATATATAAAGAAAACTGTTATCTATGAGCTTTTTAATGCACAAAATGACATTAAACCTTTACAAGGTTTTATAGACGCCCATTGGGCGTTGTGTACAGAAACCCGCAAATCTACAGGAGGCTACTGCTTTATTCATGCAAGATCCGCTATTACGTGGCAAAGCAAGCGTCAACCCACGGTCTTTGCAAGCTCCACCAAATCAAAGTATACTATCCTTATCCATTGGTGCTTCCGAAGCCTCATGGCTTTATCGACTTTTACAAGAGCTTCACTCAGATTCTAAAGCCCCTTCTTGCATTCCCTTGTCATTTAGCAATTCCAACATAAACTCTTATTTAACCACCATTTCGCCAATATTAGTTCATTGTGATAACCAATCTGCCATTAAATTCACAAAGAATCTCGTCTTCCACGCAAGGACCAAGCACATCGAGGTCCACCACCTTTTTGTACGGGAGAAGCTTTTGCGAGGGGAAATTTGCTTAAATTATATATCCACTAATGATCAACCAACGGACATTTTTACAAAAGCCCTCCCTGCATCAAATTTGAGCAACATAGAGGCGCTTTAGGTGTTATCTCTCTCACCTCTAAATCTTATAGTTGAGATAAGCTACTGCCCTCTCCAAACTCTTGTACCCACCAAATTTTGCACGGCCCCTGTACAAAGACACATAAATTTAGGGTTTCACATTCATATCAGTGAGCGTAGATGGTCCAGTGTCGTCTCCTCTCTTCAGCCCTTCTTGTATAGTTACATACATAATAGAATAGTTTAGGTTCAGCACTCGCGTGAGGGTATTGACAAATCTCATTAGCTTCAAAGAACTATAGTAATTAGGTTTAGCATTAGGCTTAGCAATAAGTACAAATTCGTTGCATTGCAACTCTTATATCTCCTTCAAAGTCTAAAGTCAAATCACTGTGTTGGTTACTTTGAACACAAACTTTGTAACTGAACCGAGTCATGAACTCAAACCTCGAATCCACCCTTCTATAAAGAGGCCAAAGAATTTTAGTGCGATATGAATTCATCAAAGTGTGCTCGTGTGCTTTGACCTCTAAATTACTAAGAGTCACCTCGGGGGACTCATGAAGGTCGGGCAGGTTTCTACTGTGTCAATTTATAACATTCTTTTTTGAAAATTTAACCATAGATGAAAATTTCTAAAATCTTTGTGTGGGTCTAATTTTTTCCTAAATCCAAGATTCAATGAAAAAGTTATAGGGTTTTGAAGTTTATACAAGGAGAGCAACACATCGGGCATCTCCAAAAACTTTTGCTAGGACACTCTATTGAATGTGAGATTTTTGTTACTAGCAAATAATATTATTTCCTAAAATTTTGTCTTAAAAGATCACTTGTCTTTAGTGAAAAATAGCATATTAATCCAACTCAAACATTTTCACACATTGTTGCACATTGTCGGGCAAGGTACCTAAAATTCTTCTTCCTTTCCACATAAAATTTAGAGATCTTCATATTTTTCACTTTTTATTTTCTCCACAACATTATGTGGTGTATACCTTTGTAATGACCATTCAAATTTTTATTCTAAAACATATTAAACCCACAAAAAAAAATATCATGAATTGATAGTTTTGAACCTCTGCTCCTTGCATAATCGTTTTGAATATGCCACACCTTTTTTTACCTTTGAAAAATGGTGTACAAGTCAAAGTTTGTTGATCCACTAAACACAGGGAAGAAAATGAGTCCTTTTCTCTACTTTAAACACTATAATCTTTCAATCCAAGCAGCCAAAGTTTATGAAATTGTGTGAGTATGTTACTTAATAGGTCTTAATTGAGATCCGACACTTAGAACTAGGAATAAGAGTTTGGTTTTTCTTCCTTACCACTAAAACAAGCAGTATTTAAGTATTTTTGGTGTGAAATTGTCAATAAAATTTAGGGGCTAAGAGCATCTGCACCCGGCCCTCCAACAAACACGCCAAGCGCAAAAAGTATTGTGAAACCTCACAGAACATCCCCACCGCAACTGAAATATTCACGGCAAAAAATGGCGTACCTACAAGCATTCACAAATTTGCAATATACTGCCGCCACTATTGCATACACGCCAAAGCAATTAAATGATCTAATTTGGGTCCCTAAGAAGTTGGGTGCGAGAGGGGAGAAACACGTTGTTTTAACCCCTAAAGGACCACGACCACTTTCCCTCTAAAACCAGTCCAAAATTATCACTGCCAAAAAGAGACATTAAAATCACATTTTAAAGTGAATTTCTAATTTTCAACCATAAGATCTTTAAATAGAATTTATTATAAACATGCTGTAAACTTTTGGTTGCAATCCACCTCATGGATTGATAGATTTTAGTGTTTGAAGTCAAAACAATGGTTCATTTTCTTCCCTGCGTTGAGTAGATCAACAGACTTTGACTTCACTTTGTATCAAATTTTTGCATTGTACAAGGTCTAAATCTTTTACCATTGTCTTAAGCATGATGTTATTTCCCAGCACACCAATTTTTAGAGGTAAAAAAGGGGTGTAGCATATTAACAACAAGTGTGCAAGGAGTGGAGGTTCAAAAATTGTCATTTCACGTTTTATTTTTTTGTGAACTACGTATGCATTCAAATGATAATCCAAACGGTCAATAAGAATTTTTTCACCACATATCGTTGTTGAAAAAATAAAAAGTGAAAAATATGAAGATCTCTAGGTTTTATGTGGAAAAGATGAATTTAT
The DNA here is from genome assembly GCA_963971425.1 of Bryoerythrophyllum caledonicum. NCBI lineage: Eukaryota > Viridiplantae > Streptophyta > Bryopsida > Pottiales > Pottiaceae > Bryoerythrophyllum > Bryoerythrophyllum caledonicum. The sequence continues at coordinate 16,512,440 of OZ020518.1, read as the reverse complement.
TTTCCCCCTGTTGCAGTTTGTAGAGTAAGTATTCCTCCGGATAGCACTTAATTGGAGCTAAATGTGTCCGGAATAACCGCTCTAAATTCGTTCCCACAAAGACCTATTGTTTCTTTCTTAAATGATAAGTAAACTGACAGCTATCCTCCTATCACGTACCAGTTAGCCTTCCTATTCTACGCCCTATCTATTCATCCGGATCCTTCCGAATGGCGGATGTTGCTTCCTACTAACCCCTGGATCCTGCTGGTTTCCGGAAGGTCAGGTGGAGTTTTTCTTCCGGAGTTTTTAAGCGAGTGGCCGGGTACCACTGATCCTATTTTGTGTAAGTGGCCGGATTCCCCACTGCCTCGTAATTTTAAGTGGCTAGACACCCACTGCCCTGAAACTTATAGTGGCTGGACACCCACTCTCCCTATATTGCTAACTGGTCGTTGGTTTGTTGTTTCCGGATTCACTCTCTCACATTATCCGGAAGGCCTTCCGAATACGGTCACTCAGAGGCTCGCCCGGACTACAACGACATTCCGGTTGATGATCATTGGTTCTATGAGGTGTAAAGGGTAGATCTGCATTTGGACTTCCTTCTAGACATACACCACAGGCTTTTCCATCTATCGTAAGGAGAAATTCCGGCCGCAACCAGAATCCGGGTTCACACGGATTCTTCGTGCCCTAGGAGCTACCAGGCCCACCACCTAAAGTACCCTCCCTCCCCCTCCAGGCTCCTTCCAGTCACCAAGGATCGTCAGACTCTATCTAACCTCTCCTTCAGCTGTTCCGGGCGCTCTCCCACAGCAAGTCCCAACCGGTTACACTAGATGCTTATCCGTGAATCACTTCAAATTCAAGAACTACTTCACTAATCATCAACCACAATGGGCCTTATCCTTCATTCACAAAACAATACACCATCAACATAACTTCAAGAAGAGAAAATATACTAACAGAAAATATCCTTCGTGAAAAGAGAAAGAACAAGACCCTGAGCCGGCTAAGACTCAGGTTTTAAGTAACCACTACAACTGATCTGAAAGTATGATCTTAGATGCTAAAAATCCGGAAAATCCTATCCTAAAAGTGAAAGGGATCTTATCCCTTGAAATCCGGAATTCAAAACCCAGATCCGGAAATTTCGGATCTGAGATCCGGTTTTCACGGATCATACTTAAAACTTAAAGTAGGGTTTTCTTTAGTCTACCGTGTGATAGCCGGGTGCAAGCTTGAGCCCCATCGTTAATTGCTATCATACTTTAGCCCTAAAGGTCCTAATCTACGGAGTAACCTGGTTCCTCCTCCTACTACTACGGCGTGTAGGAGTAACCTCTACTGGTGCGGCGTCGGCCTTGGTTTGCGCCGGAATGGATGCTGGTGGCTTCGGTACGGAGGTTGGTACCTGCATCCTTGGTCCGGAAGGTGTATCCGGATCCTCTGCTATTGCGGTCCGGGCTGATGGTGCGTCTATCCGGTGTTCGAGGTTCGGAAGGTCCCGGAAGCTACCACTGGGGCTGACCACCATGGATGTCGTTGCAGAGCTTCCGGGTAAAGGGTCCGTCACTGGTGGCCCCGGAGATGGAGACTCTAAGGGAATTCGGAAGGGCAACGGGGATACTGCGTGATATCCTGGTACCTCTTCTCACTTCTGCATACTCTTCGTGCTTGGAAAGGCCACCCCATTCCAACTCATCGGAGAGTTGAAGTCCGGCATTCCCACGAGATTGTTGAACTCTCCGGTGAGGGACTTCGGCGTTCCGGCTGCAGGTCTGGGTGAAGAGCTGGTCGGAGGTTGGGGCGGAGAAGCAACTGCCGGTCCGGATGGGGATCCGGATGGACCTGCAGTGGTTCTGGATGGACTAGCCGCGTCTGGAGCAGGAGGTGCCGGGAAAGGAGGTGGAGCTTCTGGTATTGCTGAGGCCGCCGCCACGAGATCTCTCGCTAGCTCCTGCATCTTGGTTCAGGTGCTCTTCATTTTCCGGCTGTGATCCGCTAGGAATCGGATGATCTACCCCCTGTTGAGCTTCTCGTTCTTCTCCAAGCTCTCCGTATAGAGCAGCGCCCGGTTGACCGTATCTACCGGGAAGTCCAACGTTGTGCGGATATCTGTCAAGGTCTGAGAGGCTGCCCGGACCTTCGCTTCTGCCACCACTCGTGCATGTTGTGCTGCATCTCGTGCAGCTTCTGCCTATCGAACCTGACCCCAGAGTCGGGTGTTGATCTTGGTTATAGTGGCGTTCTCCTGCTCCAGTCTTGCGACAGAACTATGCTTCTCCTTCATCTGTCTGAGCTGTGCGATGAGGTTAGTGATGTCCTCTAGTCCTACTGCCTCTAGGACAGCCATGATCATGGCGTGCCTCTCTCGGATCTCTCCTTTTTGGATCCTGGTCCGCCAGACAATGTGTCTGCAGAGCTCGTGAACGTCCACCAGTATGTCGCCACTGATGCTTGGGACAAACCTAGGTCCCGGCTCTGATCCGGTCGCGAATCGTTCGTCTTCTGTGGCCGGTTTCGTTGCGGTTAGTGGTGCTGCGGGTGGGCTCTGAGCCGGTATCGTTGACAGAGGCTGGCCGGATCCGGAGGCTTCCGGAGTCTTCTGAACCGAACGACTCCGCTTTCGGTTCGGTCTTCGGAGTATGAGGGGGGATGACGACTTCTCTGTCTCAGAGTCCGTCGACTCCTCCGACTCCTCATCTGTCTCCATCCCTCCGTATGCCTGGATGATGAGCAGGCTATCGTACTCGGCCTGCTCATCCAGACTCAGCATCTTCTGCTTTGCGTACATATGGGCCAGGTAGGTGGAAAGGGGTGATGGGGTTTTCCGGGCTTTTGATAAGTTCTTCACCATCCTGTCGATCTGCTCGTCCATGATGGTTGCCCAATCGACGGACAGCTTCCCTCTCATGGACCCCAGAATCAGTGTAGCTAACTTGGCCACTATCCGTTTAGGTTTCTCGGGGTGGAAAATGGGGTTAAAGAATGCCATAACTAATTTGGCATTCGGATCGGTGAGGTCGCTCAGGACGTACCCGTCTTTAGGGTTTGCCTTCGCGCGGAACTCGCCCTTCAGGATGGCGTCGTCGCGCTCCGCCACCTTGATCGTCCCTGCCCGGAGCTCATAAGTGTCCCTCCAGAGTGCTGTGGTCCAGACCTCCGGATGCGCCCTGATCTTCTACGCGTACTGACTTGGTGGCTCTCCCAGGAGCTCCGCCATCATTGTTTCGCTCTGGAAGGCCCATGGTGTCCCTAAAAGACCTTCACAACCCATAATCTCGAGAAAGCTATCTAAAACCCGGCAGGTCTTGACCGGCTTTGGAATCTCCGGAGTCACCTTCTACAGCAGCAGGGCTTCGGCTGCCGGATTTTTACCCTTCTTGCCCGCCATCCGTGCCCACCTCTCCGTGAACTTGCGTCTCGCAATGGTGTCCAGAAATCTTGCACGCACTGACCTCACTAAGTCCCTCGTGCTACGCTAACTCTACGCTACCGTCCTACACAAAGGTCGGATGTGAAACCCTAAAAAAATACGCTGAGCGGAAGGGAGAATGACGTTGCTGGAAACCCTAAAAGATTGGCGCGCATGACTGCCAGTCGCGTTGCATATCTGACGCCTTCGTACGGAAAACCGTTACACGTCGTAATGCATTTCCGGATTCGGCTGTCACCGTACTCCGATTTCGCAGTTTCCGGGAAGAGTACTGTAACAACCTCCTTTAAGGATTCCGGTACGGTATTAAAATCTTATTTTGTTCTATGAACTACTTATGCTCTTATGACTAATTAACTACCTAATTTTTTTAATTTTTCTTTATTTTCTTCCGGATTTGGTCTTAAGTTCCGGAAGTAAGTGGAAACTCCTTCCCACACCCCCGTTGCCCGAAAATGTGTGAAAATGTTTGACTTGGAATAAAATGCCTTTTTACATTAAAGACAAGAATTTTTTTCGAAAATTTCCAGAAAAGGAAATATTCTTTATATGTGTGAAAAATCTCAATGTCAATAGAAACTTTTGTCAAAATTTTTGGACGTGCCCGGAGTCTCCACTTTTGGTTCAAATCACAAATCCAAAAAAAAATTAAAAAAACATCTCCACAAAGCTCTTATCAGATCCTATCTTGAAAAAAAACTCAATTAAAAAGGATTTTTTTTCGAATTGTAGGTACATGCCCAAAATCCAAAATGACCCCGGGGGGACGTTTGGTCCTTTAGGATTAAAGTGCGTGAATGGCGTTGTTGCGGTGGGAAAAATTGATTCAAAACCTTTGGCGGCCCCGTATTAGACACTCAACCGCATTATATGTCGTGCTCCGCACGGGGAGGAGTAGTGTGGATGCTCTAATTGCAACAATTCTCCAGGGTTGTCATACTAGTGGGACGTCTGGTTTGCCCGTCCAATAGAGGTCTCGCCCGTCCAATACAGTCAACATAGAGTTGACTTACTGGCACAATAAAAAGTAGACAATGTGGCGGCTACGTTGGCCACATTGCTGCCACGTAGGACGGAGACGTAATTAGTAGGGGCGCGGACTTAGAAAAAGGGGCAGGCAATGCGGGGACGTCTCCGCCACTACCACAAGGACGTCCCTGCCTTGCCTAGACAAAGCACGCGAGCAAAGCGGAGGTGGAGACGATGCGTGGACTTCATCGATTCATACAATGTTCAAGTGATACAATTTCCATGAAGGAAAGGAGAAATGACGTATAATATATAAATATAGTATTAAAAATTGTGTGTGTTGAAAATTGAACACATGAGACGTTTGCCAATTGCCAAGTACACATACTCTTCTGTAAAGATGTCGTACCTTCTACTTAACCACCATGTGCTAAACTTCTAAAAAAACAAATGGATCATCAGAAGAATGATTATTCTATAGTCGGCGGCCCGCCAATGAGATGTCTTCATCACTGCCAATGCCCATTTCACTCTCTGATTTGGATCCCTCCAAATAACTAAAGGCCCTATAATTATGATTGTCCTCATACACCCTATCGAGATGGTCGTCATCGTCAAATACTTCCATTTCATTGTCACTCAAAGAACAATCATCCTCCAATGCATCACCAGAGCCGACATCAAGAAGAAAGGGACGAACCTACTAGACATTCCACAGGACCAGGTAGCCCACAGATTCAACGAGAGCGGCGACGCCGGGAATCTCGTAATGTGCGGGATGACCGACGTACTTGGCATTGACAGACTAAACTCTAACAACCAGATAGAAGCTGTGAGAAATGAGAAACCCCTCCCACGTTCCCTTTGGTGAGCATTCGTAGATGACTCCAACTCCTGCACATCGTCTCGAATTGCCGCTGACATCAAGTAGAGCCACCTCCATGCCATCACAAAGGTCCAAAACTCTTGGACATGCCTAATATCCAGAACCAATAGGGAAGGGTTCTTTGCAAGCTCCTCTGAAAATCATCGATGTCAGCGTAAGGCCTAAGATCAGCCGTCTCCTAGTTGATCAACCGGCCTTTGCAGTCGTGCAATATAAATACACTATCCACTGGAAATGGAATGGGAATCTCCACTGCATTGGATAATCACCTTCACACAAATATTCCATGGATCCCTAAGAACGACTCGCTCAATGATCGCTCGACCAACAAAGTAGAGGCTAGAATGAATGAGAGCAACAACACCTCCGCGCGGCTTCCATCGTACAAACTTCTTGTTCTTTATGAATGATAGAATGGGTTCACGGTCCATGCGGACGTCAACAAAATGAAAGCACTTGAGATGACGAATAATGGAATGGCAGCAACAAAGATTTTGTTGGGGGTGAAAGTCCACTCAGGTGGTATATTTATAGTGTCACAAATCATTTTGGAAAGAGTCACGAACCTTCTATTGCTGTATAGTGCAAATGTGGGACTAATCTTAGAATTCTATTGATAGAATGTAAAAGTTGCCTTGATTTAAAGTATGAAAACTCCAAAAATATTGAATTTTGAATTACGATTAGGTCAGTATAGGATTTTTTTTGAGCTCCTTAAATAGGGATCAATGTTGACTTTTGCTTCGATTCTGTATCCAATCAGATACATCATACATAGATCCATCTTGAAACATATTTTTTTCTGAACAAAAACCTCTTTTTCCATTAATTTGGGTGAAATCAAGTTTTTTTTGGCCAAGAAAAGTATACGTTTAGGTAACCCTAGCTTTTTTACCCAACAGTGAGTAACCCTAGCTGACTTCTACTCTCGGCGGCTCGCCGCCAAGGATGGCTTTGAAAGCCCGAGGTTGGTGAACCGGTCCAATAAACCCTTCACTATGTTAATTAACTACTGGGTTGGTGGGCAATGGGACCCTTGCAAAAAACTGTTGGCTGCCTACCAATGGTTGGAAGCTCTGGAGAGTGTCTACTACGTGAAGGATGTGTCAAGCATCTGCCAAGTGGATTTTATCATCAGACGACAAATTCTGGAACAAAGAGTAAGAGTGGTAGGACCATTCCTAGTCAAACTTGAATTCTAAACAGAAATTGCAATTTATTATCTGCCAGAAACATGAAAGAGTTATCAACTAATCACATGATGGTCAACAATTAAATGAAATGAAAAGATATTGTACGAGAATTTGCAAGATATAATAACAGACGCCATGGTTGTTCCGGTGTCCGTCCGTCCGGTAGAGAATATTCCAAAATATTTGGAAATATTCCTATGCATTTGAAGAATATTCTCTATAATATTCCATGCATCTGTCCGGTAAGGGTGTTGTTCGTCCTGTCCGATAGTCCGTCTGTCCGCTGTCTTTGGGCCCATGTCCGTCTATGTAGACATCTCTGATAGACGCAGAACCAAAAGAGCTCGATTTGTGCGGAATCTGATGAAATAATGGACTCGTACAAGACTAGAAATGACGGACTCGTGCATGACTAGAAATAATGGATTCAAGCAAAAAGGACTTCTACAAAATTAGTACATGTTGCAAACGTGAGAGGACAAAAGCATTGAGGACGAGGTGTGAGAGTTCAGAAATGACGGAGGAATTTTAGTGGTTGAGGTCATATCCTCATCCTCGTCCAACGAATGTGCGCAAACTTGAAATTTGAAATTGCCCGCCAAAATCGATCATTGACTCCCGCTCATGGGTAGTCAAGATCGCCCCACTTATGGGAGATTTTAAATTCAGCAAAGTTTCAACATGAAATTACCTTAAAATCTAATTAGTTGAAGTGACATCGCAAGACTAGGACCCTAGACCCTAGGCCCAATGATGGCCAAAGCAACATTGAAGTTTAAGATGTCACTCCATACCCAAGTATCATGGTCCCTCAACCCTAGGTTTGATGATTACTCCAATTCGATCCTTTGCGTTGGCATGTCAAATAGGAATTGATACCAGGATCAAACTTGAGAACCCCTAATTAAGTCGTGGCTGTTTGTCTACCTTCAAATGGAGATCAAACGGCCGCAACAGATCACCGGATATGAGTATAAAACCTTGTCGTCCTCCTATTTATGGCCATTTGTGATTGTGCTCTTCCTGATTTTGCGTTCTTGTTTAGTTAAGCGCCATTAGAGTTGGTTGTTAGAGTTTTGGGCCATCTGTTGAAGAGCCGATCATCACCAGCCGACGGATGTTGGGGGAGAGCAGAGGCACTGCAATAGAAGCCATCCGCTGGGGATCACATCTCACTTGCCGAGGAAATGACAACATCAGTGAGGTATGTACACTATCAGCGTCGGTGGTCAGCCAATGGATTTTGAGTTTGGTCTTGTGGAAGCCCTATTGGTATATGGTGATCCTTTGGCTACCCGCCGATGGATGTTGAGTTCAGTCATGATATAATATATACAGTCATAGATATGATATATGGTGTTATGTCTGTTGGCCGCTGACGGATGTTGGATTCACTCAGGTTGAAGTCTTATTCTCTTGAAATCTCTAAAGTCTTGGAAGCATTTAAAGTCATGTCATGTTGTCATGTCATGTCATGCAATCTTGTGTTGTTCCATCCGCATTTGACAGTGGTTGTTGGCTGCCCTCCGACGAAGTGTATGGCACAGGATCTAATCAAATTTATGCTTCGTTGTTGCGTAAGATTAGAATTTCAATTAGGCCCAACTGGCTCGTAGGGAGTATTGTGGACCAAGAAGCATGGAATGGCCGACTGAATGCAAGCCGCGAGTCACTTGTGAGGTACACCCACAGTTGACTTCATGGGGCATTTCCTGGAGAAAAGAGAGTAGAGCAGAGTTGGGTATAAACGGAAACCACAACAGCATAACATTTGTGGATGGCAACCTGGTGTCGGTGCTGGACATGAAGGAAGACCCCAAGGACGAGTCTAAAGTCAGACTTTAGTTCAAGTAAAGGTCAAAATGGCGGATGATAACCTCGACGTCATTGCCGTACAAATCCTCTAGCTGAGCTGCAGACAAAAGCTATGCATAAGCGGGCAGGAGAGGGGTATGCAGTTCCTTGATGTGACTCCCAAAAACAGGGAGGATTTTCTAACTTGCTTCGGAGAAGCTAAGGACCTAAAAGATGCGGAGAACACCAGGGCCAAGATTACAACTTCAAAGTTAAAATCGAGGAGGAAGCCTAGAAACTCCAAGAAAGCGGCTAGCGACGTTGTGACCAAAATTGTTGGAACTCCTGAAACCAAAGAGTTGTCTTTCAAGGTGCCCAAGAAGAAGGCATAAAAGAAGGAGCCGAAGGTGAAGTCAGTGGCTGATGCACTGTCGTTTGCAAACCACCTGACAATCAAGACGAGTGGTTAGGAGCTGGACGTAATATACAAGGCGTTAGAAGATGGTCTCAGCGCTTGCTATCTATTTGGGCATAAAATTGTGCCAACAAAAATGTCGTCATCAAAAATCCACATTGCTTTCGACTTGATGAAGTATCGACCCATCATCCCAAAGCGCATATAGCAACTCATCCCTACCCCCTGGAAGTTTGGGACTATGGCGTGCAGAATCGCCTCTGTATTGTGTACCTTTGCGGAAACTACATGTTATGAAAGAGAATGACAAGGTATTGCACAAGATAGAGCTTGTGCTCCCAAGGATTCACGCAACCATGGACGTCGAGGTTGTGCTTAACGGAGCACACTACATATGGTGGAATTCACCAACGTGCCACAGGTACAATATTAGTGGCCAACACACGTACCTGGCGTGCAAAGCTCTCAATAACGCGGAGCCCGATGATTCGGACACGGCTCGTTACTTCTTGTATCACAACATTATCCCATTGTGGTCAAAGGATCTTAAAAACCTTGTAAGGATCTCCAACCTCTTGAACATTGTAATAAAAGACAAGAAAGCGGAGGAGACCTTTGTGTCACAGCTTCGGGAGATGAGGGAGAAGTACATCGAGCATGGTCGGCTCGACAGGAGAACTAACTACAAGAAGTAGAAGGTTATGTTACACTTCAACAAGCAATTTTGTTCTTCATTTTGCACTAGTTCATCATTGAGCTTACTGGTATGATGTTCAACGACGCTAGAATGCGAGCAATGAGTAGTGAGCGGAGAGCACTGAGCAGTGAGCCTTTTTTTGGTAGGGAATATACTAAACTTGGGAATATTCCTAAAATAAGATTCCATTTTAACTAATAATAGTAACTTTTAAAACCTATACCCGCGGACTATGAAATGTCTTTAATTATAGTAATGTTCTAGATGGCCTCTTACATGATTGTACTTTAGTCATTTGAATAATATAAGATTAGATTTAGCACCAACTTCGGTACGAAAATTCCTCTCCTCTTTTAAAGTGGATGATTTTCATTGGATGAAAAATATTATGGATGTATAGAGTTATAGATGAACAGATTTTGTAGATGAACAAAGTTTAGGTATGAACAAGGTTCATGGATGTGCATCGTTCAATTGACCCCTTCCAAATTACCTTGATCTTTCAAAAATTGAAGTGCCATCCGTACAATATCTCTATGATTAGGAAAATGGCATTATTATACGGAGTGATTTTGGTTGTTCAACCCAATAGTTGATTTTGCATGCTCTTCAGTGTTGTTTCATACACCCACTCTTTCAATAAGATACTACCTCATATGCTAAAGAACAACACACATGAACCTCCTCCTCCAAGTTGTTGTACTGATCGACAATATGATAATGAAGTCCTCTAATGTTTATTATAGCAACAACATTTAAGTTAGACGGTAGTCTAGAAAGCACCACCTACAATTTTGTGATGCCAGCCTCTCCGCAAACAAAATTCGTCAATTCTACATCCGACATCTTGCAACTTTTATAATATTTACCACTATAATCTACAGAATTGCAGTCTTGACTCCGCTTGTAGTTCAGGAAGTAGGCAATGCGTTGATAAGCTTTGCTTGTGGCACAAGTTCAACGAATAGTCCCATCCTACTTATACTATCACCGGCGTCTCCGATCTCTTGGTGAACTTCACAACATGCCCTGACATGTCTAGTCTAGCTTCATAAGACCAAGCATCCCCCAAGTAGCTATCTATGTCGTCTGTACTTCGGAAGGTATGCCATTTGCAATTACAAGGAACCACAATTTAGAATGAACCCATATACCAAGGTTAGAAAATGACCCTAAACAACTGAATAAATACTTATGGCAGTAAATAAATAAAATGGGATACCGAGACAGAGCGTAAAGATAACACATGCGGAGACTAAAATGGCCTCAATGCATGTTCATGCTAAAAGGTGAAAGACTTATACAAAGACAAATGATGTTGCTTAAACAACCATTATGGTTTAGTAGCCACCACTTGTATGTACATGGATACAATACATGTATTGTACCACAAAGTACATTAGTGATATAGGATAACTCTTACTTATAACTACAAAATTAACACATGTACATCCTAGGGATTAAAATTATAGTTTAGGGCTTTTAGTAGAACTTAACCCCAAAAATTCCTTGACAATTTCACACTAGAAATACAACCAAACTACACTAAACATCGCATTTAGTGTAGCGCCCAGTAAATGACTTGTAAATGCTATAAGTTTTTACTTTAAGTGAATATTTTTACCAACATGCTATAAGTTTTTACTTTAAGTGAATATTTTTACCAACTATGTTTATGATGATCCTCTTATTTGAATACTATAGAGAGTTGTGCTCTTGGTAAAATTGGCATCAAGAGTAAAAACTTATAGCATTTACAAGTCATTTACTGGGCGCTACACTAAATGCGATGTTAAGTGTACCTTTCTGAGATGCAACGTTGCAAGAATGATGTAAATAACTTTTTACTATTTTCAACCATAGGATCTTTAACTTCAATGCTACGAGATGACATTCAAAAAAATTCATAAACTTTGACCGTACACATTGTAAGGTACATCCTTTTGAAAAGTGCACTGTGGTTTTCTTCTTCCCTGCGCGGACAAGGTCAGCATATTTTGACACAAAATATTGGCATACACATTGCATAAATTTTATGGATCTATGTTCTACCTTGTGTTAGGTCATTGCACACAAAAAATCACAAGTAATGGAGGTCTTTAGGATAAGAAATAAAAACTGGCAATGATGAGGGGCATAGAAAGTAGCCATTTACTTAAAGTATAGGAAGTAGCCACTCCTAAACCTAGGAAAATAAGTTTCTTTTTTAAATAGTGAAATGTTTTCTGGATCTAAAATTGGAAAAATTGATAGAAGTATCATGCATTCTTCTATTGAAAGAAAAAAATATTACTTCAAAAAGGTGAAATCCTTAATTTCTATGCGTTTCTAAGTAAAAACAATGAAGGTTGCCAAGAACTTTCCTTCATTACTACTTGCCACCAAAAAATGCACTTTTCAACTCTACAATGGTACTATTCAAGCTCTAAAATAGTACTACTTAGCTCTGCGATACCTTGCCCACCCTGCCCACACCCCCCGTTTCAAACTTTGAACCTCAATAACTTTAATTTCGTGTATTTGTTTCAAGAAATTTTTCCCCCACGAAGCTATTACTTAAATACATCTATGATAAAAATTGCAAAAATTCATAATCTAAATTGACATTGATGTAAGTTTACCTTGGTACTTTTTGCATTTAGAGGTAAAGAAACATTTTTTTATGTATTAAGGTATTTTTTTATTGTGAGAATTTTACCGCTGGTCATATGAAAAGAATGAGTCAACTGTACAAATATGCAATGATTGGAAAATAGGCACCTTGGTACCAAAGTGCCCATATGGAGCACTATTCATACTAGTAGTTGCGTTTCTCCACAGAAAAGAAATCCTACCATTTTTCTCACAAAAGAAATTATTGAACTTTACAAATATTTGATTAAGGGAAAATAGGCACCTTGATACCAAAGTGCCTATATGGAGCACTCTTCATTATTGTAGTTGCGTTTATTCATAAAAAAGAAATCCTACTATTTTTCACACAAAAGAAATTAGTGAACTTTACAAATATTTAATGAGGAGGAAATGGCACCTTGGTACCAAAGTATCCATTTGGCACCCCAAAATTCTACTAAAATTCTTGCCTCTACTACAAATATACATAATTTTAGTGAGGGGAAAAAATGGCACCTCGGTAACAAAGTGCAAATTAGTACTAAAGAGCAGTTCTAATGGGTCATTTTTTTGGTTTTTCCTCCATGTCCTTTGATTCTTGAATCTACATTTTAGTCGTTGTTCTTCATGAGTCTTCTTAGAACTGAGGAACAGTCTCCCTTGTGTTTCTTTTGGGTTTTTCCTCCATGCCATTCTTAGTTTCTTGAACTCTACACTATATTGGTTGTATCTTATGAGCCTCGTCGGTACCAAGGAGATGTCTCCATTGGCGCTGATGAGCCATTTAGGTCCTCGCTTATAAGTGCATAAAGCAAGATATGAGCTCACACTAAAGTAAAGAACAGAAAACCAAGAGCCCAGAGAACGGCCCCTCGATGCCAAGAAGCCTATTTAGGTTGCACATGAAGAATGCAAAAACATGATTTTGGCTAGTCATGAAGTGAAGAATAAAAAACAAATAGCCCAAGGAACCGCACCTCGGTACCGAGGTGCAGATTTTGATTGTAGGTGAAGAGTGCAAAAACATGATTTTGGCTAGTCAAGAAGTGAAGAAACCGAGATGAAAATAGCCCAAGGAACCACACCTCGGTACCGAGGTGCCTATTTAGGTTGCACTTGAAAAGTGCAAAACCATGATTTGGGCAAGAAGCAAAGTAGAGATTAAAAACAAAATAGCCCAGAGAATTGCTTCTCGGTACCGAGGAGCATATTTCTATTGCAGCTAGAGACTGTGAACTAAAAAATTTGCAAGATTTAAGTAGAAAACATGAAAAAAAGCCCCAAAAACCGCATTTAAGTCTAAAACATTGAAAATACACATTATAGAACCGCACCTTGGTGCTAAAGAGTCTATTTGCCTACGTCCAAAAGAATGCAGAACTTAGAAACAAGCAATCCACTTGAGTGTATATATTAGGTTATGATAAAAACATGAGGAAAGGACAAAAAAAGAATTCTATGGAGGTTGCTCCTTGGTGCCAAGGAGGCTTATATGATACAACGACCAATGTGTAGATATTAGGATCCCAAGAAAGACATGAAGAAAAAACCAAAGAAAATGACCATGGATAATGTTCCTCGGTATCGAGGAGGCTCGTAAGATACAACGAACAAAGTGTAGAGTTTGGAAACCTAAGAAAGGTATAGAGGATGAACAAAAACAATCTCCTTGGGGACTGCTCCTCCCTACCGAGAAGCCTCATAAAGAACAAGCAATAAAACGTAGATTCAAATTTTAAAAAAGGATGTGATGACTCAAACAAGGCGTATTGGAACTTCTCCTTGGTACCAAAAAGCTCATGGAGAACAATTAAAAAAATGTAGATTACAGATTCTAAGAAGAACATTAAGTAAGTCCTATAAATATAATCCAAGGAACCATACTTAACCCTTCATTTCAACGTAGAAATTTCAATGTCCAATATTACACAAACTTTGAGAGTACGTAAGGGGCACTTTGGTACCAAGTAGTCATTTTTCCCTTCATTCAAATTATGTAAAGTTGTAGTGGAAACAAGAATTTTAGTGTTCAAAATTACATAAAAGTTTGGAGTGCAGAATGGGTACTTTGGTACCAAGGTGCCATTTCTCCCCTCACTCAACTTGTAGTGGAAGCAAAAATTGTAAAATTATGTAAAATTACAGTAGAAACAAGAATTTTTCAAATTTTTATTCAAATTTACGGAGAATTCTGGAGTGCCAAATGGGCAATTTGGATAACCCCTTAAGGATCCTTTTTCTTAGTAGGGGACAATTTTTTTAAATTCTTAATTTAATTTGTTTCTTGTATTTTTTTATTTTTTTATTTTTGGTTTCTCTTGATTTCGCCCTCAGGGTGCTCTTCGGTACTGAGGTGTCCCTCAATAAGTGGTTTTTTATAATTTATTTTTATTTTTATTTTAAAACTTTTTTATTTGGTTTCACCCTCAAGGCGCTCTTCGGTACGGAGGTGCCTCGGCAGGTGTTTTTTTTAAATATATATATTTATATGTATTTTTTATTTTTATTTTTTATTTGGTTTTGCCCTCATGGCGCTCCTCCGTACCGAGGTGCCCCTCGGCTGGTTTTTCTTTTCATTTAATTTTTAAAATTTAAAATTTAAATCTATAATTACTATTATTAATTAAAAAAATAGTTTTTAAAAAAAACTAATTTTGCCCTCAGGGCGCTCCTTGGTACAGTGGTGCCCCTTAGCAAGTTTTTTAACCCCTAAAGGACCAAGTGTCAAAAATGGGCTTTTTGAAAGTTCGGTCAGGTTGCTATTGTGTCAATTTCCAACATTCTTCTCTGAAATTTTTACCAGAGAAAGGCATTACCAAGATCTTAGTGGAAAAACAATTTTTCCCTAAAGTGGACATTTGATGAAAAAGTTATAGGGATTTGAATTTCAAATGGGGAGAGCGGGCGCCTTGGGCACCTCCAAAAACTTTTGCTAGGACATTCTATTGAATGTAAGATTTTAAATACTCGCAAGTAATATTATTACCCTATATATTGTCCAAAAAAAGTTCTTGTCTTTAGTGAAAAATAGCATACCAACCCAAGTTAAACAATTTCACACATTGTCACTCATTGTTGGGCAAGGTACCAAAAAAACTTCTTCTTTTCTACATAAAACCTAGATATCTTTATATTTTTCACTTTTAAATTTTTCCACAACAATATGTGGTGTAAACCTTCTTATTGACCATTCGGATTATCAATCAAAAACATATTAATTTCACAAAAAATAAAAGTGTGAATTGACAAATTTCAAACCTCCACTCCTTCCACAGTTGTTTTGAATATGCTACACTCGTCTTTTACCTCTAAAAATTGATGTATATGGAACTTACATCATGCTTAACAAGATAGTAATGGATTTAGACCTTGTGTAGTGCAAAAATTTGACACCAAGCGAAGTCAAAGTCTGCTGATCCATTGAACGCAGGAAAGAAAATAAACCACTTGCTTGACTTCAAACACTATAATCTTCCAATCTGTGTGGCCAAAGTTTATGAAATTTTGAGAGTATATTACTTAATAAGTCTTAATGGAGATCCTACGGTCGGAACAAGAAGTAAAAGTTTTTGTTTCCTTCTTTTTTCATTGCACTAGAATCCAACAATTTTGAAGTGTTTTTGGTGTAAAATTGTCATGGTACCTTAGAGGTTAAATTTTTTCAATTTCCAACAGTGAGAGATCAATATCAGAGATATGTCAGAAAAAATTTCTATTTTGAAGATGTTGTGTCAGTTAATGTCAACTCGTCGATTTGTTTTCAACTCTGTTTGTCTTGGCTTCTTCTTTCTTCATATAACTAGAGTTTTGGGCCCATGACCACGACTTTAAAGAAAATGGCAAATTAAAAACTGAAGTATTTCCAAGATGTTTTTTAGTGAAAGAACTTCAAGTTTTTTTCTCAACCCAAGTGATTTCATGATTTTCCAATGAAAATTGAATCACTTATGAATTTTCAAAGTGTGTTGCCACTTTAGCATATTTCTACCACTAGGTACTCCATTCGCTCCAACCATTAGCTCCAACTAAAAGTCAGAGGTCTTGACGAGAAAGCCGCTACAAACTGCCAATATTAGTGTTGAAATCACATGAAAAAATTATTGCATTCTATGTAGTCGTTTAGCTCTGGCTGAGACTAAAAAGCTTTTACTAATATTTTATAAGTTGTTATATATTTTAAAACTATGAGTTGAGCAATAATTCACCTACATTCATCTATCTACATTCATCCATCTATCTATAATCATCCAAATATCCTCCAAACAATTTATTTCCGGGTTTTGTAATCCAATTTTCTTCCATTTTGAACTTTTTTAATACCATGGAAATAGGTGACAATGTAAAATTGTTTCTTGTAAATCACTCCGAATCTGTGGTTATAGGGTGCCATACTGAAAAAATAAAAATTGCTTACTCCTCACTGCTCATTGCTCACTGCTCGATGCTCACCGCTCACTGCTCATTGCTCACTGCTCACTGCTCACATTCTAGCATTCCTGGTATGATGTTATGACTTTCCTTTCGTTGGCGGCCAACCAACAACATTACAATTGATCTCATGTAAATGCGTTCTATATCACTGTGCAAGAGTTTTGAAGGAATACCTTGCTACTCTATTGGGAAAGGACTTAAAGATGGACACCTTGAAGCTGCCCCTTGTCTTTGTTCTAGACGACCTATATAATAAGTGGCAAGAAGTCTTCGACGCATGGGATTGGGGCAACTTGATTCGTGAGGATGGGAAAAAGCTCCAAACCATCCTCAAAATCCCTCAACGCGACCTCACCCTCCAAGACCTTCAACACATTCTTGAGCTCCGAGATGAGAAATCCATGAAGCTTTTCATTAAATTCTCGCAGCGAAGGTGTACTTGAAGGTCACAGACGGGCGCGACAAGGATGTAGATGGTGTTTTGTTGAAATCCTAGTATTAGGATAAGAAGATGGAATACCTTGTCAAGAACAAGCTCATGCTGATGTTCCAAAAAATTCATTGAAGAAGGCAAGCGATAATACCTATATCCCTTGGCCAATTGCGGAATACAAGGAGTTTGTAGACGAGAAGGGCATCAACAACAAAACCATCTTGAACATCAGACGCAAGCTTGAGCTTAGCAATATCGGGAAGGCTTTTCTCATAGGGAGGTACAATGGGATTACTTCAAGTACCACCCCCGCTATACAACAGTTCCATGCAGCGTTGAGAAAGTTTTCTCTCAACTGCAATGATGTTGTGGTTGAGTATACCGTGCGCTATGATGTTCGGGTAGCAAAAGAGCTTGAGGACGTTGTAAGCATGATCGACCAACCCAGAGACTTTAGGCTCAAGAAGGCGGCACACAAGATATTTGTTGTCTTTTGCTTTGATCAGAATGGGGATCCAATCTACTACAACAAGGGCAGACTCAAAGTTGTTGCGGAAAGGGTTTTGCGAGGAAAGGGGGATGATAGAGAATTATTTGCCCTTCACTTTTTATCACAGATGACAAGTCCAATTTTGTGATTGAGATCAAATGTCGTGCTAAGAAGGTGGATTGTGCAATCCATACTATCCGCTACCTTTTAGACTCCAGCGGAAAATTTCGTCCCTCCGCCATGGATGAGAGATCGATTGTGCAAGTAGGCATCATCTTTAATCAACCGTGAGCTCCACGAGATCGCTTGCGCCACTTCCAAAAGGTAACTCGATTGACAAAGCTTCTGAGTCCACTCTATGACGACATTGCCTCGGCCTCGCTCAAGAACTCAGCCTGGGAAGAATGCCATCCGAGTTTAGGGTTGCTCTGGACAATTTTCCAACCCACACTACTGAAGGTTGATTTAAGTCTCACCTTCTTCAACGCTTGGGGCGGAGGCAATGTGACAGCTATGGCCTTGATTTAGGGTCCTTCCCTAACTTTAGGCCGTTGACGACACAAAACGAAAGTCATTGATCACTGGCCATATTTGATTGCCGATCAACGACACAAAACAACAGTCATTGAGTTTGTTTGAGAAGAAGCGGAGGTTTTGGTTGCAAGTGATCGAGTGAAGGCTATGTCCTTCCTACCGAGGAGAGCTCACTTGGTTGCGCCAGCAATTTCAGTTGTGACTGCTGTGGTATCCAATGAGGTGGTTACACAGACTAAAGCTTACCAGGATTCAAAGAACGGGACCAAATTGGGTGATGATGAAGGGGATGACATCAAACTCTATGACAAGGTGTAGGATGGTGGACTGCTCACAACGGCTGACTTAGGTGTTCGTTCCAATGAAGCACACTTGATCAGGCTGCAAAAAGGAGGAAAGACACCAACTATGGTACCACTTGAGGCGGGGTTGTGGCGTGGTTCCGCGAGCCAAATGACCGTCCCCTTGTTCGCACAACGTGCCGATGAAACCATTGTGCACACACAAACCGCATTTGTCCGTCCTCGACCTGTAATCTCCGTTGACCCGAGCATTAGTGGGCCACCAACGCCGCCTGTACCAAGTCCAAATGAATTCAACGGGCATGTACTGCGAGATAATCCAGCGTCTTCTTCAAAGCCAAGCCCATTGACTACTCCAAATTCAGTGATGTTATGTAGGAAGCAACAATTCCAATAGTGAGCGCTCGGAACTTGGAAGAAGCAACCAAGTATGAAGGTTATTCACCCGCACTGAAATACTCTTGTTGCGGCTTTCGGAGTCACTTGAGGTCAGACTCCCCAGAGTTCCGTCGTTAGTGAGCCAGTACAAAAAAAACAGAGGAACAATTCCAAGATCATGAAGGCACTGTCGAAAGAAGCTATCATTTCCTACAGGGTGCCATCAACAAGGAGCAATTCTAGGAACAACAAGGAGATGCCGTCTCAAAAGCGGTCGCCACCTCCTCCGGAAAGGGTAGAAAGGCAAAGAGGGGGGCTAGCGTGGGTTCTACACCAAGAGAACCGTCAATGTCCCATGACTCTGTGGATTATCCCAACATAGTTCCTTCCCCTACTGCTCCTCCTGTGACGCACGGCATGGACAATACTTTCGAAGGTTAGTCAAGAGATAGTGCATCTAACAGAATTCTCTTGCCCTTTAGCACACTAACTTGCTTATAAAGTACTGGACTCCGCAAACACAATACTCCTTTGCAATGTTTGTACTTCTGAGTTTGCAATGTATAATTTAAATTTATTTTCATGTTCCACTTCTTTGTCCGCTGCCCACCGGCTGTATATCTAATATCTTCTATATATCTATCGATCAGTAGTTCAACCGGATATTCCTCTTACTGCTGTACCAGCTTGTTCTGCTGTACCAACTCCTGATGCCGATGAGGATGGAGCGGATCGGGATATAGAGGCATTTGAGCACATCATTTAGCTAGCCAGAGAACCACTTTCTAATTATTTCCTTATTGTCCAAGTAAACGGTCTGTTACTCGTGCAGGATGTTGACAAGAACATATCATTGTATATCAAGATCCGGCCTCGTATGGTTGAATTTCTTAACTATTGCGTTAGAACTACATTATTGTGATCTAGAGTTCCAAGAATCCAGAGAGGCATGCCAATGAAATTAGAACCCTTAAAGATGCATTCCCGAGCATTAGAAGGATCAGCCATATTTTAGACTAGTCCTACTACAAGGTAGCGAGGTTTAGTGTCGGGGGTCGAAAATTCTACCTGAAGAGGCTGTCTACGTTTTTTATGAGTTCTTTTGCGCTACAAATAGGTCCATTAAGATACTACCTCGTCCTAGAAATAGAAGGCTCCTGATGGCTGAACAATATAGTTATCGAGGAAAAGATAAGAAGGCCTAATATCATCACAAATCTAGGCTGGGTCTTCTTGAGTTCCTCACATTATTAGAAAAAATTTGAGGTCATTGAGAGGCCCTTTAAGGGAGTTTTGGGCGTGGTACCTTTGAGCATATTCTTGCTTGGGCAGTGGTACGTTAAGCCTGCCCAAGCAGTTGGTCGTCCCTGTCGTCCAGCCAAAGGACCAGCCACCGAAGCAAAATGGCATGATTATGCCTTCACGGTCTGTGATGTGGCATGCTCAAATCCGAGATGGCATGCTTAAACAATAGTAGATCATGCCAGCGTGATCACGACACTTTCTAGCTCACAGATTTTTTAATTTTTTGCCGTCCTTTCAGTCTAAAGAAAAACCATTTAGTATCACATGTACCAAACAACTACATCAATAAAATATGCAAATGAGGCTTTATTGTACCAACTCACAATTAGTATAAAATGACTTGTACTATAAAATCTTTTTAAAAATTATGCCACCTCAGCTTTAGTAGGGCGAGAAGGGGCAAAATAAATTGATGGGAAGATGTGTGATTTATGGCATGTGGCATGTTTGGCATGCGCCAAGTTTTTGTCAACCTTGTCTTCGACCTCTGATGTAGCAAAATCTTTTTAATTGTTTACCTAAATTCTGCTGTAGCACAATGTTTTTGCAATGACATGATTTGACGTTTAGTATCACGTGTCCTAGATTCACTTTCCAGTGATACTTTCTTGTCAGATAATCAGATTGGTAGACAACACTGATTTTAACATTGCTTCAGCATGGCACTTAGAGATGTTACAAATACTTGTACACTTGCTGTCAAGTTGAGTTCTAGCTATGCTCCACTTATGAAGAGAGGCACGCTCTTGCATGATCAAGTCAGCCGTGTAACCTTTGCGACGAGGAGGGTAGCTGGTGAAATTCACATTGACCTGTGGATTGATGATGGTTTATATCTAGTGGATCCAGCTACCAATTCACATCCAAGCTTCCGCACTACAAAAGAATATCTAGAGTTCTTGTGCCACGGCAAGCAGGGTATGCTTGGATACATTAAGCGCCTGAGCGGCGTTCAAGAAATATTGAACTTGCACTCTGTGGTTCGAGGTTTAGAGCAGGAATATGAGGTCCAGCGAGGTGTAGTTGAAAGTTTGTCAAACACTACAAGTACGCTTGTTCTGGAACGTGCGCAGCTGCAAACCAAAGTGGAAAACTTAGAAGCTACATGTGAAGCATTAAAGATGCCAGCTATTCCTGGAGCTCAAGCAAGCCAAGAGACGATCAATGCTTTGAAGTTGGATTTGTAAAAATCTAAGGCAGCAGACGAGAAGTTACAAGCACATATCAAATCCATGGTGGAAACTCCAAGTGGACTTTGCAAGCGTGTTTGCATCGAAAGCATTAAGAACGTCAATGAACTTGCACGAGGTTCTTAAGTGGCTCATGTTTAAGTCGTCACCGTACTGTATAGTTGGCCCATGCATGTTCTTTTTTGTCTTCGGACCAATTCAATGCTTAATGAAATTAGGAATCTGAAGATGAATTCCATGGATATTCGATGGTGATTGTCTATGCTTGGATTTGTTATTTCTATTGGCTTTGTAGGATCGGGGAATGCTAAACGGCGGCGCACTATATTATGAGGGCATATTCAACCGCAACTTGTCAGTTAGTTGCAGCGATCAAATAAAGCACGTAGAGAGAGGAAACAATGGGTTGGAGCAAAAGATTCTCAGACTGCTACAACACGTGCTATTGCAAGTGTTTTGTCCGTAGGTGAGGCTCTAAGGCTTAGGGAGCAACCTAGAATGAGTCAAACTAGTGCGGCAGCAACCCAGACTGTTTTTAAGAAGATATAGAAGGAGTTGAGTGGGGAGGTAATGTTGGGAGTGTGTGATGGTAAGTATGTAACACATAGAGGATACTATGCACTCTGCAAGGTTATCAAATATCAAGTCACATCTGTAGCACCTGAGCTGAAGCATGGCCATTTGCCCTCTAGTACAAGGCTGGCAAAATTGAGAAGAAAAATGAATAGCAAGCTTCCGCAGTTTACTAGAGAGTCCTTCCATATTGATGGCCGGCGAGTGATTTAAGAAGTGAGGGTCAATAAAAAGGTGGTTAGGAATTTGAAAGAGGTCATTGTCAACGACAAAAATAATTTCTTTGCAAATATTGAAGTTGTTCAACGATCGATGGTGTTGTTCTATAACATCACAGTTGAAGGTGAGTCTTGAAAAGTGCATTAAGTCGGAAAGCATTTGCTGCAGCAGAGTCTAGTGAACTTGATTTCAATAACCTCAATTCATTACAGAGTGCAACGGTGCTCCGCTGATATTTGTGTTGAAGCTCGACGAGGAGGAGGTAATCCATGGGAAGAAGTTTGAAAGAGTGAGTCTGACACTCATGAATCAAGCTCTAGATCCAAATATTCTAAAAAACAATGAGAGGTATTTTTCAGTTCAATCAGAGCAAGAGATTTGGCCTGTGGGTTGCTTCTAGGTGGAGAAAGAATTGTATGACATCCTCTAATGGGTGTTTCAAGAGACTGACTTCCCGGCAATTATCAAAGCACAATCTCATGAGCAACATCTAGAAGTTCCGGGCCACGATAGTTTTCTAGTGGAGTGGCACTTGAGCGCGGACATGAAAACGATCAAGTGTATGTACGGCCTACAACATGGACTGGCCTGCAAAATGAATTGCATATATTACGAGAAACAACACGAACGTCTAAGGACTTGCACTGCGGTTGAAGCAGAACGAACAACCTCTTCTCGTGGAAAAGGTTCATGGCAAGGAGGATTGTTTGCACCTATCATTCGAGGTCCATCATGTGACATCGAGACACATCCCCAATGGAAGCCAATCCTACCAATTTCCTTTAGTAGAACTCATATATGCACTTTGCATGTATTGGTCCGTATCATTGAAAAAGTCCTCTATCTCCACTACATGTTTGTTTGAAACATGCAAGATGAAGAGAGGAGATCGGTTGCTATAGATGCTATAGAAAAAACTATGTCTGCAATTGGCGTGGAGGGATCTAACTATGTGCTGAAGCAGGACCCGAAGCTATCTGGCAGAACAGAGAATGTGATTCAGAAGCCTAGCATAGGAGGAGTACTAGCGAGCAAATTGTTTGGACCAAGTTCATGGTCTGGGAATGATTGGGTCTGGAAGGATGTGCTTGCTTCAAAGTTGAACAACCTGGAGAACGGTCAAGCAAGGGTGAAACACAGACGAGTGTAGGAGATGCTTGAGGCACTGCAGCCATACTTCACAGGGTTGGTTCTAACAGATGACCAAAGGAGGAACTATAAATCGGTCATTGAGGGTTTTGGAAGGGCTTTTATTGGTGCCCATGGTGAGGGACATGTGACACACTACATTGTAAGTCATCCCTTGACCCACGCTTGAGTAGTGATTGTTGTTGTAGCAAAGATCTGCAAGTTTTAGACATAGCCTCCATGTAATTGTTGTTGTAGCAAAATCTCCATTGCATATAGTATATTAAACTTTTAATAATGTGTTTTTTTGTGCTCTCAATGCTTGCAGCATGTACTAGTGAAGCACGGACCTTGGTTTGTGGAAAAATATGGGAGTTTGTCTATTTGGAACTGTCAAGGGATGGAGAAATCGTACCATGCTGCTAAAGTATTAAGCCAGTACCATAGACAACATGGAGGGACAAGAGCTAGGACAAGTGTTATTGTGCAACAGTACAAGTTTTGGTATGAAAATATACAACACATATATGCTGCGAAGTTGCAAAAGAGGATTCTTGAATCTGGGCAGACATTGTCTGATCCAGCAATCGTTGCAGGTATGGCTCATAGGTGCAACGGGTGGCATGCATCTAGGGCAGGGGCTGCCAGTGAAGCATGGCGTGAGGTTCGTACCCGTCAGGGCAGTAGATATGTGCTTGTTGAGGCATCAGATATAGATGAGCTAGTTAATAGTACTGAAGCAGGCTGTAGTGACTTCCAAACTAGCATAGAGGATGTGACTGATATCATTTGAGTTTTAATGGAGAATTCTCATTCAAAAATACCAATGCTAAAGATTCTTATTCACAAGATGACTACAACTAGAATATCAATAAATAAGAAATGGTTGCCGAGCCAAGCAACGTACACCACCATCGAAGACCAATTGTATAGTTGCATGTCCACCAACTATATTGTGTTTGTTATACCTTCATGCCTAAGTGCATATAGATATTGACATTCATGGCATACATAAATATGCCAACAAAGGTGCTTTTTGCTTCTATTGCACTAAAAAAGATACATGATGTGCACATGGCAGTGTGCCGAAAAGTCTACTGCTGATTGATCTTCTAGCTGCAGCAAGTCTTCCAAGTCTATATATGCCAGCCTTTAACTAGCTTAATGAACATGGTTGCTTCATGCAGTAGTAGTGGGATCCGCTTCTATTGTTGCAACATTTGCAGTGTTCAGGATCTCTCCATAATCTAAAGGTCTAACTTCAGGTGAAATTTCAACTACTAGCTCTCGCTCTGCATAGTTAGGTGGCGTTGGGCTGGATGTTGCAATGTGGTGGTCTGCTAAGTTGACACTGGCTTCCACACCGTCCCCAACTACTACATCCTTGACATCATCATTTGCAGCAACAACTCTTGTCTCACCACCAACTGCTACAACCGTAGTGCCACTTGCTACGTCGTTGCCAACTTCCAGCTCCAGCTGAGTGTGACCAATTACCTCGCAAGGCGTTGCTCCAAAGTCGACAAACTATACAACAACGGTTGCTACAATATATGCTGCCGCAATGATGTGGTCGGCAGCTTCAACGTCGGGTGCAGTCGCTTTGTGTAGTAGGTGACATACTTTCTTGGAAGAGAAAAAATCAAATGATGGCGCTTTGATCTTCCGTTTGGTATTCTGTAGCTTTGTCTCAATGCCACTCAATGGAGGTGCCCATCCTTCCTTGTTCACCGCCGCAGTGGCAGCCTCTTCTGAAGCAATGTCGAACTTAAAGCCCTATTGTCCCATCCAGCCTCGAGATGGCTTGACATTGTAGCCAGTACAATAAGGTTTGGAGGATAGAGCAACCTGAAACAAACAAATAGGCAGAAGAAGACATCCGCAAGGGAGGTTTGCTAAAGCCATCTCTGCCCAATAGCGACCACATCCTACCCATGGGAGGTGTTGCTTCAACAGTACCATTTCCTCATAGTTCACATGAAATGCTGAATAAAATTGGTGTGGGCGGATACAACTCTCTTGAACAATCATGACGTCAATTTTGGCACTAATGTTGTTAATGGTATCCTGCAGCGGAAGAAATTGGGCTCACAAATCCGGAGCGACTGTAGTCTAATGCTTAATCTCAGGGCCCAAAGTTAACAACTTGGTAGACACAACAACTACATTGTCCATGAGAGATCGCAAGCGCGTATCAACCACCTTTTTGGAGCGGTTGTCCAAGACCATGTCTTGCTTTGATTGTTGGATCCCTGCAAAGTCCTCCCACTTTGCTTGCCGAGTGCGCGCCAACTCTTGCCTCTTGGTCTCTTGCATCGCCAACAAAATTTCCGCATGCTCTAGTTGATCTCTGATTTTAAGCAGCTTCGCCTCTATCTTCTCACATTGCTTCATCAACTATGCAGCTCCCTGGAGTATCGGCTTCTGGAGTGCGGCTTCTGGTTATGTCTCAGAGGGCTTCTTCTCACGTGTTGTCAATGCTGCAAGAGGCCTAGGCGGTGACTAGTAGAGTAGTGCTCCAGCTGGACCCTTCAATAATATAGTAGGCTTCACTGGTGATTTGCGGAGCGGTGCTTTCTTGACAGCCTGTGGAGCGCGTGGCTTACGCACAATATCGCCGGAATGCGGCACACCTCCCTCAGATATTGTCTTCATTGCCGCATTTTTCTCCCGTACGACCTTGTCAACCACTGCCCTAAACACGTGCAACATGGCTTGGATTTTCTCCCGCAAGCATGGTGGAGTGAGCTTGGCTGGATTGATACCAAGATTTTTGAGGCGGCTCTACATAAGCATCAACAATGATCAAACAATGCTACAAGACTGCGAATGAACAAGTTAGAGCAAAGGATCAGGACTTGGAATCAACAAAAGTAAGCAAATACATAAATGGACCAGCTATTTGTGCTCAAAGTCTCTGCTACAAAAAGTTGGAACTTACCTTTTCTATCTCAACAGCACCTTCAGACCAATTTATCTTTATGGCATCAAGCATCAAGCCTCTCACTAAAGCAATCCCAAATTCCCCATTGTCCGGGACTGTAGCTCCATAAACGCGTTGATACATCCTCAGTGCTCTAGCAGCAACTTCTTCCTCTATATGCCTAAGCGGATGGCGGTTCTCATTCCTATTTAGGGGTAAGGTGCCAACAATTGCCTCCATTGGGAGATTATGCTCTTACTTCAAGCGCTTGAATCGGACACCCTTTATCGAAAGTCCGCCTACCTCATGGAAGAACTCCAAGCTATAGTACGCGGCGTCACCAAGCAAAAATCGAGCTATAGTGGTTAATTGCTTCCTCAGATTCTCTCCTATTCCTTGAAGATCAAAAGCCTCAGCCCAAATAGATGGATTTAGTAATGCAGAAGTGAAAGGAGTTTTATTGCTGTTAGTCTCAGTGGAAATCTCATCGACGTGTAGCAGAGCCACTTTGTGTTTGGACTTAGTTTTTTCCATTGTCACGGCTTGCTACAGCAAAGGTGTGAAGGACGCAAATGTCAGCAGTGGTGTCTAAGCGCGTGCATCAACAAAGGCGTAGAGGTTGAAAACAACAAGTGTCGGGAATGGCACTTACGGCTTGAAGTCCATGTCCCTAGATGTAGTTAGTAAGATATATTATTAATGCTTAAACATCGAGATAAGTCAACAAAATGTATTGTTGATGTGGTAAGTTCAATCAATGAATCATAGTGGATAATTTCATAACCTCTCCCACGGTCCACCAATGGATCATAATGATTCATCTTGATACACATCTTCCATCCATCATGATTTCTGTAGGATTAGAAAAGGTACTCATATACAACAATATGATACACCCTGATTGAGAAGAGGAGGTTACTGGATCCAAAAATATATGTGGGGTGTAACTTTTGGCCTTGCTAATTGGACATGGACAATTTTATTTTTTTAAGCATCTGTCAATTCTCTCCCATTCAGTGATGTCCTGCCAATTTTTTTAAGTAGGCGCCCCTTATTTTGAAAGCAGGCCAAGTATTGTTGCATGTAAAGAAAGCTCTAATTGCTAGGAGTCTCTTGACCTTAGATGTTCTTAGTAAAATATTTGATTAATGCTTACCACATCGAGGCAAGTCAACACATGTACTTCTGATGAAGAAAGTTTTCTCAATGAATCGTAGTGGATAATTTTCAATCCTTAATTCCTAAAAACCCAAGGCATTTTTGCACCAAAAACACTTCAAAACTGCTATGTTCTAGTACAATGCTGAAGAAGGGAGACAAAATTTTTATTTTCTACATCTAACCATAGGATCTCAATAAAGATTTCTTTAATGATGTCTCCACAAAATTTCATGGACTTTGACCACAAGGATTGTACGATTAAAGTGTTTGAAGTCAAGCAAATGGTTCATTTTCTTCCGTGCGTTTGGTGGATCAACAAACTTTTACTACACAAAAATTTTGCACTACATAAGGTCTAAGTCCATTACCATTGTGTTCAAAATGATGTTAGTTCCTTACAAACCAATTTTCAGAGGTAGAAAATGGGTGTAGCTTATTCAAGTCAATTGTGCTAGTAGTGGAGGTTCAAATATTGCTAATTCAAGTATTAGTTTTTTACAAACTTAATATGTTTTAGATTGATAATCCAAACGGTCAGTATGAAGGTTTACACCACATATTGTTGTGGTAAAAATTAAAAGTAAACAAAATGAACAATCAACAATGCAAGATTGATAGTTTTCCCACTAAATGTCAAACAATACATTTTTTTGTAGTCACATATTATCTATATAAGGATTAACCTAGATTGACCCTAAACTCCAAACCCTAAACACCTAACTAGCCCCTTCTTGACCTATTGTACAACGCTCACACATGCAGTTGTAGTATTTTATTTATTCTTTGTGTTTTGTTCATTCCACTAAAATGATGAATAGTGTCTTTATTATTACACTAAAATTGATAAATAGTGTCTTTTTTACATCACACTAAGAATGATAATGATTGTCCTTTTTCATTACACTAGAATTGATAAATAGTGTCTTTTTTACATCACACTAAGAATGATAAATATTGTCCATTTTTATTACACTAGAATTGATAAATAGTGTCTTTTTTACATCACACTAAGAATGATGAAATGATTTTCCTTTTTCACTACACTAAAATGATGAACAATGTCTTAGAAGGAAAGAGGGGCAGTCAAAACATAAAATTGGAAAAAGTACAAAGAGGGAGAAATGAGAAATAGTGGGACCCCAAAAACCCTAAACCGTAGACCGTAGACCGTAGACCCCCCCCCAAAAAGGAAAACAAAAAAATAAAAAATAAAAAATTTACGAACAATGGAGACAATGAGGGAATTAGTGAGAGGGAGAGGGACAATCTAAAATAAATTAAGAGAGGGGAGAGAGAGAGAGAACCAGTGAATGACAATCTAAAATAAATCAAGAGAGAGGGAGGGAGGGAGCGGGTGTGTGATGGGACAATCTAAAATAAATGTTAATTATCCTACTAATGTAGCAAACAATAAATATGAACTTCAACATCAATTGTCAATCATATGGTGGCTTTTGGCGGTAATAAAATTTTACACGTTGATATTTAGTGTTAAATTTCACAAAGATGAGTAGAAGTGGCGGCATACTAAAGTGGTGTAGTGATACCCATGTAATGCCAGGGTCAAACTTATGTAATATCTATAATACATGATTTGTTCATTTTTTACAAAAGCATTTCTTCAAAAAGGATACTTTTGCATTAACTAGCTTTTTTTGATGTTATAGGTTCATTTTCCAAAATTATTATTTACAAAAGTTTCATCTTTCAAAAGCATTATTTTAAAAAAAATCATTATTGTTGAGTTTTGCTTTTTATATCTTTCATTTTCAACAATTTCCATTAATGCATATTGATAGAATGCTTAAGAATACCGGTATAACCGGTCTTGAAGCTACACATGAATTAGTAAGCTAGATGTTACCATGGTTGGTGTAGCAGCGAAGGTAGGTATTTCACCGTTAGGTACCAGGTATGATGTGAACCATAGTATGAACAAGGTCATATCATCTGGGTGCTTCATCAACAGCACGTGGAAAACAATCGACGGTCAACGGTCAGGATCAACGCTCAACGGTCAAGATCAGCTGCCGCATGGCTCCCACTTACAAGTTGGGGCATTGTCCCATACTGTTTGCTGACGCTGCAGGAAACCTCAATATAATGAAGCACTCCTTCAATCACTTTCGAATAACCGGGCCTTGGTATACCTAGCTTGTATAGGCTACTTGCTTAAGTTGATGTGGCGGCCCCTGGGGTACTGTGCCGGACTTAAGCCCCCTACACGGCCTGTTGTACCACGCTCATGCTCACATGTAGTAATGTACACGTTTATAGGTGGAGTTTTTTCGACGAATGTACCTCCGCAAATTGTTTTGGAGTTTGTTAGAGGGATGTTAGCCTCCGCAAAATTATTTTTGGATGTTGCACTAACATTTTCACAATGTAACCTTCTTCTACACTAATATGAAATGACGTGCTCAAAATTTTGCACTAAATATCACTTCCCTAAAAGTGATAATCAAAATAGAACTAAAAGCAAAAGCAAGTCACCTAAAAGTAAAAGTAATAATAGAGTCATTTATTCAAAAGTAAAAAATGCTAAAAAAATTTAAAAGTAAAGGAAACATCAACCTCAAAAGTATAGGTAAAGGTAAAATATTACAGTAGAAGTTCGTTACCTAATAGTGAAAGTCAGAATATAAGCCAGTCAGCTATAAGTGACTTTAAAAGTTACAGTCAGTCATTTAAATGTAAAAGAAGAAAACCGTATAATAAAAGAAAATATAAAAGTAAAAGGTAAAAGTCAATTATACTAATCCGAAAGTTAAAGAAACAAAAAGTAGAAGGCAAGTACCAAAAAGTAAAATAAAGTAAAAGTACAAAATTGCCTCTCTCATGTCTTACTTTTTCAATCCTTACTTTTCAATTCTTACATTTCAATTCTTACATTTCCAATCCTTACTTTTTCAACCCTTACTTTTTCAATTCTTATTTTGTCGAACCAAAACCCGGAGTCCCGTTGTCTCAAAGTCCTTCAGTTCTTGAGTCTTTAAGTCCCTGAGTCCTTGAGTCTTTTTCTAGTCTTTCCTTTTTATTCCTTAATTTCTTAATTCATACCTATTAAATCCATACCTTTCAAACAATAAAATTTTAAAATCCTAAATTTTTGACTCCAAGTCTCATGGATTTAGAGATTTCAAGATTCTTGGACTTTGGGACTCCAAGAATTAGGGACTCCTCGACTCAACGATTCAAGGACTTTGGGACTTAGGGACTGCGAGACTCAGGGACTGTAGGACTCTGAGACTTCTAGACTTCGGGATTCCGGGACTCTACGACTCCAGGACTGCGGGACAGTGGAACTTTGGGACCTTGGGAATTGGAAACTTAAAGAATTCAGGACTCTTGAACTCCATGAGGGCTAGGACTCCAAGACTCCGGGACTCCAGGATTTATTACGCAATCTATATACATTACTATCAATTCAATTAGAGATTGGAATGAACAAAAAACCACGATCCGGAAGAAGCTTTCTTGGGATATAGCAGCATGGTGGGAATCGGAGATCCTTTTTGGATATATTACTTATTTCATATATATTATTGTATATATTATTACCTAGGTGTAGAGGATTTCATTTCTCATTCAAGGGTTCTACTCAATGTTTTCTAGTGACGTGCCAATTGTGTTGAGTGTAATTGTGCACTTGCTAGCACTTCAATTCAGAACCTTAACTGCACTATGTTGTGCCATATCAAATTGTCAAGTGTGGGTGTAATTAAGCTACTTGCTAGCACTTCAATTCAGACAAGTTTACTGCATTTTACTGTGTAACTACATCAAACTGTCAAGTCCTAGCTTGACATTTGATAGGTGATGAAGCAAATTTTGGCCATGTCCGCCATGTTTTGGAACTTCCCATTCTATTTCAGTCAAGTATGTTTCGGCTGCTTGTTGTTTTTGAAGTCCACTCTAGCTATTTTTGTTTTCATCCTCTATTGTTCTTGCATGCTCACCATTTTGTCCTGACCGTTTTGTCCTGACCTAGTACGGTACTGTAGTTGAGTTTCAATGACGTCACGACAAGAAATGGAAGGGAAGTGGAAGCGGAGGGTGAGCTGCAGCCCACCGCCGATGCTTCAGCTTCCTCCACCAGAGGATCACGGGGATGACTCCTCTTCAAGTGCCAGTGAGAGCGAGGCACTAACAGTGCGGGGGATTTCCACGGAGGGGTTTGGTGATCCGTTCGACCTCGCGGATATTGAAACGATTTGCGCCAGCGAATGGTTGCTGCAGCACCCATGCTGCTTGGGCGTGACGCACATTACGGGCGCCAGTTCTTCACTACGCGGGTGGGTCTCTGCGCCGAAGGTACGCTTGTAAAGCAAGTCTCCAAGGTGCATCTCTTCATCACCGACAAGGAAGTCACCGACGTGTGGAAGCCGGGCAGTCAACCCCATCGATATGAGTTGGCGAGGTGCACTGATCCAACACAGCTGAAGACGTTTGGGCAACAATACTTCAAGGTCTGCGGTAATAAACTCGACTATGCTTACTACTCTTTGCGATTCTTGAATGCATGCTACGCCACGTTCGTTCATCAGAAGCCTGTGAACTGGTGCGCGGAAGCACTGTCGCGTATGGAGCATCGACTGAAGAATCAACGTCGTAATCCCCCAAAAGCTTGGGCCGATGGCAACGCGCTGCCTAGTCAAAGGCAATTAATTATCTTGCACAAGCAATGAAGCAAATGGTTTCAGCGCAGCGTCTTCCATTGGTCTTGTTGCTGCATAGGAGGAGGAGTGCATTCGTGCCAATGAAGTGGAGGCGACAGCGGCCCCTCTATAGGAGACACGCCTCAAACTCGACGCCGCTTTCAAGAAGATGCACGCGGAAGATGACGAAGCCGAGGATGCGCTTAGTGCTGCATACATTGTAGCATCAAAACAAGTAAAACGTCTTCTTCGTGAAGGCGCTCCAGCCGCTAAGTATGCTAACAAAGCCGCAAAACTAGAAGAATTGTCCGCTCAGCTTGCATCTTTGCGAGAGGCAGACGCAAAGTTTCGGGCGGAGGTGTTGCAGCTAGAGTCAAATGCGGCAACGCAGCGTACAACACACGATGCGGCTGCTGCAGCATTGACGAACGCTCAAGCACAGGTTGCAAAAGAAATGCGACAATCCCTCACACTTCAAACACCAAGGTCGTTTGATTATCCAACACAATCATCTATTTTCCCTTTAGGTGTAGAAGGCAATGACACTTGTGCTTATTGAGGTTTAGGATTTGTGTGGAAAGCCGCCGTTTTGTCATCTTGTAGTTGCTTCTTGCATGCTCCATGCGTGGCGGAGCTGATGGCCGGTCAAGATTACAAGTGCAAGAGGTGCAAGGATCGTCACCTTGCTTCATCACCGATTCATCTTGCAAGCCTGTGGGTGGCACAATTTTGGGGGCTGATGGAACCACACCACCATACCGATTGTAGTATCTTCTCGAGCGTATTATGAGCCACCGACAAGGATGACAATACTCTAGTGAATGACAAAGAGCCTGCAGCTGATTGTGATTTGGTGATTTAGCAAAATCGTTGCTTGTATTGTGAACATACTGCTAGACCTTATGACACTCACAAGCTCAATTCATAAACAATAAAGTATAGAACTTTGATTTAAGACTGTTCATGTTGCATTTTTGTAAATGTTGACTAGTACATTAATTAACCTTGTTTATGTAGATGAGTCAAAGCTTTTTTTAGTACGTGAAACAATTTGTACCTAGGCATATTAGTATAAGGAATGGTTTCTGTAGCAGCTCAAATATATATCTAAAGGATACGTACACTGTATCAGATTAAACAGGGTCTGTATCTAATTTTTTGAATCAGATTAAGTACTTGAAATAAGGCAGCGTGACCATGTTTTCAAAGACACGTGGAATGTGTTACAACAATCAAGCAACTTACGAAGATTAAGCGGTAGAGCAAAGAAACAGATTAAGTTGGGGCATTGTCCCATATCGTTTGCTGATGGTGTAGGTGTTCTCAATATAATGAGGCGCTCCTAATACAACCTCCGAATAACCGGGCTCTGGTATATTATCCAGCTTGTGTAGGTTACTTGCTTGAGTTGACGTGGCGGCCCCTGAGGTAGTGTGCCGGACTTAAGCCCCCTACACAGCCTGTTGTACCACGCTCACATGTGGAGTTTTTAAATTAGCATCTTCAAAAAAAAAATTGGATGTTGCGCTGACATTTTCTAAATTTT
This sequence comes from Bryoerythrophyllum caledonicum, assembly GCA_963971425.1. NCBI lineage: Eukaryota > Viridiplantae > Streptophyta > Bryopsida > Pottiales > Pottiaceae > Bryoerythrophyllum > Bryoerythrophyllum caledonicum. The sequence goes on along the minus strand of OZ020518.1, from coordinate 16,479,181 downwards.
GGATGTTGCACTCACATTTTCTAAATTTTTGGATGTTGCACTACCATTTTCACATTTTCACATTTTCTGAATTTTTTGGGTGTTGCACTAAATTTTTTAGGATGTTGCACTAACATTTCCACAATGTAACCTTCTTCTACGCTAATATGAAATGATGTGCTCAAAATTTTGCACTAAAAGTCACTTACCTAAAAGTGATAATCAAAATATAACTAATAGCAGATAAACTATATACACTAAATACTAATTAATCTTCTTATTCTATATATCAATCATATTATTTATCCTATGTACCCTTTACACTATTTATACTATTTATATATCATATACTAGTTGTAACTTGTACTATGTATATACTATGTACTAGTTATATTATTTATAATATGTATCAATTATATTATTTATCATATATATACTGTATACCAATCATACTATTTATACTATGTATTCATTACACCATATATACATCATACTTGAAATATGTTCTTAAATTATTGAAGAACTAATCATAGTCTTTGTACTAAGTACTAATTAAACCTATCATACTATGTACCATTATACTATTCAATAACATATACTAATAATATCATTTGTACTATACTAGTCCATGCCCTTTGTCCCCAAAGGACCAAAAACAATCCCTAGTTAAGTAAATGTATAACTTTATCAAAATTAAAAGATACTAAATGACAATAGTTTAACTAACTTGAACTTTGTCTTGTTTCAACAATCAATGGCTTGTGGATAAGTTATGGATATGCAATCATAGGTAAGCCCACGGCCATAGGCCCGACTTTACCAAATAGACTGTAATCTATTATATATAGAGATACACTATTTATACCACATACAAAACATTCTATTTATACTTAACACTACTAAAATAAATTACACTATTTTCACTATATTATTTATACTAAATACTAATTAAGCCTTACGTGCAACATATCAATCAATCTTGTTATACTATGTCTTAATTATTCTATTGATACTAAGTACCAATTAAACCCTTTGAATTACATTGTACAACATATAGTACTATTTATACCATGTACAAACCAAACTTTTATACTATGTATTAATTATACTCTTCATACCACATACTACTGTACGTTGTATAAGGCAAAAAGAGAGGGTGCAACAAGATGTGCGGATCTTATATCTTTTTCTAATTGAGTATGAGATCTATATTAAGCAGAAAATTTTGCAAGGCGAGAAAATCTCACCTCAAGTATTTCCTAGACCACAAGCTGGCATTCTTTGAATAATACTTCAATATCTACAAGCTCCACCTAGACTCCTAAGAGTAGGCCCTATATGCACATGTGCATGATCGGTACAACCCCATACAACCTCCTCCATTCACTATTGCACTCTAAATTCAACTGGACATCCCCTAGTCACTCAACCTTTTTTAGTTCCTCAATTTCGGCACTCCACATTCAGAGCAATTAACCTCTAAAGGACAAAATTTCCTTTGGGGAGAGTTTTCAATTTTGGGCAGGTTCCTAATATTCGAAAAATATATATTTCACACATTTTCGGGCAGGGTACAAAAAAACTTCTTCTTTTCCTCATAAAACTAACAGATCTATATATTTTTCAATTTCTAATTTTTGTCATCTTGTGGTTGCTTGAGTGGCTTGTTAGTATTGGGCAGCGTGACCACGGATCAAAGACACGTGGAATGTGTTACAACAATCAAGCAACTTACAAAGATTAAGTGGTCGAGCAAAGAAATAGATTAACCCTGAAAGGACCAAGGCAATTTTTCCTCAAAAACACTCTAAAACTGCCATTTTCAGCACATTCAACACAAAATGATACAAAATAATTTTTTGAAAATTTAACTGTAGGATCTTGTAGTTAAGCTGTATAAGAGTGTATGGTGGAAATTTTGGTACGTTTGACTGCACGGATTGAAAGATATTAGCATTTGAAGTGAGAAAAAAAGTTTTTTGAGGTCCTACCCGGCTACTGCAGCAGGCTTTGACCACCGTTTGTGACAATTTTTTGCACTACGGGCGGTGAATTTATTATTCCAAATGAACAAAGATCTTGTTAGGCACATGAGTACCAAATTTTAGAGGTAGAAGTGGAATAGAACATGTCCATTATGATCCTGCACTACAACTATGTGCCAAAAAATAACAATACACTAACACATTTTGCATTCAACATATGTTTCACATATTTTTAAAGATTAAGAATCCCGGTGGTAGATGCAAAGGTTTTCATTTTCTTTCCAAGAAGGAAAAAAAAACTATATTTGGAGTAAAACCCTAAATGCTATTGAATTTAGAGTTATATTTTAGTGTTCATGCCCATGGGCAGCCTTCAAATCATGGGCCGTCGGAGTTCCCGATAAGTTCCCGGTATGTTCCCGGTAACTTCCCGGCAAGATCCCATACTGTAACCATCTGGAGTCCTTTTGGGTTCCCGATCCTTGCTCCGTAATAACAACAAACATCACTGTCGCAGTAAACAATACATGATCCACATGCATGGTATACTAAATCTGCCAGTTCCTTTTTATATTTATTTTTGAAACAAATCAATAAACAGTTCGATTGCAAAAAGAAAAGATCTGCCACTTCCAAGTTCAACTGCATTCTCACTGGAACAAAAACCGGTTCCAATTCCTCTCACCCGCTGCCCTTAGAAAGGGCGACCTTTTGCCCATCTCATGTGCCCCACCCAAAAGTCAGCTCTCCCAAAACTGCCCAATAAGTTCCCGTCACTAGAAAATAATTGTGACTTTTGAACCGTAAGTCAGAATTCTACGAAATTTGTGTCTACGCGAAGCTAATAAAAAGTTGCCCATTCATTAAAAATCTCACAAAAGAATGCCTTATTTTAAGAACGTGGTACCCTACCTGAACTCAAAATGTCCCCCGAGGGGACATTGGTCCTTTAGGGGTTAAGTTGGGGCATTGTCCCATATCGTTTGTTGATGCTGCAGGTGACCTCAATAAAATGAAGCGCTCCTCCTACTACTTTCGAATAACCGGGCTCTGGTGTACCTGGCTTGTGTAGGCTCTTTGCTTAAGTTGACGTGGCAGCCCTTGGGGTAGTGTGCCGGACTTAAGCCCCCCACACAGCCTGCTGTACCATGCTCACATGTGGAGTTTATTTGACAGTTGTTTGCTTGCTCAAATTTTTTTGGATGTTGCACTAGCATTTTCACATTTTCTAAATTTTTTTGGCGTGTTGTACCACGCTCATAGGTGGAGTTTCTTCAACGACTGTTAGCCTCCTCATAATTTTTTTGGATGTTGTACTAACATTTTCACATTTTCTAAATTTTTGGATGTTGCACTAAAAATTGAATATTCTTCAAAATTCTTTTTTTCACCGTGTTAAAATTCTAATGATATTTCTAAACTAAATATCTACACATTTTTTGGAAGGTATTTTAGAATTATTTTAAGCCGAAACTTACCCTAGGATATGGTATATATATCATAAGACTAAATGCCAAATACTGAAGGCCAACTACTAAACCAAAAGCACTCACTAATACTGTAGTGATTAGTATTTGGTGTATAGTTTTTATCACTACACTAATTGTCTACTTCACAATTGGTGTATAGGCTCGCATTTAGTGTCCACTACACTAAAAGTGGTAAATGTTGTAGTATGAACCCAATGTGGTCAATCTGTATAAACTCAATGTATCAAATTATGAGACAAGATTCGGCTCTTGTTTACAAGAAATGGCTGAAATGCTAAAGCAACATAATCTGTTTCATTCAAACAAATTGACAAATGCTTACAATGTAGTTCCAAAATCAAGTAGAAGAGACAAATGTAGAGATTGAGTAACAACTGCAAATGCTCTTTCAAGATCAAGTATAGTTTTGCAATTCTTAAACGTCTTCTAAATGTCTAAAGCAAGCTTCTGCCTTAACCAAATTTGAGCTACTATAAGCATTAGCATGGGACTATCTTCAGGGTACTGGACTTCCCCAATAAAAACGCTTTGATTTCTGTGCTTCGCTCAGATCGAGCATTGATTTTAAAATCAGCCAAACTAGGGCGCTTCACAACAAGGTCGTAGTACTCGGGGATGACCTCTTGCGGAAGGAGAATTGGAATTTCCTCTTGAATGTGCGAAATTGGCCAAAACTAACCAACCTCGAAAGTGGGCAACTCTTTTCCTCCGAACTCAACTGTGATGGATATCATGTGCTGAAGCACAACCTGATTAATGGGCACCCAAAAACTACCCTCCTTTCTATAGCGCATTTACTGAAAATTGAGATACAACACCTGTCACGCTAAATGATAGCGGAAAACCATGCTAGACTTGCTAACGGTGAATTTAAGCACGTCATGCCCTGCTTGGAACTTCTCGTCCCATCCAGCATCCATTAAACTATTCAAAACTGTTGTTGATGGTGCCTTGATGATGTACATTGTGGAAGTGTGACGTACGTTGTCTGCTACAGAAAAGAAGTCCACCATGACGTGCACGGGCATGAACCACTTCACATGTACCACTTTACTACCAGTTTCCCCTTTCATTGCTTCCGCAATGTCCACCACAAGCTTAGCTCTGAAAGCCTCTGAGGTGTGCATGTCCCGGAGGGGCCAATGCAGATCATCAAGGGCCGGCAGTGGAAATTCTTCTAGACTACCATACAAGGAAGTGCCAAATTGGGGAACGTAGATGGCTTTCAGAAATAAAAGTACCATTATCAAACAACTGCTTGTGTTTGGCCATTACGCACTACGGCCTCTCCAACCTCATGATGTACGACAAGAATGACATCTATCACCGCCGTTGGATCAACCCAGTCGTCCCAGTAGGACATAAACAATAGATTGCATGCGCGTGGCTCGTTGACACAAGTTGTCGGATCAAGCTGTAGTTGCCGCCGCTAATAAGCATGTCGCACCTTGATAGCGTCAAACTGCAGCACAATTTTCCCTCGTCGCACCTCCACTTTGAACCTAAACTCTAAAATTTGGGCCTTCCATGTTCCAGCAAATGTGTCAACACCATGAACCCTAGCATCCTGAGACCATGTTCATATTTCGGTTGCTCTCAATGTCACCCATGATCCAATTTCTACGCGCAGTGGAATATACTTACCACGTACATCCACAGTGTTGTGGAGCACGACACTATGGACCTCTTCCAATGGCTTCAACATCTAGCTATAGCAAAGTAACTTGCTTCTCTCCTCAAAACTTTTGAAACTAAATATCTAAGACGCATGGGGCTGGGAAAGAGGATGATTACATACTTAGATTGTGCACCATTAATCCATATCATCAGGTTCCCGCCATAAATTTATAGTTTGTTTATTCAGGCTACGACAACGTTGTTTTTTTTAAAAAATTTCATAGGCCGTGGCTCTACTAAAATATTGAGAGTACGTCTAAGCACACATGCGAAAGTATCTTGTCTACTGTACCTAAGTACAAGACTTCAGTTCAATGATTGGTTGCGATCTTGCATGAGCTCGAGTGCGGCAGCGAGGTGGCACCTTATGTGCTACTACAATTTTCTGATGTGTCTTGTACGTTTCTCGCTCAAAACATCTGCCCGATTTTGGGCTCAAGGGACCTCTCAATGACCCCAAAACTTCTCTAATGTTTGCCAGTGCAACTTTTCATTGGCATTCTGGTCCACCGAGAAATACAAACCCATGAAGAGAGACATGACTTACTTGCGCGAGGTGTACCCCAACCTACGTAAAGACATCTGAGAGATGACCAATACATAGTATGATACCTCTACGTGGGTGAGTTCCAAAACAATGAAGTTCGACATGCTGTTGAAGAGGCATGCTCGCCTATATGCGCATGTTATTTATCTTATCGGGCCAAATGCTAATGAACGGAACACCTTTCAGATCAATCATGTCCCCTTCCAAAATATTCTCAATGACCATTTTAACCCCTAAAGGACCACGACCACTTTCGCTCTAAAACCAGTCCAAAACTGCCACTGCCAAAAAGAGACATGAAAATCACATTTTAAAGTGAATTTCGGATTTTCAACCGTGAGATCTTAAAATAAACTTCTATATAAACATGTCTTACAATTTTGGTTGCAATCCACCGCACGGATTGATAGAATTAAGTGTTTGAAGTCAAATCAATGGTTCATTTTCTTCCCTGCGTTGAGTAGATCAACAGACTTTGACTTCACTTTGTATCAAATTTTTGCATTGTACAAGGTCTAAATATTTTACCATTGTCTTAAGCATGATGTTATTTCCCAACACACCAATTTTTAGAGGTTAAAAAGAGGTGTAGCATATTCAAAACAAGTGTGCAAGGAGTGGAGGTTAAAAAATTGCCATTTCACGTTTTATTTTTTTGTGAACTACGTAAGTATTCAAATGATAATCCAAATGGTCAATAAGAAGGTTTTCACCACATATTTTTTTTGTAAAAATAAAAAGTGAAAAATATGAAGATCTCTAGGTTTTATGTAGAAAAGATGAATTATTTTTCCCCCGTTGCCCGACAATGTGTGAAAATGTTTGACTTGGAATAAAATGCCTTTTTACACTAATGACAAGATTTTTTTTTGAAAAATTTCCAAAAAAAGAAATATTCTTTATATGTTTGAAAAATCTCAATGTCAATAGAAACTTTTGTCAAAAATTTTGGAGGTGCCCGGTGTCCCCACTTTTGGCTTTAAGTGGTACTAACTTTCAAACCACAAATCCAAAAAATAAAATAAAAATATGTCCACGAAGCTCTTATGAGAGGCAATCTAGAATAAAAATTTCAGAGAAAAAGGATTTTTTTCGAATTTTAGGAACTTGCCCAAAATCAGAAATCCCCCCGAAGGCGACTCTGGTCCTTTAGGGATTAATGCAGTTCATCCATCAATATTCATATATAGTTCTTTGGAGCAGACACTCCCTGGAGGACAGTCGTATCTTGTTAGTATGCTCATTCTCTGGCTTAAAGTACTTCAGCAGTCCAAATTCAGTGTCCACGATTATTGCAGGCTTAATTCAGATCTAGGTCAGCGCCGTATTTTTTTGGGATGAGTAGCCCAAAGGAGATACCGAAAAGTCTGCTCTTATCACAAAGAGGGTTATGACAAGCCAAGTTGTCGAGATGAAGTATTGGCCAAGTTTATAGTCAATCCCCCAACTTAAAAAGCCTTATTGCCTCAAACAGCCTCACCTACGGGCACCCACTCCAATTCTTTGGACTTTCTCCAACTTAACCCTTTAGCGCCCAGAGATGTTTTTGGAAAAACCAAGAATTCTTTGAACCGGAATTGATTTTTTTCTTTGAACCGGAATTGATGGAAATACAATGACTAATATTAATATCTGACCTTACAAAATTGAACTTAACCCATGATCTCAACTTTGGAGAAATTTTGCACAACATCCAACCATTGATGGAATAGATTATAGTGTTTAAAGTTACCATATATTGGTAGTGAAAACTGTGGAATTTGGAGGGTGTACTACTTTAACTATCAATAGAGTCTTGCAAGAAATTTTTTACTTTGTATTAGAGTGGTTCACATGTGCACTAGGTTGATAGCTTCGCATTGACATATTATATGTGAAGAAAATATATATACATGATTATCGGTGATTTTTTTTCTTTTTCCTACTTGGTTGTATACAAAAATGTTCCAACCTTAGACGAATCAAAATGGAAGTTTCGTATGTGAGGAGAGAGATCAACAATCACAAAACAATGAAGAATGTCTTAAAGACCAAGTTCAATCAAAATTTAAGACCAAAATCAATGTGCATGTGTGTGAAATACAACATAGTATGTGGCATAGTATTCACTGTATTCACTGTATTCACTGTATTTGAGTGTATTCGGTGTATTTTGTGTTGTATTCCTAGATTTTCCAAGAGTTCTATAAATCCAAATCATGATCTGATTGTTGGAGAGTGTTCGTGTCACGAGTGCGCAAATCTGAACCTCGTATCTCAAAGCCTAGTTCCTCATGGATTTCATGCAAATTGAGTTTGAGCACCTCCGGAGTCCCATTTCGGGCTTCCTGGGCGCTAAAGGGTTAACATCGATAAATGTTTAAGACAGTTTCATGTAGTTGCTTGTTAATATTCATCCCATATTTAGTTGGATTGTTTTTCTCAGTTTCATAATTCTCACATATCCTTTTTGAGTGGTTTTTCTCTCATGTTCATATTGTTGTTGTCTTCTCCGTCGGCGGCCAACAGACGTGTTAAATTTCTCACCTCCAACCATAGTACGCATCATGACAGTGTTTTTTTTAACATTTTCCAAGGAACATCCTTCCATTTCAAATGCCTGCATGCTCCTTCATTACCAATTCAAAAATGTATTGTACTCTCCATCAATGATCTTCTTTGCTTTGTGGACCCTTGCAAGCCAACATCCTCTGATTTCCCTCTTGGGAATGTTGTCCGGTGGCCGAGCCTAATTTTTTTGAAATGTTATTCTCCCGCTTCAACATCATGCTCTGGTCTACGATGCCTTTGAGCAAGTTAAAGCCGCTCTTATTGCACATTCTTCGGAAGGAGTCTTTCAAAGTTTGCCATTTGTTTGTAGCAGAAGTGACTTAGCTAATTATTCGAAGTTTCCTTGGAGTTACAAAACGTTGTCCACTCTCTGCAACATGAAGCAATTTGGACAAGTCTGCAAGCCCCAACAAGTATTGTTTGTCGATGTTGATCCAAGATCGCTCCGACGTACCCCAGATTGGACGTGTTATATCCCCAGGCCGCTCCGAGGTCATTTGGCCCCTCCAACCAAAGACGGAGTAATTCCTAATGTGGCAATCGACATTCTTCCGCTCATCTACCCCCTCCACATATTTTCAACCCTCCTTGAATATATGACACAAGTAAAACGCCCAAGGCAGGCGCACCGGGCGGTTATGTAGGCACGCAAGTATGAGCAAGTCGTAGTCAGATGGTTGGAAGTTGAATAATAGGTCTATCCCCATTGGCGGCCCACCGACTGTCCATCGTTCAGCATGTGACTTTCGAACTTTTCGACGTCATATTAAGAACCCAAGCGCTTTCTATATCTAATGTTATTTTCATTGGCACGGTTTCAGAACTTATTCCATAGTGTACAGTCAAATTTTTTGCGTATTGTTAAAGGATTGGAAAAAGACGTTGTATTGTCTACGAGGTCTATTTTGCAATCGGCAGACATCCGACATTGTATTTATCCTCTAGTCAATATATATATGTGTTCATGTTCTCTTCGTGCATCTTTGTTGTGTTCCCATTGCCAAAGTTAGATGGTCTGCAATTGAATGGTAGGTCTCTCTCCATCGGCGGCCAACCAATTGTCCTTGTTCAGCGTATGTTAATCACTACTTTTTGACGTCATACTGAGAATCCAAGCGCTTTCAATATTGAATGTTCTTTTCATTGATACGGTTCTAGAACTTATTTTGGAACGTACGCTCGAGTTTTTTGCATACCGTTAGAGGATTGGAAAAAAAGGTTGTATTGTCTACTAGGTCTATTTTGTAATTGGCGGTCACCCAACATTCTATTTATCTTCTAATCAGACCTCAATTGAGCATGTACTCTTCTCGCATCATTGTTGTGTTCCTACTGCAATGTATATTTTCATTTTAAAAACAACAACATAAGGTTATATCGCTCTAAGAATCTACGATTGTAGGGAGTTTCAAAAATTTCTCTCGGCGGTCCACCGAGAAAGCGGAAGATCCAAGCTCTGATTTTTGGAATTTTTTTTCTTCTTTATTTGCCATTGCATGCAGAGATGGGAACATATTTGTGGCAATTGAGGGACCGCCTACACATTGTAGCTGTTGAGATGAACTTCTGAGGGAAATTGAGGCATACAAAGCAAAGCATCCAAAAGAATTTAAAAAGTGAAAGTTTGGATTTGCTTCCACTTGAATAGATATTTGATCTACCACATTTAGGCATGCAATTTGATGTCACAAGACAATTAAAAAGCAAAGAAATATTCCTTTATTCCCTCTTCAATTTTGTACATATTGGTTGTTTTTTTCTTTCCTACATATATAAATGCAAAAGAGTAGCCAGAAGGGAATATTCGTTTATTCCTCCTCTACTTTGGTACACGTCGGTTCTTCAAAGTGTTATTTGCATTAAATTTGAAGTTTTCTGTATCCATCCCTTCATGTTCTCTTTGAGAGTTTTTTGTTGCCGCGTGGAGTATACCTTTGGAAGTTCTAGAATTTCTGATTATAATGAATATAATGTTGCCGGTAAGAAAGTGACGCATGTGTATCTGAGTCAAGAGGAGCACTCTGCTCTGCTCAAGAAAACCTACCCGCGACCTGCGGCGCGTGCGGACGAATTCGCGCATGCGTTCCTGACCCTGGATGAGGAGTAGCGGAGAAGCTTGTTCACACTTGAAGTGCATCCCGACTTGGAGCACCTGCTCGGCGCAAGGGCGTCTCCTTGGATGATTTCCTCGAAGAACACGCCGACGCTCTTCAGGCATGAAGCTCAAGCGTGGGTTTTCAATATCCAAGCAGCACCACGAAACTCGACATCATTCCTCACGCCTGCCGTCTGCGACTCCACCTGATTCTCTGGACGGAAGTCGCAGTCGAGGGAGGGACTCCTGCGACCTTCCACTGAACATCCCCTGTACACAACCACGACACTGTAGCGTTAGCAACCTTCATTATTCCATTGACTTTCTCCTCACTTGCGTGTGTATATTTTGGGCCTCTGCCCTTGCAATACAACTGAATCAGTTCATTAGTGGCACATTGTTTCCATGGCCCAGTTTCAACAAAATCATCCCGAAATCATGCCCTTGAGCTCTGTACTTCGGATGTGAGCACAGGCGCGTCGCTTAAAACATCTTCCGCTGAATTTGATAGGCTCTCATTTCGCGTTCCAAACATTGATCAAACCGAAAGCTCAAGAGCAGGGAAATCTATGCGCCGACGAAATAACAGAGATTTCAAAATCGCTTTCGCACGTGTGAACAGGAGCAAGACTCCTCTTGTTAAAACTTTAACAGACGATGATAACATTGAATGGATGATCCAGATCGTGTGCTCATCAACCTGGTTTGAGAACATGGTTCGTCACCGACTGCACGACGCTTTTCCTTAGAAATCGGCCGGCACTGGATTGCAGTTGTTCATCCGGATATGGAGAGGGCTGACCAGCGAGTTGAGTGGATGAAGTTGGGATCGGTATGTCCAATGAACTGGACGAGACGGTTTGGGAGGGCAATCTGAAGAGGCGGCTGGTGTCTTCGCCAACTAACTCCATCTCCCTCCTCATGGAGCCTGCATCCCATTCCATTTCATTGCGTATCTTGCAGGGTTCGGAACCAGAAATACTTGTCACTTGTGAACTTGACACTGTAGTTCTTTGATGACTCCTTTGCAGAGAGATATTAACTGAGGTAGAGGGATCCGAGAGGGCACCAGGAAGGAAGAACTAGAGACGTCGTTCATTTGAGCATACTTCAAACATAAATTCTTTTCCCTTGGCCATGGCAACTGGCACTTGACAAAGGCTCCAGTCAGAGTGATTATGAAGTGAAGATGCCGGTTGGACAGAATATATCTCTACTTGCATGCCACTCGTAACATGCAAGTTCTATGACTAGTTGACTGTAAGTTGTGAACCCCGGGCAAACTAACTATGTCTGCTGCGTAGACTTCGGTTTTCAGCGAGGTTTTCAAGGTTGTGACGAAGATATGTAGCCGTGTTGTGGAAAACATGACTGATGGTGCATGCAGTGCAGGTTGCAAGCAGAAGAACATGGTGGGATCTGCGCCAAATCTTTTTCCGGCAGAAAGGCGGATCATCTCCACCAGAAAGTATACCAGGTAGGGCGACTAATGCATTCGATACATATGTAGTGTCCGCTACATCGTCGGTTCATCAGAAGTTAGAGTGGTGCGGATTATGCTTCTGCTTGATGTCCAATGTATTCAGTGTGCGGACATCATCTGATGTTCAATGTTCATATTGCCACATTGATGATGTTGGACCATAGAAACGAGAAGACAACAGACTGAATGTGTCCCCACAATGTTGTGCGATGCAGAGGCATGGGCCACAGCAAGATTCTGGGAGCGAGGGCACCGGTGACGACGGTGGTCGGCCTTGTGGCGCTCATCTGGGCGCTGTGCTGGGTGGGCGCGCCCACCAGCGCGCGTAGCGTCGCCCTGGACAACCACGACTTGCTGGAGACCGAGACCGGGTGGCATTTCGACGACGATGACATCCGAGCCTTCGACAACGCCACCACCAACGCAACAGTTGCACCCGCCCCCGCGGCGAAAGCCGTATCAGGCATAATCCCGCTCATCAACAGCGACTTCGAGGGCATCAGCAACGTCACCACCACGACCTTGGCGGATTCGACGAGCACCGCCATCGTGAACTGGGTTCCTGGCGGTGCCGGCGTCCAGATCCTTTTGACCGCCACGTACGGGGCGCCCTCGTACGAGAAGACCAAGGGCTTGTACTGCATCCATCTCAACAACCCGGCGTCTGCCGCCAACGGGACGCAGGGCTCCCTGTCCACCAAGCTGGCGACGAATCCCGCCAACGGCAAGGCCTTCACCGTGCACTACGACGTGTGCCGCTCGCCCGACGGCCCGCTCAACCTGTGGCCAGCCATCAAGGTGTCGGCCGTGGAAGGCAACACCACGAAAGATTCGACGTTGCACAGCGTGGTGTACAACTTGACGGACACGGTCGGCCACAGCACCTGGACCAAGCAGAGCATGGTGTACACCGGCACCGGGTCGGCGACGGTGATTAAGTTCGAGAGCATGTCGGAGAAGTACGGCCCCATCATCGACAACGTCCAGATCCTGAGCGGCAAGCATCCGCTGGCGGCCGCTCCGCTGGGCAAGGTGGCCGGGCTGTGCCAGAGAGCCCTCCCCCTCGTCACCGTCGTCGCGCTCGCATCCTTTCACATCTTCTAGCGTTCTCGCGGCCTGTGGGCTTCACTTGTTTCTACCCAGGTTAGGAAACTAAGATCTAACATTCTTGATGTCCCGATGATGTCGTAAAAAGAAACAGATCGTTCTGCACTGCGTCTGATTCCTCAACATTTCCCGTTACTGTGAAGTAGTCTACTCACGCACTTAGCTTAGTTGTGTCGTTGATCCTTGGCAACGTCGCTTGTACACAACAGTTTTGTCGAAGGAATAAGAAGAAAAGATACGTTCTTGTTTCGCGGCAACTAGCCTCTAATGCAGGTCATGTGGTACACAAATGCGAAATGCATGAGAACAACTCCAGCAGTTACCCTGAAGCAGACCCTAAAAAGAGTATGGGGGAGGGAGAATCCGGACGGTGGCCCAGCAGCCTTCCATGTTTCCGGCCCGGGATTTCAAGTACAGTCTAACCTTGATAATATCTCACCCTCCGTTTCACTCAAAAATGTGATATTATCAAGGTGTGACAATTTGATAATATCACGTTTGGCAATTTTAGGCAAAATGTGATATTATCTAAAAATAAGGCCAAAAACAATTGATTTTAAAAATTTAAAATTAAAATTAAAATAAAATTACAAACTGTCATACACTTGATTTTCCAACCTGAATCAATCACCATCAGATGTAAAAGATCACCAAAATCAAATATATGAATTAGTGAAATCTCATATTGAGACTTAACAAATTAGTAAATCCATTGAAACCTAACATATGATTTATCTCACCTCATGTCGAATGGTTATTGAGAAATAACACTTGACAAGGTGTAACTGGTTCACATTACACATAAATTATCATCAATTAATCGCCCTTCCAGCAATGAACTTACACCCTAGCTACCAAATCTGTAAAGAAACCAACTGCAAGCAAACCCTTGTCCTCTCCTGAGTCTCAATGCTTTTGGAGCTCAGAACCCTCTCTCTTCCTAGAACCCTCGTCTTCACCAAAATCTATGATTTGCGCACATTTTTCATTCAGGAATCATCCCCAATTGTAGATACAATAAAACATTCTGACGAGATATGCCATCATCCACACTTATTCATCCATCCATTTTTTATATTGTCACACTTACACTACAAATTTTGAAAAAAAAAGTGATATTATCTAGGGTGATAGTGATATTAACAAGGTAGTTTTACACTAAGAAAATATGTTTCAAGGTTTTGGGTGACAATATCAAGGTGTTATATTAACAAGTGTGATATTATCAAGGTTAAACTGTACAACCTTAGAGCATCTTCATCGGGGCACAAACCCCGGGAGTAATGCCATTGTGCCACCCAAAACGTGGGATATCCCTAGACCGCGGGGCCCAGGCCAGCCCCCGCTCCACCGGGCTGCCGACGCCGGCTCATGGAAATAGGGAAAACTACAAAAGTAAAGGGGGACACTAAAATTCCCCATCCTCATTGTCCTATCATACAATGCCACGTGGCAACAATTCACATTTAACTTCCCGGCGTGGTGCGCTCTATTCAACGTTGCGTACCAACCATGCCCACCTTTGACGGGGAAATCCCGGTTTGCAGGGGAAATTTCCCTGTCAAAGGTGGAGATGCTCTTAGAACTCTGAAGCTCACCTTGACTGGAAGTGTTTTACATGTACATGACAGCGCAGACTATTTCTGCAGACAAAATCTCACAATGAAAATGTACACATATCTCTCGTTGGAAATGTTTGCATAATCTCTCACTGTATTTTATGTTCCCATCAGATGATTGGCCTTCTCCTTTCCTGAACTCACTTTCAATTGTTTAGACCAAATAAAAAATGTCTATTTACGGAGTGGACTATTCTTTAAAGCTAACTGCATGATTCAAATCTACAACCGAATCAAGTAATGCAAAGGGATCCCACTAAATCACCCCGGCGAGCGTTGCACCGAGGCACAGGCTCGGCGGGGTGATTGCTTCGGCTCCCAAGCCTGCTTCGCGCCTGCCCCAACGCTCCTTGCCGTTCCCGTTCTCCTTAGGCGTTCCCCTTGAGCAACCCAGGGTTTCGGCTGTTCTTCCTCACTGCTCTTCCCCGTTGGTCTTCCTCGCTGCTCTTCCGGGCTCGCTCTTCTTCATGGACGCTCTACCCCGCCTGATCGCCGCCCCATTCCGTTGTTCGCCGCTCCGCTTGAATGCTTCAAGCTTCCTCGCTCCTCTCCTCTTCCCGATCTGCTATCTCCATCTTCGTCGTCCTCCCCGATTTGCTGCCTGTGCCCTCCTTGTCCTTCCTTCTTGCACCGCTCGAGCTCCAATGCTACTTCGATGAGCGCTTCAACGTGAGCACACGAAGAAGTCGCAACTGCTATCTTTCTTGATCGCCTGCAGGACAAAAGTTGTTGTCTCTCATCGTCGCCGTGTGGGACTGCAGCTGCTGTATGTAGTTGTTTTTTGTGATATGTTTTGGTAGTTGAAGTAGAGCTCGGTTTGTCATTAGGCCTTTACAGAGACAGGACATGTGTCTACGGAGACAGGGTAGGACATCTTATGCGACTCTTATTATGATTTGGTAGCTCTGAGTTGTGGCCACATCTAGAATCAAGTGGCTTATGTTTTGGCTAAAAATTAATTTGATCAAGAGCTTGGATTGTTACTTTATGGAGTTTTTGTAGGTGTGATCTTACTTGTTTGCATCTTTGAATGCAGACCTGGTTTCAATTTAGCTTGCCTTCACACAAGTGTTGTTATCCATGAATTATGCCTTGGTGTTTTTAAACTGTCCAATATTGTGGTGATCCAATTGATGAAACCTTCTGAAACCTCAATGTTTACACTATCACAGCATTCTTCTTGGTGTGCTTTTTTGGGGAGCAAGTTTTTGGGGGTGCTGGCTTGTTTCTGTTCGTCTCATCAGTTTGTCTTCCGGAGCACACCGTGACACCTTTTTTGCTCTGCATCCGTTTCAAAAAAATTTGCAAATCTCATTCGAAGAACAAGAATGTCGCTTGAGTGTTAATGAGCCTCTGTGGACTAGAAAGCAAATAGCATCACTGACCACCAGGAGCAGACGACCACAAATATCACTAGGAAAAGAAAGAAAAAAGAAAAAGAGCAAACAACATCATCATGAACGACCACGAACATCACAAGAAGACGAACATCAGAAGAAGAAGAAAAAAAAAAACATTAGCAAACATATGAAGAACGACCACCAGCATCACCGACACCAGATCGGAAGGACGACGAGGGCAGAGGCAGCGGAAGCGGGAAGGACAAGGAGGGCGAAGGCACCAGATCGGGGAGGACGACGAAGATGGAGACAACAGATCGGGAAGAGAAGAGGAGCGAGGAAGCTTGAAGCATTCAAGCGGAGCGGCGAGCAACAGAACGGGGCGGCGATCAGGCGGGATTGAGCGGCCATGAAGAAGAGCGAGCCCGGAAGAGCAGCGAGGAACAACAGCTGAAACCCTGGGTTGTGCAAGGGGAACGCCGAAGGAGAACGGGAACGGCAAGGAGCGTTGGGGCAGGCGCGAAGCAGGCTTGGGAGCCGAAGCAATCACCCCGCCGAGCCTGTGCCCCGGTGCAACGCTCGCCGGGGTGATTTAGTGGGATCCAATGCAAAGTGACGGGAAGTGATAAGGAGTGGACAGAGAACCTATTAACAGAAGCAAAGAAAAGGCGGCAAAAGGTAAGAGCATCTCCACTCCTCGCGTGGAATTTTCCACGCTAGGACGGAAAAAAAATTTCACGCCAGGAGTGGATTAGGGTTTGGTGCTTGCTTGGCTCCACCCCAAGCTCCAAAAAATTTTACCCAAAAAAATGCTTTGACCTTTTACCTCCCGCCACCAATGACACGGCGCCATGTGTCGACATCAATGACATGGCGCCACGTGTCGCGAGGGTATGGGTGTCTCACCAACATCAAAAAATGGCGCACTCCCCCCATCCAAGGAGCTTTTGGTGTGCCATGCACCAAAACTTCTAAAATTTTATAAAGTTTCCCCGTTTTGAGGTGATGGGTGCAACTTTTTGACCTCACAAAACTCCAATTTGGTGGTTCTCCGTCTTGGGGTGGAGATGCTCTAAGGACAGAGACTGATAACCAACACTCCAAGTGTCCATACTTCTTGGCACCTAAATATATCCATTGGATCAGACTTCAACCACTGAAACTAAAAAACAGACCGGTACGTCAGCGCCTAGCGGAGCTTTCCCCCGATCGTCAACAGTCACAATGATCCAAAAGTTAGCAAATACATGCGAAGACGCCTGCCACGGTCAGTCAGCCCGACGCAACGACAGTAGCGGAGCAATTAGTGTCAGCTCGAAACGCACACTAAAATATGTGAAAGGATGCGAGCGCGACGACGGTGACGAGGGGGAGGGCTCTCTGGCACAGCCCGGCCACCTTTCCCAGCGGAGCGGCCGCCAGCGGGTGCTTGCCGCTCAGGATCTGAACGTTGTCGATGATGGGGCCGTACTTCTCCGACATGCTCTCGAACTTGATCACCGTCGCCGACCCGGTGCCGGTGTACACCATGCTCTGCTTGGTCCAGGTGCTGTGGCCGACCGTGTCCGTCAAGTTGTACACCGGCCTGTGCATCTGCCAGTCGTGCGCGGTGGCGCCATTCATGGCCGAAATCTTGATGGCCGGCCACAAGTTGAGCGGGCCGTCGGGCGAGCGGCACACGTCGTAGTGCACGGTGAAGGCCTTGCCGTTGGCGGGCGCCGTCGCCAGGGTGGTGGACAAGGAGCCCTGCGTCCCGTTGGCGGCAGACGCCGGGTTGTTGAGATGGATGCAGTACAAGCCCTTGGTCTTCTCGTACGAGGGCGCCCCGTACGTGGCGGTCAAAAGGATCTGGACGCCGGCACCGCCAGGAACCCAGTTCACGATGGCGGTGCTCGTCGAATCCGCCAAGGTCGTGGCGGTGACGTTGCTGATGCCTTCGAAGTCGCTGTTGATGAGCGGGATTATGCCTGATACGGCTTTCGCCGCGGGGGCGGGTGCAACTGTTGCGTTGGTGGTGGCGTTGTCGAAGGCTCGGATGTCATCGTCGTCGAAATGCCACCCGGTCTCGGTCTCCAGCAAGTCGTGGTTGTCCAGGGCGACGCTACGCGCGCTGGTGGGCGCGCCCACCCAGCACAGCGCCCAGATGAGCGCCACAAGGCCGACCACCGTCGTCACCGGTGCCCTCGCTCCCAGAATCTTGCTGTGGCCCATGCCTCTGCATCGCACAACATTGTGGGGACACATTCAGTCTGTTGTCTTCTCGTTTCTATGGTCCAACATCATCAATGTGGCAATATGAACATTGAACATCAGATGATGTCCGCACACTGAATACATTGGACATCAAGCAGAAGCATAATCCGCACCACTCTAACTTCTGATGAACCGACGATGTAGCGGACACTACATATGTATCGAATGCATTAGTCGCCCTACCTGGTATACTTTCTGGTGGAGATGATCCGCCTTTCTGCCGGAAAAAGATTTGGCGCAGATCCCACCATGTTCTTCTGCTTGCAACCTGCACTGCATGCACCATCAGTCATGTTTTCCACAACACGGCTACATATCTTCGTCACAACCTTGAAAACCTCGCTGAAAACCGAAGTCTACGCAGCAGACATAGTTAGTTTGCCCGGGGTTCACAACTTACAGTCAACTAGTCATAGAACTTGCATGTTACGAGTGGCATGCAAGTAGAGATATATTCTGTCCAACCGGCATCTTCACTTCATAATCACTCTGACTGGAGCCTTTGTCAAGTGCCAGTTGCCATGGCCAAGGGAAAAGAATTTATGTTTGAAGTATGCTCAAATGAACGACGTCTCTAGTTCTTCCTTCCTGGTGCCCTCTCGGATCCCTCTACCTCAGTTAATATCTCTCTGCAAAGGAGTCATCAAAGAACTACAGTGTCAAGTTCACAAGTGACCAGTATTTCTGGTTCCGAACCCTGCAAGATACGCAATGAAATGGAATGGGATGCAGGCTCCATGAGGAGGGAGATGGAGTTAGTTGGCGAAGACACCAGCCGCCTCTTCAGATTGCCCTCCCAAACCGTCTCGTCCAGTTCATTGGACATACCGATCCCAACTTCATCCACTCAACTCGCTGGTCAGCCCTCTCCATATCCGGATGAACAACTGCAATCCAGTGCCGGCCGATTTCTAAGGAAAAGCGTCGTGCAGTCGGTGACGAACCATGTTCTCAAACCAGGTTGATGAGCACACGATCTGGATCATCCATTCAATGTTATCATCGTCTGTTAAAGTTTTAACAAGAGGAGTCTTGCTCCTGTTCACACGTGCGAAAGCGATTTTGAAATCTCTGTTATTTCGTCGGCGCATAGATTTCCCTGCTCTTGAGCTTTCGGTTTGATCAATGTTTGGAACGCGAAATGAGAGCCTATCAAATTCAGCGGAAGATGTTTTAAGCGACGCGCCTGTGCTCACATCCGAAGTACAGAGCTCAAGGGCATGATTTCGGGATGATTTTGTTGAAACTGGGCCATGGAAACAATGTGCCACTAATGAACTGATTCAGTTGTATTGCAAGGGCAGAGGCCCAAAATATACACACGCAAGTGAGGAGAAAGTCAATGGAATAATGAAGGTTGCTAACGCTACAGTGTCGTGGTTGTGTACAGGGGATGTTCAGTGGAAGGTCGCAGGAGTCCCTCCCTCGACTGCGACTTCCGTCCAGAGAATCAGGTGGAGTCGCAGACGGCAGGCGTGAGGAATGATGTCGAGTTTCGCGGTGCTGCCGCCGGACTTCGTTCAGGTGCTGCAGAAGCAAGTGCACCGGTTGTTGTCGGAAAGGATTCCCGAAGTTGGGTGAATACGGGTTGCCGGGTAAGATAGGAGATGGGTGACGAAATTTTTTTTTGGATGGTGGGTGGGTGGAAACAGGGTGAGCTGATGTTGGTGATCTTGTGGTTGTTGTTGCGGCGTTTTTCTGACATGATCTTAGAGATGTGTTTGTTCTGGTTGGCGTGGTCCTAACAGTATCGTGAGGGGGGTGCCGTGCGGGCTACGGAGGATGAGCGTCGGGCGTTGGTGTCGAAGGGGAAGGTAGTGGACGAGGGAAGTTCGTTGGAGGCTTGTTGGGTGTCGTATTTCCCAGTGGTGGGATAGTCGAGTACCTACGTCAAGTTCGCGAGCTATGTTTAGTGGCCAGTTGTGGTGTGCGGCAAGAGCTAGTAATCTCAAAATCCAACCCAAGAGCTTTATACTTGGGGCTGGCCGGAACCACATTTCATCCTACGTGTTGCCTTAGGTGGCATGGTTTTGGCGCCAAACCATCCGGCCCCAACGGAGCAATTGGGACGAGGTTTGGGGTGGCCCAAACTCCCATCTAGGGCCGGATTCGGTTCCTCCGTTGGATCCTTCAAATCGCTACCGACAATTAATTTAAAAATTATTTATTATTTTATTTATTATTTATTATTTATTATTTTGAAGAAAAAAAAAATATTTCGAATTTTTTTAATCATTATTTTTTAATTTTTTTTGAAAATGTTAAAATACTCCTTTCTTTTGGATATGCACCCAGAAAAAGGGATTTGGCCAAATAATGTAAATAAAACTCTTTTTTCCAATAGTCAAAGTAGGAAGAGGAATTAGAAGTTGCATATTTATATGAAAAAAAAACTCTCTTTTATTTTAGACCTATCAAAAATAAGAGAAAAGGGAAAAATTAATGAAAATAGAAAAAATACTCTTATTTATTTTTTATTTTAAATTTAGTAAGGAAAGAAAACATATAGAGTAAATATATGAAACCTAGTTTTCTTTAAACTAGGAAAGAAACAAAGACAAAAGCTTGGCACATGTACTTTTATAATTTTTAGTTGAGCCTTATGAAAATCTAAGACACTTAAAAATTGGAAATTTAGCCCTAGAATCCAGCCCCAACACTTTACATTGACTAGGGCCAAAATGATGAATTTGAAATCCGGCCCTAGAATCTGGCCTCAATGCTTTACATTATTTGGGGCTGAATGGAAGAATTGGGGCTGGATTGAAGGCCGGATTGAAGGCAAATCGGGCCGGCCTTCCATCCGACCCCAGGCCTAATGTAAACCAGCCTTGAAAGTCACCAAAATACACTGGATATGTACCCCAAATCTTAAGGTCTTATGTTAATAACCGGGACCACATGCACATGGTGTCTTGCCTTGGGAAAGGTTTGGAGGAAGTATTGGTCAACCCTGTGAGAACTTAGGGTACTACGGAGGAGCTTCACCTTGCATGGGGTAGGGCCCAAGAACATTGATTGCAAAGCATTTAATTGGTGCAGAAAAAGACGATTTGAAATTTCTTCATGCCTTTTTTTTTCCACTTATACATTTCATACTCTCTGGCACCATATTCCTCCTGACTTGCCCATTGAGGAAGCACTTTCAAGAAAACTCTAATCTATGTTGGCTTTCGACTGAAAACCTCTTGCAACTATCCGTGGTTCAAATTTGATGGTGTTACTATTTTTTTTTCTGTAAATGTAACCACTTGGCGGTGATGGATTTCTATAAGGTGGACGGTCGATGATGTCCCCATGTGTTGTTCTTGAAAATGGAATTTGTCTCCCATTGTCATGAAGGCATTTAGTAAATATTATAAAAAGACAGATTTATAAGGAAAAGAGAGGAAAGTGAATGGTTAGGGTTCAGAGTGAAGACATGACTAATGGATTTATCCTTAATTACGCAGTGATGTTATACTTCACCAAACGACATCTTTATCTTAGAAGAACTCTACTGCATCTTTATCTTAGAAGAACTTTACTGCATTTTATCACTAGCTCAAGATTTAAGAACGTCCACCAACAAATTTTCTATTTATCACGGGAGGTGGCCTCGAGGATCTCTCCGTATCATAGTGTTTTAGAGTAGATTAGTTTGTTGCTAATTCATGAGTTTAGGGACGTGTGGGCGGTCCACCGCATTCGTTCCATGGATATTTCTCATTCAAGGTTGTGCTTATGTGCGTATAGCGCCGCACACGTTTTTAACTTGATGACTTTGTCAAGTCAAGCATTGTTAGTGTGTTTAGAGAGTGATTAATGAGTGCTTTAGCTGTAAATGATGATTAATCATAAGTAAAGGCTCCGCATTTGCTACACTAAACATCGCATTTAGTGTCGTCTACACTAAATACGAACCCTTACACTAAAAGGAAGAATTACAATTAGTGTAACGACACAACATTACACTAAATGTGAAACATTACACTATATGTAAAAATGGGTGGGTTTTTTTTTTACTTTTACACAATTAGTGTAGCTATATAAGCTTGCCGCAGTGAATAAAACACTATTACTGTATGTAAAAGCTTGCTGCAACTAACACTAATTGTGAACAAGTTCGCAAATAGTGTAGTAGGGTAATTACACTATTTGTGTGACTACACTAAATGTGATGTTTAGTGTAGTTCCAGTCGCACTCGTTGATTCTTCCCTCGTACAGTGCGAGACACTTGACCACTTGAGTGGTTCTCTATTTATTCACTTGACAAAGACCGTCCATTTCCTACTAGGTCTTTTTTTATTAAGCTAGAAAATGTGAGAAAAAATTGAGGATATTTACAATGATGTCGTAGAACACATTTGGAGGAGGAGAACGCAACAAATAGCGCTTGAATCTGACCATTTGTAAAGAAGTTAATAGCGGCTGAAGATTAGATTGATGAAGGACAACTATTGGACGTGTTGTGCGCGGTTTCATCCATTGCGCAAAATTTCATCTATTGCCATTTTTCATCAATTGCAAATTTTCATCCGTAGTTTTCATCCGGATAAAATATTATGTTAGGGACCTAATTGTCATGGGACGTGGCTTTGAGGGCCTCTCTGTGTAACAATGTTCTAGCGTAGGTTAGTAGTTGCTAATCTATGAATTAAGGGACGTATGGCGGTGCACCGCATTCATTTGTGGATGTTTTCCACTCACATAGTGTTGAATGTGTGTGCGTGTAGCGCCACACACATCCTTGACTTGACGTCTTTGTCAAATCAAGCTTTGTATGTGAGAGTGCAGAGTAGTGATTGAGAGTTGCTTGTATGTGGTGTATAGGTGGTGTAATCTCAGATCTCTTGATCTCTTTCGTCCATTTCTTCCGGCTCTTTACCACCAATTCCGAGTCCTTGTCCGATTAGTTCAATTTCTGTTCTGTATTTGACTTTTTCTCTTAATCAAGTTCCACTTCGTCCACCCAGCCGTGGCTCACAAATACCTTGGCGGTCTGATATGTTGTTTCTTCATTGTCCCGCAGTAGCCCACGACACTTATTCAAGTGGTAAAGAAACGGAAAAATAGAGAAAGGCCTTGATCTTCCAACCCCAACTACTAATATGAGGTAAAAAATAACCCCCCTAAGTGGAGAGCCCTTTTTATCCACAAGTCGTCATTACTTAAGGTTCAATTTTTAAAATAGCCATGCATTCTAATCCAAACCCAACACCATGACATTCTTGAGGTTGAAGGTGATTTTAAGTTAATTGGACAACTTTAAGAATTGTGAATGAGTTGAAGTTAGCTACACTATTGCATTAAGTTGAAGTTAGCTACACTATTGCATTAAGTTGAAGTTAGCTACACATTGCATTAAGTGTAGTCAGACAAATAGTGTAATTACCCTACTACACTATTTGCAAACTTCTTCACAATTAGTGTTAGTTGCGGCAAGCTTTTTCATACACTAATTGTGTACAAGTAAAAAAAAAAACACACCCATTTTTACTGCCATTCACATATAGTGTAATGTTTCACATTTAGTGTAATGTTGTGTCATTACACTAATTGTAATTCTTACATTTAGTGTAAGGGTTCGTATTTAGTGTAGACGATACTAAATGCAATGTTTAGTGTAGTTAGCTTAGATTTAACCTTAAATAACTTCAATTAATCTTATTTAGTTGATTAAATTCAATCCTAGCTTGAATGATCTAAATTAGGCTAGCTGAAATTGGTTAATTCATTATATTTTAATATTTAGTTTTATTGAATTAAATTGTTAGTAAATTATTACTATTTTTCTTTTCCTTTTCCTTCCCTTAAAACTACCATCTTCTTTTCTTTTACGTCCTCTCTTTTTCTTTACTTCTTGTTATTTTATTTTGTTATTATTGTTATTACAATGAAATATTTTTCATATTTTGTTATTTTTGTTATTATTGTTATTACTCTCTATAAATACATCACAAGTTTAGGAATTTACACTTGCAAAGGGGGCAAGAGACCTCCTGGCACTAAAACACATGCTACATCCTACTCACAGCTTTTAATTATACAAAAAATGTCTAGTTTAAAAAAAGACTTCAATGAGCTTTACCTCTTTTAAAATATTCTTGAAAAGCTCTTACTAGTCAAAAGATATGAAGCTCTGAAGTTGTTGCTGTCAAAACCTTTGGGACTCACCTCCTTTCGCTTCCTCCAAACAACTTGAATCTTGGCCACAATAAAGCAGACTTTACTAGGCTTCAACTCTGGCAAATAAAAGTCAAGAGCTTTTACCACTTACAAGATATGGAGCTCTAAAGTTGTTGCTCTCTAGATCCTTTGGCAATTGACCTCCTCTTGCTTAATTGGCCGCCACTCCTTTGTCCTTACTTAAAATCTAGCGTGTGATATGCCGTTGAAAATAAGACTTTAAGATCTACTTGAATTGAAGGTTTCAGCTCTAATCTCATTACCGCTTGAAATATCTCTTCCTCCAAAGTTGATGCTCTTGGATCCTTAGCTGCTAACCTTCTCTTGTTTGATCAACCACGACTCCTTTACTTTGGCTTGAAATCTAACGCGTGATATGTCGTTGAAAAGAAGATTTCAAGATCTATTGGCTTCCGTAGGTTTAGCTTCAAAATCGTTACCGCTTGGAAAATATCCTCCTCCAAAGTTGTTGCTCTTAACTTAAGCGGCAGCTAACCCTACTCCTACTTCGATGGCTATAACTCTCTTAGTACTAATCCAAATCACTTGATTTGTATGCCTACAGAAACTAGACTTCCTAACATACCTTTTTTTTATAAATCTCTTAAAGTTCTTTTAAAGATTTTTTTGGAAATTGTGCATCAAACATAAGGTTGCATTCCTACCACTTCTCACTACTTCTTCTCTCCCTACACACACCTTCTCTTTCTCTCCTTGCTCCTACCACACACTCACACTATGGCCGCCAAGAGAGAGTGGGAGAGAGAGACCTCCTATCACCCTAACCCTACTTCATCCTACCTTCTCATTCATCCGGTTGGGCATTTCCCATCACTAGTTCTTTTTCCTAACCTCTTTTTTTCCTTCTAACTTTTCCTTCTAATTTTTATTTATTTGTTTCTATATTTTTCCATTTAATTTCCATTAAAAAATTACTGCGGTCTCAATTAATTTTTCCTCTTCAATTTAGTTCTTAATCCGCTGGTTTAGAGTTTAATTGACCAGTAAGTTTTAAAGCCAAAACTACACTAATAATTTTTTAATAATCGGTCACGACCATAAAAGATTGATTAGTTTTTGTTGGGTTGGTCAATTTCCTTTCCTGGTTGAAATAATTAACCATCAAGAGTTTTGGTGCTTTTAGGAGTTTGTTACAACTCTATTGTTTACCCTTTCATGTGTTCAAAATACATAGGACTTTTGAAATACTTCTTTTCTAATTTTTATAGTTTTAAGGCTTCCAAATCAAATCAACAACTTTTATAGAAATAACCTAAGTCTTCATGGAGATCATTTTATTCAATTAACAATTTAGATGCCCATCAAAGACCAATTTCACCTAATACGACCTTAAAAGCCTTTTATCATAGTTTTCTACTAAAATCCACACCTTTGAGTCTAAATGGCTCCATAACTTGTAATTTTACTCATTTATCAACAAAAATGAAGAGTAAATCAACTTTTGGCTCACAACTAGTTTTTCCACTACCTTCCGGATTACTTCATTCCATGCTACTAGTCGTTCTTTGGTATAGGACCCCCAAATTGTATTAGCCACTTGCATGGTGGTTGTCTAGGCACGCCTTTTTGAATACAAAATTGGCAATAAAAACTCCATCACTCTCCTAGCCCCCGGATCTACACAATCTGCTACTATGAATCTGTCTTTAGGGTCAGTCTTTTTTGCAAACTCCCCGTTTACAAAAGACTCCCTCCGCAAGCACATACCTTCACCCTTGGCCGGGAAGTCGTAGACCGCTCTCCAAAGCTCAGTTGTCCACACATCTGGATCCGCCCGTAGCGTGCTATTCCATTTGTTGAAGCGCCCCGTGATCAACTCGCACACCATGACCTTGTCCTAAAATCCCCATGGGCGTTCTCTCAGCCCAAAGCACCCCATCGGCTTCAAGTCCGCGTCGAGGGCTTTCTTGTCCTTCTTGTCCTTCGATACCCCGGAATCACACTTCGGAGGTTGATCGGAAGCTCTCTGATCGCCTGGCTGCTCGATGTCTTCACCATCTTCTCCCGCCGCCACGATTTTGCACCCTTACAAAAGACCTCTATTATTCCGTTGTCGGATCCTTACCTTGTTGAAAACCCTAACCCCAATTTTCCTACGCTTACTACAATCGCGGGCCCTTGATAGCCGCACCATCTGACACTAAGGGCGGCTTCACACTATGCCCAAGTCGAGAGGCCGACCGTCAAAATGAGTGGCCAAACTATGGCGAGAGGCCAAACTTTTTTGCCAAAAAAATACATTAAATAATATAGATTGAAGGTTTGGCCGGTCGTGGTGTGAAGCCCCAAAGGCCAAGTCCAAAGTCCGAACCCCACATCATTACGCCAAAAAAAATCAGCCCAAAAAAATCAGCCAATCAAAATCAGCCTAAAAAATCAGCCCAAAAAATATCAGCCAAAAAAATCATCCAAAAAAAATCAGCCAAAAAATTCGGTCTCTTTCATCTAACGGTCTAGATCTTGTCACTTTTTGATTATTTTAATTTAAAAAAAATTGACGGACTCTCGATTGTAGTTTGGATCGAGCAAAATGGGCGACCCAAGTTTTGCTCGAGAGGCCGTCGCTTTGGCGCCAAAACTACCCAAAAGTGTTGCCATGTAGGACGACGGCCTTTGGAGTTTGGGCACAAGTGTGAAGGCCCAAAGTCCGGACTTTGGCCATTCTAGCAATCTCATTGGTGGAAATCGACGGCCTCTCGACTTGGCCACCAAGTGTGAAGCGGCCCTAACCTTATCCTCTCAAAGCACAAAACAACAAAATAAAAACAAGAAAAGGTTTGACACTTGTCCTTTGATGGGCTATTTATAGTTTCCGGATGACCATTCTATTTCCCCGGTTCCGATTGTTCTTTAACCTTCCTTAACACTTTTATTGTTTAAAGAGTTTCTATCATGGCAACTTAATAAAACTAATAAAAATATAATATTAACAAACAATAACTAATAAAAAACAATCCCACCGTGATTGGCATTTGATAATACCGTAGATCGCCATGAGGGACCACTTTAGCCGGCAAGCTTCACTAGCTGCTTTCAGCCCGCATCATTTGTTGTACGAGCAGCAGCCAACTTTACCAAGTTCCGTTTGGAAAATTTGGCTCCGGTTGTGGATGTGGACAATCTAGAGGTGTGGGCACAATGTCTACAGACATGAACGGAGTTCTTCAAGCGGGCTATGCCTATGGCCATGGAAAATTTATCCATCGCTCAGCACCGTGACACCTTACGGTACGCTTGTATTTGTAGATGTGCCTATCAACCTCAGCTACGACATTTTCCCACGGCGGATTACATTTATTTGAAGCGTAAGGCGCCCACGACGTTGGACGTGAAGGCATGTCGCATTATTTTTTGCGTGAAAGATGTGTTGTCTAGTGGCATCTTGTTGCTAAAAGGCAAGGATGGGTGGAAGTGTTGGGAGCACTCTTAGAATTGTGCTCCCCTGCCATTTATCCATTGATGGCTTTGTTCATTCAGACTTGGCCTTTATGCCAGACGGCCTTTTGTGTTTTGTGTGTGATAAGAAGAAGGGCGCCGCTATCATGTTGCTTTGCAATCATTACAAGTGTGGTTGGCAAATGGCATTCTTGACGCCGCCTCTTTCTACTCCACAGTTTGGGGACAAGACTTGCCCTTGTTGTCGGAGGTCTTCGAGCCACATTTCATTTGATGAAATGGCTTGAATTCCTTACGGACTTGTCACTATGTGGTTTATTGCCATCTAGTTGGAGTTCCTAGTTTTGATTCAGGGATAGACAATGTGAAGATTTATCGAGGGATGAGCAACAAAGTTGCTAGAGGCAATTAAAGATGAGACTCACATTGCACCCGACCTACTCTCCGTTAGTTACTTTTGCATATGCTTATTGATTTAGCAACGGGTGACATCTTTGATTGGATGAGTAGAGTTGTTGGAGCGCCATCACGGTGGCATTTAGTCTTGTTAGTGTTGTTTGGTCCTAGCTAGATAGAAGGCATCTTCATCCGCTAGGGGGGGCACTTGAGAGTGTACCACATATAGTTGTTACTGTATATTTTTTGTTTATTTGATGTTGGTTAGGACTCTCGATGTGTTGTGATCTTTCTTTACACAACAATAGTCATGGAACATGTCGTGGAGGGTCTTCATATCATAGGATTTTAGTGTAGATTGGTTGTTGCTAATCTATGGGTTTAGGAACGTGCAAGCGGTACACAGCATTCATCCCATGGATGATTCTTATTTATTTAGGGTTGTGTGTATGTGCGTATAGCGCCACACACGTCCTTGACTTGACTTCTTTGTCAAGTAAAACTTTGTGAGTATGTTTGGTCTTGGAGAGTCAATAAAAAGGGTTTTTCTTGTAACTGATGGTTAATCTTGAGGGTGTACTACATATACTTTTTTTAGTGTATGTTTTTTTGTTTATTTGATGTTGGATAGGACTCTTGATCTATTGTGGTTGTCAATTTTTTTGTACAGAACATGCTCATTCCAGCTATTCCTAGATTACGCATGCGTTAGATGCTCCTACAAACCTAAGAATCAAACCCGGATCGGCAAGATGGGACAGAATGCCAAGCCAACCAAACTTAGCCGCGGCCGAGGTCCAAGGACATGATTTGGATTCTAATGATATTTAATTCATTGCCTAAGTTGTTAAAGATAAAACATACCTAAATAGAGTACTATGGTGTTTTAATTTGTAGTAAAAGTAAGAAATGTGAGTGTTTGGGTTGAAGTTAGAAGGAGAAAAATGGAAGCAACTAATAGTAAAAGAAAATGACAAGCGATAAGCGGGAATCTATGCATATGTGGAAAGATGGGCAAGGATTTGGGATTAATTTGACTAATGTGACCAAGGTATGGTAAAAAAAAAAGGCTAGAAAGGCATAGGCTGATGTAGGCCCTTGACTTTCTTTCTTTTCCACCCTCGCTTGAATCCTTCTCTTTAGACTACAAATAGACGCTTGAGTTTTTGGATGTAGCATAGTGAGTTTTTAGAGTTTTGTATTCATTTTTAAAGTGTTTTTTCTCTTGTTGTTAGCTTACTATTGGTATATCTCACGCTACAACTAGAGCCAAAGTGAAGCCGTGGTGATGTTTTGAATAAAAGGGGTTCCAAAAGTATGGCAGCAAAATACATAGACTTTCAAAGGGTGGTTCTCGGCAGTTATTGTGAATTTGGTAGTGAAATTTTGAGTGTAGTTATGTTGTTTTTTTAATAATAGAATGTCAAAATGTTGGATGCATAGGTCTTTTGAAATGAAAGTTATGAGAGAATTTGCAACTTGATTTTTGAGGGCCAATTAAAGGCAGAAACGGATATTTAACAAAATGTGGACAAAAGGATCAATTGTTGACCAAATTAGATACTTGTGACGACCATAAACACCTACTAGATTTTCAAAAATATACAATGTGTATGGGTGAAGGATAATCAGAATTTGTAGAGGATTGTTAAAATTGAAAATATAGGTTTAGGATTTTGGGTTATCCTAAATCCTAAATCCTAAAACCTAGGTTGCGTGAGTTCTCTTATTGGGGGGCGGTCGATCATGAGGGTGCGTTGACGACCTTGACTCTTCGTCTTCCGTATTAATAGAAGTGTATTGTGCTGCGGAGATGAAGTAGGACGAATTCAAATGCAAGTGCCGGCGGGCAGCCGAGACGTAGTGTTCGAGGCTAAGGTGAAACAAACGGTGATGGAGGATGGCATCATGCACAAAGTCCGCGATTATGAGTGTAAAATTCTTTGGAAGAAAGGGCTCAAATCATGCGAATAGTGGAGACATGCATTAGATAGGACATGGTGATTTGTAAGCACAAGGAGGCTGGATATGATTAGAAATGAGCTGGATACAAAACAATGAAGCCACCGGTTGACAACACTTTGACAAACATAAACGTTTGCATATATGAGAAATAGTCGAAACATTTGCATATGTTGAGTCTAGGGTATAGCCGCAGTTGGCGAGGAGCCGACAAGAACGCTCTCTTCTATCCAAAAAGAGTATAACCTCGCCATCTAATAACCAAGAATAATACCTACAGTGCAATCTAACAACAATTCAGTCCTACAATTAGGATTAAGCAACAATCCATCGGTTGGTAGCTGACTAAAATAAGAATCAGTCCTCATCTCCACAATTGACTGAGATGCCACCAGCCTCCAGAGTTGCAATTGCAGCGCTCGGTGCCTCAGGCAGAACTAGGAGGGCATTTTTTTAGTGTGCGACGGATAGCGGTGCAAGTAAAGAACAATTTTGTAGTTTTATAGCTCTGAAAGACAAGATTTCCTTTGCCATCTCCTGGTCCAGCATTCCCTCGCGACAACCTGCTTTGATTCCTTCTTCCTGACATGGGCATCCACCATTTGACTTTGAAATTCCCGTAGCAATCTCGGGGAGTGAGATTAAGGCATTCAAGAACTCGGCCCATCCACACGGGAAGGTAATGACCGTTGCTAGGACGGCAGAGGGCGAAATCACCAAGTAAGACGTCTCGAAATGGATTGAAGGACAGCTTTGAACGGCTCAATTCAGGGCCACAAAAAGGATATGCGTCGAGGTCATCCTCAGGGGTAATGTCCAAAATTTCAATGACATCATCGGGCGACGCAGAGCCACGAGCATGATTGCGAATTCAGTTTGAATTAGGCCAGAACCCTTCCTAGAGAGACTCCCGGTTTGGTGGTAGGGGACCAGAAATAAGTTGATGGATACGCTCCCAGTACAAAATGTAGGGGGCCATATCCTCAGCATATCTCTTGTCCCGGGACATGCCGGTCTTCCAGAACTCAATATATTTGGCAATTTCGTTCTTGATGAAGGATTGCTTCTCGCTGACTCTAGTGGCCTGAGCAACCTCCTTTTCAAGATTTCTTTTGTTTTGGTTAACTCGGGCGTCTCCTCATAGGGGCTTGAATGAGACTGGCTTTGGATCTCCAACGGGAAGGCGTGGATTTCCGTGCTCATCCACGGTCCACATCTTGACACGCTTACCTGAAGGAGTCCAAGGAGAGTCAGCCGCATAAATTAAATGAGAACATGAAATTCAAATAAATCGATGGCAAAAACGTTTAGGTCCATTGGCGGGCCGCCGATAGAGAAGGTAGACAACGAAGGTGGAGAAAGTTGAAGGGAGATGGGTATAGGAGCATTTCCACCTTGAATGGCTTACCTGGAGGAAGCCAGAATGAATCAGTTGTACACTTCTTGTATCTCATGACCGGCCATCCAGCGTCATCTCCTTCCTCCACGTAAAACTTGAATAGGTGCATCTCTCCTAGTCCCACAATCTTGTTACTGCCGTCATGATGGTATCCAACAATATAACTCTTAAAATCCGCAACCTCTTGGACAAGTTCCGGAATAAATGTGACAGACTTCTACGAGTCCATGAAGGCTTTCATGAGGTCAGCCAAACAATAAGTATTCTTCCGTTTGATGAGTTTCAAAAGGTAACTAAAATGTGCGTCAATATCCTCATGAGTGTGGTCAACAATCAAGAATCCCACAGTAACCTTGGCGGAGTTATCAAGCTGGAGAAACAACTTCCGAGGAAGCAGGACTTGCAGTCTACCGGAGGAGCATGTGGGAACGGATCTCCTTTAGATTCGAGAATTGAGGAAATACATCTCGACTTTCCATGAAGTAGAGCATCAAAGAATGGATTCAAGGGTGGACAGGTGAAAAGCTCCTTGGACTCTCCCGCGGGGCGCTTCTCTAATGCTCTTAGAACACGGCGGAGTGAAGAGATGGTGAAATTCGAGTCCCCCGGCCATAACAACGTCGAGTAATGAGCGTAGGCACCGTCGCCATGTCCATGTGTGAGCATGCCGGTACCTGAAATCGGAATCTGACCAAGCCCGGCGGTGGCCTTGGTAATCCTCTACATTCTAGAAATGGCCGTCTTGGAGGTATCCATCTTGTCATCAATTATGCAAAGGAACTCAGACGGGTACTAAATAGACTGAGCCGACCAGCCGGAATAAACATTTTTGCATGCCCTTTGGTAGTTTAGGTGTTTGTTTCTGTCATCCGTTTGTCCTTGCCACTTGTCTGATCTGCGAGGATATTTTGCGATAAACTCGACCAGAAAGTCGCACTCCGTGCACCTAGAGAAGTTGCTGCCCACAGAATTTACTTCTACATTCCTGAAGAACCTCTTTTTCATATTACTCAGCGCGGATTGCAAAATCGGCTTGGCATTGCATTCGAGATTTAACTGGATGAGACATTTTCAAGGATCATTCAGTAATACAAAAAGACGATGGTGTCAAAGGTATGCCCATTAGGCAATGAATGAGCTCCGTCAGCGGGCCGCCGACGGAGCTTGGTGAAGCAACGGAGAAGACAGACCATGCTAAATACAAAGATAGGCGGAAGTGAAGACAATACTTACAAAGTCGGCCATGTCACGTGTGTGAAGCCTGGGCTGCATTATGCCTGGGTTACCGTGGCTGCCATTCACGCGACCGATCTTTGAATCATATTTGTAGTTGTAGTATGCGGACTTCGACACGCCGTGAATGTTGTACCAAGCGACTTCACAAACATCGACACCCAAGAGGGTGATGTAGGATTTGCGAAATCCAGAAATTTGGTGAAGTTGGTCCGTGACAGCATAGGCCGTTTCACGTCGTTCGAAGCTAGACGCGTAGTACTTCTTTCGGATCTTGCGGCTGTCTTCCCAACAAAATAATTGGTAGCATTGTTTTTTACAATACCTTTTCAAGCTGACAAGGCGGCACTCATCTGGGTCCTGAAGGCGCCGGAACTTGGAGACCAACAAATTGACCTTCGGCAAAAGCTTCTGACAAACATCCAAGTAAGAATCCTTAGGCACACCTTCAAGCCCGTCATCCTCGCATGCAGCTTTACTATGCGTTGAGCAGAATGTAAGGCACTTAGAAAGAAGTGGACCACCTTCAAGGCAAGTGTGAGTTAATCGCGAGCGCATCATTGTCATCTGAAGATCCTCGTCTTCTGAGACAAAGAGGACCCCAACATCAGTGTCTCCTAAAATCTCTGAATCACATGCCTCATGTGGCAAACACACTTGGATCATGGCACGCCCAATAGAAGCGAAGTTGTCATCTAGGATCTGGTAGTACTTGTTCCGCCATTGTGGTTGGTCTAGGAACGAATTCGGATCACATAAACCATCGTGGGTAGCGGATGGATTCTCAGAAGAGTGATAATTTTGTTGTCGGCGGCCTGCCGATGAGATATCCTCATCACTTCCAACGGCCATTTCAGTCTCCGATTCGGATCCCTCTATATAACTATAGGCCCCATGATTATTATTGTCCTCATATTCCCTATCGGAACGGTTGTCGTTGTTGGATGCCTGAATGTCATTTTTACTCAAGGTAGAGTCGCCCCCAAAGCATCATTAGAGCCGACATCAAGTGGAAAGGGATGAACTCGATAGCCACTCCATAGGACTAGGTAGCCCACGGAATCGCCAAGAGTGCCGATGGAAGGAATCGCCAAGAGTGCCGATGGAAGGAATCTCACAATGTGCGGGATGGCCGACGTATTTGGGATGGACAGATTGAACTCTAACAACCAGAAAGAAGTTGTCAAGAATGAGAAACCCCTCCCACGTACCCTCTGGTGAGCATTCATGGATGACTCCAACTCCTCCACAACGTCTCTGATCGCCGCTGCCATCAAGTAGGACCACCTCCATGCCGTCGCAAAAGTCCAGAAACTCTTGGCTGGGCTTAAGGTCCTGAACTAAGAGGGAAGGTTTCTCCGCAGGCTCCTCTGTAAGTTCATCGATGTCAGCGTAAGGCCTAAGATCAGCGGCCTCCCAATTGATCGATCGACCTTCGCAGTCCGGCAACATGGAAACACATTCCACAGGAAATGGAATGGGCATCTCCATTGCATCAGACACTTCAATAACCTTCACACGTATAATCCATGGTTCCCTAAGAACGACTCTCTCGATGATTGCCTAACCTGCAAAATAGAGGCCGGAATGAGTGAGAGCAACAACAACACCTCTACGGGGCTTCCATCGTCCAGACTTCCCATTCCTTATGAACGATAGAATGGATTCAGGATCCATGCTGACGTCAGTGGTATGAAATCACTTGAGACAGAGGATAAGGGAATGACAACTACAGTGATTTTGTTGGTTGCCCGCCGACGAGGGTGGCTGATCTGAAATCTCAAAGTCAATGAACCTGATCAACAACCCCACCAATCCCTTAATTAGCTTCAGAGTTGCTCGGCAATGGATCTTATAAACCATGCCGTCGGCTGCCCGCCGACGGCTGAATGTTACACGTAACGTCTACCATGTGAAGGATGTGACAGGCATCCGCCGAGTGGATATTATCATCCACCGACGAACTTTGGAACAGAAAACAAAATTGGTGGGCACATAGTCAGATGTACTTGATTTCTAATGAGGATCTAATTTAATTAACTGTCGGATACATGACAGTGAATAACCAAGCATATTCAGGTGAAGGAGTGAAATAATATATGGACCCATGCATGATCAGTGATAACGGACTTGTGCAGGACCAAATATAATGGACTCGTGCGGAAAGGACTCTAAGAGAATCACTACCAGTTGCGAGCGTGAGAGAATAGGAGGCCTGAGAGTCTAGAAATGACAAGGGAATTCCATGGATTGAGGTCATATATGATATCCTCACCATCATGCAAACTTTATAGCACGCAAACTTCAAATTTGAAATTAGCCGCCAAAATCGGTCAACGACACCCGCTCAAGGGCTGTTGAGAGTGTGCCAAATTTTACAGATTCAAAATGGAATGAGGTGTCAAGATGAAATGAAATCAATCGAAGGGACATCGTAGGTGTAGGACCCTAGATCTTAGGCCAAATGGTAGCCGAGGCGACATTGATGATGTCACTTCAATTCGAAGTATCATGGCCGCTCGACCCTAGTTTCTATGTTATTATCTGAGACGATACTTTGAGATGGCCTGTTACTTGGTAATTGATACCTAGATCAGGCTTAGCACCCCGAGCATGAAGCCGTGGCCGTCCGTCTACCTTCGAATGAAGATCAAACGGCTGCAACGGTCCACCGGATCCGAGAACAAAACCCTGTCGTCCTCCTATTTCTGGTAATTTGTAATCGTGCTCTTCTTGATTTTGCATTCTCGCTTAGTTAAGCGCGATTACGGCTTTAAGCTTGAAATTTGGATCCATCCGCCGATCATCACTAGTCGACGGTCCTCGGAGGCTAGCAGAGGCGCTTCAGCACAAGCCATCAGCTGAGGAGTAATTCCCACCCACCGACGAAATGGCGACAACAGAGAGGTATGTACATCATCGCCGTCGGCAGCCAGTCGACGGATGTTGTGTTCAGTGTAGTTAAATCCATTGTTGTATTTGAACTTTCGTATAGAAGTGATCACAAGAGGATGTAGTTAGGTTTCAGGGTGAATACGTCATAGGATCTTCAAGAATGTTATTCTGTGGTACACATTTGACTGTGGCCGTCTACGGCCCGCCGAGGAATGCTGAGTTTAGTCTAGTAAAAGCCTTTGTTGTATTCGATCTATCGCACAAAAGTGATCAGCAAAGTATGTAGTGAGGTTTCCGTGTGAATAGGTCATAGTGTCTCCAAACATCCTATTATGTGGTATACACTTGTCACTGTGGTCGTCGGCGACCCGCCAATGAAGTCTATGGCAGGTGGTCTAATCAACGTCTTTCTTTATGTTGCGCAGGACTATAATTTCAAATAAGCCGAAGTGGCTCGTCGGCAGTGCTGTAAACCTCGACGTGGACATGGGTTGGCCGGCTGATTGCAAGCCGCGAGTCACATATGAGGTTCACCTAGAGTTGATGTCGTCGAGCATCTCATGGAGAAAGGAGGGGGTTGCCCAGTTGGGTATCAACGGGAACCACAACTCCAAAACGTTTGTGGGTGGCAGCTTGGTGTCCGTGCTTGACATGAAGGAGGATCCAAAGAACAAGTCAGAAGTGCGACTCATAATTTAAGGTGAAGGTCAAAATGGCTAAAAAAATCCCAGACATCATCGCAGTTCAAATTCCCTAGCTGACCTACAGACAAGAGCTATGCATCACTGCTTTGGAGAGGGGTATGGAGTTCATCAACGTGACTCCAAAAGATAGAAAGGATTTACTTACTTGTTTCGGAAAAGCAAAAGACCTCAGGGTCGCGGAGAACGCCAAGGCCGGGATCATGACAATTTCAAAGTCGAAGATTGTGAGGAAGCCTAGGAACTCCAAGAAAGCGGCTAGCGACGCTGTGACTGAAGTTGCTGGAACTCCCGACACCGGGGAGTTAAGTCTCAAGGTGCGCAAGAAGAAGGCGTCAAAGAAAGAGCCGAAGGTGAAGTCCATGGCATATGCGCTTTCATTTGCCAACCACCTGACGATCAAGACGAGTGGTCAGGAGCTGGACATTATGTACAAGGTGCTAGAGGATGGTCTTAGCGCATGTTATCCATTCCGGTAGAATACACTCCCAATAAAGATTTTGTCCGCAAAAATTCATGTTGCTCCTAACTCGATGAAGTATAGACCCATTATCGTGAAGCGCATAGATCAACTCATCCTATTCTACAGAGGATTGGGACCATGGCGGTCAAAACCGCCTCAGTACTGTGTACCTCTGCAAGGTCCTCTAAGAACAAGAGAGAATGGAAAGGACTTGCACGGGATTGAGCTTGTGCAGCCAAGGATTCACGCGTCCATGGACGTCGAGGTTGTGCTTGACGGAAGGCACTATAAATGGTGGAATTCTCCAACATGCCACTGGTACATCATTGGTGGCCAACACACGTACCTCGCGTGCAAAGCACTCGGCGCGGCAGAGCCCGTGGATTTGGAAAGGGCGCATTACTTCCTCGATCACGATATTATCCCATTGTGGTTGAGGGATCCGGAAAACCTCGTGAAGATCTCCAACCTCTTGAACATAGAAACCAAGGACAAGAAAGCAGAGGAGGCTTTCATGTCGCAGCTCCGGAAGATGAGGGATAAGTGGATCGAGCATGGTCGGCTTGACAGGAGGACCAACTACAAGAAATGGAAGGTAATGTATCACTTCACTAAGCAATTCTGCTCTCCATTATTCACAATTTCATGAGCATGGCGGAATTAAGTTTTTGATTATGTTTCGTCAGCGGCCAGCCGACAACATTGTAGTTGAACTCATGTAAATGTCTTCTATGTCATTGTGCAGGAGTTTTGCAAGGAATACCTTGCAACATTGTTGGGAAAGGAGTCAAAGACGGACACATTGAAGCTGCCGCTTGTCTTTGCACCAGACAATCTTTACAACAAGTGGTAGGAAGTCTTCGACGCATGGGATCAAGGCAACCTGATTGGTGAGGATGGAAAAAGCCCCAAGCCATCCTCAAAATTCCTCAACGGGACCTCACCCTCCACGACCTTCAACACATTCTCGGCTTTGGGACGAGGGATCCATGAAGCTTGCTCATGAAATCCTCACGAAGAAAGTGTACTTGAAGGTAACGGGGGGGGCACGACAAGGATGCAGAAAGAGTTTTGTTGAAATCCTGGTGTCACGATAAAAAGATGGAATACATCATCAAGAACGAGCTCATGCTGATGTTCCAGAAGTATCCGTTGAAGAATGTTGGCGATAACACGTACTCACCTTGGCCGGTTGAAGAATACATGCAGTTGGCAGACAAAAAGGGCATTAGCAACGAAACCATCATGAACATCATACGTGAACTGGAGCTTAGTGATCCGGGGAAGGCCTACCTCAAAGGCAGGTACAACGGGATTACTCCAAGTACCACCCCAGATCTAGCAGAGTTCCATGTGGCATTAGAGAAGTATGCCCTCAACTGCAGCGATGTTGTAGATGAGTATATTGTCCGTCACGAAGTTTGGGTTGCGCATGAGCTTGAGGACATCATGAGCCAGATCAACCAATCCGGAGACTTCACTCTTGAGAAGGCGGCGCCCGAGATGTTCATCGTGTTCGACTTTGATAAGTGCGGGGTTCCGATCTATTGCAACAAAGACGGGCTCAAGGCTGTTGCAGAGATGGTGTTGCGAGATGAAGGGGATGACAGGGAACTTTTCGCCCCTTCAGTCTTCATCACAGACGACAGGTCCAATTTTGTGATTGAGACTGAATGTCGTGCAATGAAGGTGGATTGCGCACTCCACACTATCCACTACCTTCCAGACTCTAACGGAAAATTTCCTCCCTCTGCCATAGATGAGAGACCCATTGTGCATGTAGGCATCCTCTTCAACCAGCCCGGAGCTGCACGGGACCCCCTACGCCAGTTCCAAAAGGTAACTGGATTGACAAAGCCTCTCATTCTAGTCTATGATGACGCTACCTCGGCCTCGGCTGAGAGTTTGGTTGGAGATGAATGCCATCCAAATTTAGGGTTGCTCTCATCAATTTTGCAACCCACACTAGTGAAGGGTGGCTCAAGTCTGACCGTCTTCAACACTTGGGGTGGAGGCAACGTGACTGCATTGGCCTTGGTAAGTCTCTATAGAATATATAATTATTTTTTGCGTTAACATACAGTTTAGAAATGGTTAAATTCGGCAGTTAGCATGGTAGTTTTGTAGATCAATAGTGAGATTGGAAAAATACATGAAAAATTAGTTAAGAGGTGAAGAAGCATGTGGCTGTTGAAATCTGGTAGTTAGAATCTCAATTCTGGATAAAGAGGTTGAGGAAGATGAATTCGAGGCCAGATTGTGATAGTCGTAAGCCGGGGCAAGCTTGGTGCTACCTCTTGTTTTTCTTTGGATTTTTCTATTTCTTTGTGTAGGATTGTGATTAGTATGAAGTATTTATGAAATTGGAATTAAAGAAGTGTGATTGTATGATTGATAGTGAATTTTATGAACATTGTATGAGAATTGTGGAGATAGAAAAGTTAGATAATTGAATTGTGTATGTGAAGAGATTGTAATCTGTGTGACAGAATTGGTTGTTGAATGTGATTACGGAAGTTAATCACGAATAATTGAATATCATTTACTGTGAGTATAGTGAAGAAGAGAGAAAATTGACATGATTATGAGATCATGAAGAATGGATAATTGAAGATTGTTTACGTATGGAGTGATGCAAGAGATTAATTGAGTGATTGTAATTGTTAAGTGAAGTTAGTAAGCAGGTGTATAATCAATTGTGACAATAACATGATGCATTCATATGAACGCTCTTTCCCCGCAAACAAATCCACATTTACTGATTTGGTGCTTTGGGTTATTTCCAATCGAACCAAAATGATAACTATAGTCTCTTCTCCTTCATCCATTCATTTCTTCTTTCTTTCACCTTCTCGTATCCGTCGGCGGCCTCCGATAAGACAGTTTTCATACTGATCATTGATCGAGACTATTTGCCCAACACGACACAAAGCGACCGTGATCAAGTTTGTTCGTGAGGAGGCGGCGGTTGCTGTCGCGATAGAGCGAGTGCAGGCTATGTCCTTCCTACCAAGGAGAGCCCACCCGCTTGCGCTAACACTTTCAGTTGTGCCCGATGTGGAACCAAATGAGGTGGTCACATTGGCTGAAACCGACTAGGATTCAGAGCATGGGACTGAGATGGGCGACGATGATGTGGACGACACCTTATTCCTCGCCGAGATGCAG
Source organism: Bryoerythrophyllum caledonicum (assembly GCA_963971425.1). Taxonomy (NCBI): domain Eukaryota; kingdom Viridiplantae; phylum Streptophyta; class Bryopsida; order Pottiales; family Pottiaceae; genus Bryoerythrophyllum; species Bryoerythrophyllum caledonicum. The sequence goes on along the minus strand of OZ020518.1, from coordinate 16,439,253 downwards.
GACGATGGACTGCTCACAGCAGCCGACTTAGATGTCATTTTCGATGAAGCACACCTGATAAGGCCTCAGAAGGGAGGAAAGGCACCAACTGTGGTACCACCAGAGGTGGAGGCGCGGTACGATGACCGTCCCCATGTTTGCACAGCCTGCGGATGAAACCGTCGTGCGCACACAAAGCGCCTTCATCTCTCCTCGACCTGTGACCTCCATCGACCCTAGCGTCGGTGGCCTGCCGACACAGCCTACACCAAACCAAAGTTGTATCTGATGGGCCTGCACCGCATGAGAATCCTCCGAGTTCTTCAGAGCGAAGCCCGTCTGCTACTTCGCAATCCGGCGATGTTGTGTATCATGCACCGGTGCTAGTAGTGGTGAGCAAGAAGAAGAAATCGAGTGTGAAGAATATTCCTCCAAACCGGAATACTCACGTTGCAGCTTCCGAAATCAGTGGAGGCCAGACTCTCCAGAGTTCCGCCCCCCACCGAGCCACCGCAAAAGAAGCAACGGAGCCATTCGAGGAACAACAAGGCACCGTCGGAAGAAGGTGGCGTTTCCTCGGGGGTGCCGTCACCGAGGAGCAATTCTAAGAACAGCAAGGAGGTGCCATCCCAGAAGCGGTCGCCTCTGCCTCCAAAAAAGGGAGGACGAAAGTCAAAGACGGGGGGTAGCGCCAGTTCTACCCCAAGAGAACTCTCGATGTCCCCTAACTCTGCTGATCATCCCACCACGGGGCTTTTGCCTATTGCTCCTCCCATGAGGCAGGATATAGGCAATACATCCGGAGGTTAGTCACGAGATAGTGCATCTAGAAGATTTCTCTTGCCCTTTAGCACACTACCTTTCTAAAAAATGTACTTTATCTCGTGAACACAAAGCTCCTTTGCTATGGTTGTTCTTCAGAGTTTGTAGTCTATTATCAGAATGTATTTTCATGTTCTACTTCTCTGTCGGCTGCCCGCCAACTGTATATCTAATAGCTTCCATATTTCTATCAATCAGCAGTTCATCTGGGTATTCCTCCTACTGTTGTTTCAACTCGAACAGTTGACGAAGAAGGAGCAAATCGGGAAACGGAGGCGTTTGAGCACATCATTCAGGTGGGCAGACAACCACTCAATAACTATTTCCTTGCCCTCCAAGTAAACGGTCTGTTACTTGCCCTGGATATTGACAAGGAGGGGTCGTTGTATAGCAAGATCCGGCCTCGCATGGTTGAGTTTCTTAACTACTACGTTACAAACTTTAGTCATGTGATCTGGAGTTCGGAGAATCCAGATAGGCATGCCCATGAAATGAAAACCCTTGGAGATTCATGTCCCAGTATTAGAAGACTTCGTTATATTTTCAATCAATCGAACTGCAACATGGCGAGGTTTGGTGTTGGGGGTCAGAAACTCTACCAGAAGAGGCTGTCTACGCTTTTCATGAGTCCCTCGGCGCTAAAAGGAATTGAAGCAAATAGCGGCAACACCCTGTTGATTGACGTTTCTCCTTTTACAAACGTCAAGAACAGTCCATATAATGCCATCCATCCGGTTTGCTTCACCATGGATTTTATTGAGACCTCTACAAATGAATCCTCTGTTCTCTTGAAGGTCTCAAAGTTCCTTGAAGCCATGAAAATGTAGGGCATGCATGTACCCTTGTATACCGCGGTGGCAGATCGCCTTTCCTTGGTGAAAGAATTGGCCATGCCTTTCAAAAGTCCAAGAAAGGCAAGCATTCGTCTAGTAAAAGAAGACAAAACTTCCCCTGCCAAGGCCGTCGTCCCTGCGCTATCCACGTGTACTGGGATCCGTCGCCTCCTACCAGGTGACCCTAAATGGGAGCAGTACATGTGGTCATACCCAAGCAATAGACGTCCACATCCTAGTATTACTTAGAACTTGGGGTCGGCGGGCTGCCGATGCTTGCAAAATCCATGTTGTATTTCACCCATGTATAAATCTACAAAAATAAAGACTGTCTCCAACAACTTTCTGTGGTTCTTATTCAAAATAAATGTTGTCATAATAATCACAGTGTCCGGTGCACATGTTTGATACTTATTATATCTATGTCATCGATTGTTGCCTCCAGGTGCTCCACGTTGACGATGGATCTCAAGCGGGGGGCAGTTCCATCCAGAAGCATCCTAAGGTGCCAACTGAGAAGGTCAATCACGACTTCCTTGTCCTTGGTCTAAACGGTCTGTTATTTGCACAGAATATAGGCAAGGACGGAAAGTGGCATACCAAATTCAGGCCAAAGTTGGCAGAATTTATCAACTTCTGCATGGATCACTTCACGATTGTGCTTTGGAGTAGCAAAAGTTAGGCTAAGCTCGCTGCTCAATTGATAGCCCTCAAAGGCCATTGCCCGATTCTTAGTGTAGTCAAACACGTATATGATGATTCCTACTGTGATCTAGCTAAGAATTTGGTAGAATATCGAAAGGTTTACTTCATGAGATTGTCTACATTGTTTTTGAGCCGAAAGGCAATGTTAGGATCCGGTGCAAATAGTCAAAACACCCTTTTGCTTGACAACTGTCCATACAAGAATGTCAGACTTAGTCCTCTAAATGCAATGCATCCGATGACATTCACCCTAGAGTCAACAGAGTCGAACAAGAACGCCGTTCTTCTCGGGGTTCTAAAGTACCTTTCCGCTTTGTTAGACTCAAGCTTGCCTGTACCCAAATTTAATTGGAGGAATCCTAACTCTGGATGCTCTCAACTCTCTCCCGGTGATCAACAGTGGGAGAACTTAGTTCGGGCGTACCCGAGTAGTAGACGTCCCCCTCGTACCGTTGCATAGTAGTTCCACGTTGGCGGGTAGCCGACGCCAAAATCGCCCAATTTTGCCACGCTTTGACATTCATGATTGTAACACCATATTTCTACGAAATAAAGTCCCTCACAATAATCACCGTGTCCCTTGCCAGCGGGAGGATTCGTCGCCATCGCCCCATTATCATCAAAAACCTAGGTCGGGTCATCTTGAGTTCCTGATGTTCTGCCAATCCAACTTCGGATTGACATTCTGGTCCATTGAGAAACACAAGTCCACGATCAGACACATGGCTTACTTGCGGAAGGTGTACCTTGACCTACATAAGGACATCCAAGAGATGACCAATGCATATTGTGATATCTCTACCTGGGTGAATTCCAAAACAATGAAGTGCGACGTGTTGTTGAAGCGGCTTGCTCGTTTTTTTCGAGATAGACGCTCTCTTATTGCCCAGCCAGACGCTAATGAACGAAATACACTCATGATCGATCATGCCCCCTTTGAAATATCCTCAATGATCCTTTTAATGCAGTGCATCCTTCAATATTCACATACTCTCCCCGGAGCACGCATTGCCTAGAAGGGCAGACGTATCTTTAGAGTATGCTGATTCCCTGGCTTCATGGACTAGTGGAGCCCAGATTTAGTGTCTAGGATTACTGCAAGCTGAACTCCAATCTGGATCGGCGTCGTATTTTCTCGGGATTAGCGGTCCACAAAAGATACCGAGAAGTCTGCTCTTCTCACCAAGAGGGCTACGACAAGCCGGGTTGTCTAGCTGAAGTAATGGCCAAGTTGACAGTCGCTTCCCAACCTAAGAGAGCCATATTCCCTCAGAGGGCCTCATAGACAGGCACCCACTTTAATTCTCTGGACTCTTGCCCATTGTGAACATTGATAAATGTTATAGGCGGTATCATGTAAATACTTTTATATATTCATCTCAAATATTGCTGAATTAATTTTCTGTGTTTCATAATCCTCGCATATCCTATTTGAGTGGTTTGTTTCTTATGCTTCTACTTGTTGTAGTTTTCTCCGTCGGCGGCCCGCCGACATGTTTAACTTCTCACTTTCACCCGTAGTTTGCATCATGACAATGTTTCTTTAACATTTTCCACAGAACATCCTTCCATTTTAGATGCCTGCATGCTCCTCCAACACCAATTCGAAAATGTATTGTACTATGCATCAATGGTCTTCTTTGCTTTGTGGACCCTTGCAAGCCGACATCTTCTCATTTCCTTCATGGGAATGTTGTCCGGAGGCCGGGCCTAACGAAACTTTTTGAAATGTTACTCTTCGGCTTCAACATCGGGCTCTGGTCAACGATGCCTCTAAACAAGTTAAAGCCGCTCTTGTCGCACATTCTTCCGGAAGGAGTCTTTCAATGTTTGTTGTTTGTTTATAGCAGAAGTGACTGAACTGATAGTTCCAAGTTTCCTTGGAGCTACAAAATGCCGTCCACTCTCTATAAGAAGAAGCAATCCAGACAAGTCTGCTAGCCCCACCAAGTATTGTTTGTCGACGTTGATCCTAGATTGCTCCAACGTACCCTCGACTGGATGTGTTATATCCCTTGGCCGTTTCGAGGTCATTTGACCCCTCCAACCGAAGACGGAGTAATCTCGAATGTGGCGACCGGCATCCTTCCGCTCATCTCCCCCCTCCATAGATTTTCATCCATCCCTGAATATATGACGCAGATTGAACGCCCGCGGCAGGTGCACTAGGCGGTTATGCAGGCGCACTAGGCGGTTATGCAGGCGCGCAAGTATGGGCAAGCCGTAGTCAGATGGTCCGAAGTTGAATGGTAGGTCTATCTCCATCGGCGGCCCGCCGACTGTGGTTCGTTGAGCATATCACCTTCAAACTTTCTGACGCCATACTGAGAATCCTATGCGTTTTCTACATCACATGTTCTTTTCATTGACACTGTTCTAGAACTTATCTCGTTAGGTAGCCGAAGAGGTTTTTTTTAGTACAATTAGTGGATTGGAAAAGACGTTGTTTTCTCTATCATGTCTATTTTTATAATCGGCGGGCAACCAACATTGTGCTTATCCTCTTATCAGTATATGTGTTCATGTTTTCTGCCTGCATCTTTGTTATATTGCCACTGCCGTTCGAACTTTTCAACGCCATATTCAGAACCCATGTTCGACAATTCCTCTCGCATCTCTTTGTTCTTCCGCAATTATTTTTGGTTTAATTGACCTTGGATTTCATTGTTACCGTAGATGAGGTTTAAGCAAATTGATGCAGTTTGTTGCTCTTGTCTATGATCGGTTGTCAGCTGACAACCATGTACTGTGATTTTTCAATTAATATTGATGTCATTCTTTAAACTGCCGCTTCCTGTATGTATGATTTGGAATTTGATAACAACACCCTAAACCATTGGGCGCCACTGGAATCTATGACCATGGTAGATTTTCATAACAACATCAAGGCTCTGGCTACATTTTCGCCCTAAACCCTCTCTAGAAAGGGTGAAGCCAATTTTCATGAGCCAGCTGTCCGCTGATGAGATGTTCTCGCCACTCATATTTCTGGATTATTTTTTTCCACATTTAGTTAAATATCCGTTTAGAGCTTGAGATAGAGAATCTAGTCTATAGTGGAAGATTGAAGAAGTTAGCTTGTTTCATCTTTTGTACAAGTGTTCTATGTCATGTGAGTATTGTGTATGCAAAATTTTGAGGTATGTAAATGTGACAGGTTAAAAACAATGAAGGGGGAAGTTGGTAGTGGTACTGAATAGAGGCACCATATTTTGGGAGAGTGTCTTTTGGTGGTTATTAAGCCAATAGTTATGAAATTTGATAGATAGCTTTTCATGAAGACAATGAACCTTCTGTCCAAATCTTAGAATCATTAACCACTGAAATAAAGATATAAAACAATTTGTACTTGGGTTTTTTTTTTACAGAGTTTGAAGATGAAAGATTTTAGTCTTAGAGTTGGGTAGAAAAAGATAAAAAAGGAAAGACAAGCATGAAGACGTCATTTATATACTCTTAGACTACCTATACAAGACAAGTCTTGCACTTAACCAAATAAATGCAAAAAAGACCTAGTGTTTCCTAAGGCAAAGACTTTTCAATATGACATTGTTGTATAACATCTCGCCAATTTTGAATCATGTTGAATGGCAGTGTTATATGTTTGAGGTTCTTCAAGGATTTTTGCAGCTAGAGTCTACTTTGGCGAGTTTAGTTGGCGGCCGTTGTTCTCTAGTGTCGCATCAAGAGCTTATGGCAAGATAAGTTGATGCCTTAAGATTGCCAGAGGAGCATTTGTAAAGCGTGGTTCATGTACGGGCTGCCATGCCTAGGTCTCTGATCATTGGGCAATGTTGGCCAGTTGGCAGTTCTTGGATGTCAGAGTCGTGGTTTATAGAAATCCCTTCGTAGTGCCTCATATCCGAGTTTGGGCTCTAGGTTGTAGTCACAATATGGGTATGTCCTTTACGCCATGGAAAGAATTTTCAAAAAGGAATGTCTAAATCAATTATAAGATGTCACATGTCATGGCTTTGGTATATGATACTTGATTTTGTGCATGTAAGGAGACTTGTGTATATAAGGGCAAACCTAATGAATTTATGCTTTTGTTTCCTTCCAAGTTCTTTATGCATGAGGACTTCCCTTAGACAATCTCTTTAGTGATGCATACCATGAGTATAGCCTCTGTTGATGCCTCGGAGAAGAACAGGTTGGTGTTTAGGCGCGTGGAAGATTCTTGGGTGCATATCCTATGGCCGTGTTGACTAGTTTGCTATAGAATTGTGCATCGCATTGTGCAAGATTCAGGACAATCAACAAGCTACTGCCGCCTTCCAATTGTGGAGTTACTAGTGAGATAGTGGGAATTGAATCGTTGGCACTGTCGAAAAGACTGTGAAATAGGTGTGTTGTCAGATGTAGTAGATTGAGGTAGTGGAAGCTGATTTTGTTTTCTTTAAATATATCGTCTCAACTCAAAATAACCTTGCGCGGTTTTGGATCATAAAGCATGTAGGCTTGGTCTCAAGATCGTTGCCTACAAATAGACACTTATATGTCTTACTGTCCATCTTGCTTCTATTTTCTTTAGGAATGTGCACATGGGCAACACAAACAAAAATCTTTAGATGTTGGAGATCATATTTGTTACTCAAATACTTGTATTCGGGCGGAACTCTGGAGTTGGCTCGAGTAAGACTTCTATTGATTAAATATATTGCCATTGGAAGGATCTCAATAAATTGGTTGCTCAAGCCATTGGAGGAGGGGGTTGGGAAAAACCTAGCGCCTATTTTAATATAGGATGGGGTACATATAAATAGAAAATAGGGGCTTCTAAGAGTAAATTGAGGCTGTAGGCCTCACATTTGTTTTAAAAATTCTTTAAAAAGCCACTAGGCCCCCTAAAATGAGAGGGCCAGAAGAATGAGACGGTGCCGTTAAGATATGGGCCCACCTACCCAAAATTACACGAGCAACCTCAATATTGAGATCCCGGTTTTTACTCCCCCAGTCCATAAATAAGAAGGTAAGTTGCAATCCTAAGAAAGGCTCCACGCATGCTCCATAATTTTTTGGTTATGGCATTCAAACACTTCGTTTTGTTGCATTCTGCGTGCTTTAGTGAGTTCCCATTGGATGCCGTGTTGAAGGCCAAAATTGGTGAATTTTTGAGATAATTATTCTCCTCCACAATCAGACCTGGGAATGTAGGGCTTTAAGTTTGAAACCTATGTCCAGCTCGAGCATAGCTCTGAAGATTCGGAACTTGTTGAAAGTTTTACTTTTGAAGCATAAGAAGAAAGTCTAACTCTTTCTGGAATGATCATTAGTGAACACCAATACATACCTTGAACCTCAAAGAGACATTCTAGGAATACATTGGCAACCAAAAGCCTTTAGAGAGTGAACGACTCCTCTAACAAGTGTTGACTGTAGCTTAGTTGTTGGGTAAGTAAGATTATTTGGGCTAGTTTTAATTAGTACAGCACATGGCACCTAATCAACATGGACTCCCTCAAAATTCGCCACTCGTAGAGATTATACATGCAAAAATCATGAAGGAGTGTGTACAACTTAATATGCACATCAGTTGTACACACCACTATCTTTTCATTACAAGTGCACTTGTGAGGCTTATTGTTTTGGATTTTTTTTGTAAGATTTAGAGAGGCCTTAGGTGATCTGCTATGGCTCTTAGAAGGTCTGAGAATCAACGTAGAGCAGTTCTTGAGATGTTTGAGCCAGGCAACTCATATGGTGAGATTTCAGCAGTTTTGGGCATTCCTCAAAGCACTTTTTTTGACATAGTGCAAAGGTTGGATGAGAGTGAGAGCCTAATAGACAAAACTTCACCCGGTAGACCTAGAATTCTTGATGAACGAGGTGACCGTGACATTGTGAGGAGATTAAATTATCCAAAAACTAGTACAACGACAACTACAGGAAGAGTGTTATGATCTGAGGGCTTACGATTGAGTGATAATACAATTAAAAGGAGTCTTTGGAGGCAATGGTTGAGAGCATGTGTGAAGACCAAGAAACCACTTTTGACAAAGAAACATCGAGCACGTCATTTGCAGTGGGCAAAGAAGTGCAAGCATACAGATTGGGAGTTTTGGGCTTCTCTCATTTTTTCTGATGAGTCTAAATTCAATCTTTTTGGCTTGGATGGACATCAGTATTGTTGGAGAAAGAGTGGAAAACATGTTTTAGATCAGCATGTGCAATCTACAGTCAAACATGGAGGAGGAAACATAATGGTTTGGGGTTGTATGAGTTGGGAAGGAGTTGACAAGCTTCATCTGATTGAAGGGAAGATGGATAAATATGTATATTGCAATATTTTAGAGACAAAACTTACGGGTACTATACAAATGCAAGGTTTAGAAGAGGATGAGGTTATTTTCCAATACAACAATGATCCAAAGCATACCACACATTATGTTGTAGACAAGTTGCGTCCTCAAAAAACTTCAACTTATTGGACACCCTCCACAAGCACTCAACCTGAATTCAATAGAACATCTTTGGAATGAAGTAGATCGTCGTCTGAGAAGGTCTAAGAGGAAATCTACTAATAAAAGTGACTTATGGGAGAAGATCCAAGAAATTTGGTATAATATAGAGCCTGATGTTGTTAGGAAGTTGATACGCTCTATGCCTCAAAGAGCTCTTGATGTCTACCGAGCAAAAGGTGACTACACACGGTGGTAGTGTTTGTGAGTGCTTATTAGATGAATCAGTGAGTTGAAAAGGTGTTTAGTAATCTTTAGTCTTGTTTTCCACAGTCAATATGCAATAAAAATCGGTTTGACCATAAAGAATCGTACAGGCTTGTCGCACATTTGAATTATTGTGTGTTTTTCTAATTCATATTTTCATTGAAAACTTTGTGCTTTATGCTTGTTGCAACTACATGTGCTTGTGGTTGTGTTCTTGCTATTTTATGAGAGTTCATGTAGATTTGGTAGCTGATTTTGTAAAAATGCTCCACTTGTACAACTATTTCTGGTCGCCACTGTAGGTCCGATGAAGTCGGTGTGGATCTTTTCACCTGGCTTGGATGCTCTTGTCTCTGATTTATGTGGGAATCTTTCGCGATGTTCACGTCCAGCCAAACAACATTCACATACTCTTGATGAACAATCGACGATGGGCATTCCAGAGGCATTACCTGATGTCGATAATACTTTCAGTCCTGCGTAGCTCAAATGACCCATACGCTTGTGCCAGAGTGTTGCATCATATTATATCTCAGCTACGTTCGCTTGCATGTGCTCGTGAAAACGACATAATCCATTCAAAGGATCCCTTGATCCCATTGCTAGCAGCTGCTTGTGGTCATTCTTGTTACACACGTAGCAATGAGATGCAGTAAATACAATAATGTGGCCCGAATCAGCTATGAATCCTACAGATATGATCATATGGGATTCTTCCTCGTACACGGTACATAGCAAACACTGAGTCAACTTTATTTCACCTGTGTCGGTGCGCACGGTGGAAGTGTTGGTTCCTCTCACAGGTGAAATTCACCTCCTCCGATTTTTACATCATTAGTGCTTCTTAAAGAACTAGGCTGCTCATCTAGCTTCTGCATATCAGCAGCTATGTGGCCTGTGGCGCCACTATCAAAGTACCATGGCCCGTTGCCGTATTGATCATAATACTGTAATCACCGTAGTACTCATCAAACATTTCGGCAGAATTCGCGTAGATCTCGGTAGTTGGTTGTGCCGGTGGAGTGGTGCAGTCATGAGTGTAGTGCCCCGGCTTGTTACAGTTGTAACAAACGACCAGGGGCTTCGGGTACTAGGTTCCCCATCGGCCCTGGTATCCGCGACCTGGAGGAGGGCCAGGAGCTCCCCGAAGACCAAGTTCGGCGGCGCTGACAAGTGCCACGGCAGCCTTTGGTATTGCCGCCCTCGGCCTCGTGTCCATCGGCCCCTTCCACGACCTTGGTGCGTCTGTTGTCCATCGCGAATCTTAACTTGCTTCTTGAACGCGGATAATGCTTCGTCATCGCCCAGTAGTTGGTTGCGGTGCTCCCTTCTGTGAGATTCTGACAAAAGTTTAGAACTCAGATGATCAAAACTCATAGGCGTTCTTCTGTTTAGATGGTGCTCTCATAAGAGTGTGGAAGTCCGTTGAGGCCTACTTGATTCATGCTTTTGTCTTCAACCTTCTCTCCTATGTTGGCAAGACGGTTGCGAAGCTTCCGCGCTCTCCCCGGGTATTCTTCTACCGATCCGATGTCTTGCATCTTTATGGTATGAAGTTGGCTTGTGAGCGTGGGAAATTGTGCCTAGTCTCCGGACTAATATCGATCGCGCAAGGCCTTCCATGCCTTCGCTGGATCTCTGAACTTTGCAATGATTCCCACAAGATTGTCAGCTACTGAAAGACCGATGACCTTGCATTCCCTTTCTTTTCTCTTTTTTAATACTGCCTCTATGGTTTGTTCTCCGACTATTGTTGTTGGATATACAGTAGGCGACTATTCGCATTCTGTGTGAACCCAGAGACTCTCTGCTCTGAGTATCATCCTCATCTTGATGCTCCACATGAAATAATTTTACGAAGCTTTCAGCTTGTCTCCATCTCCAAGTGCCGCAGTCTCAGACATGTCTAGATGCTACGCTTCTCAAGGTCTGTGCCTGATCTAAGGGGGGTTTCACACTAGGGGCCGAGCTCAAGGGGCCGAGCAATTCTAGCAATTTGATTGGCCTAGAGTTGAAAATCGGCCCGTGGGCCTTCACACTAGGGGCCAAGGGCCAAGGGCTGAAGGGCCAAGGGCCGAAGGGCCAAGGGCCGAAGGGCACCAAAATGCTTACATGGCAACACTTTTTGAGAATTTTGGCGCCAATAGTTCGGCCCCTCGAGGAGAGTTTGGGTCCAACAAGAATAGAAACCCAAACTCTTGCCGAGGGGCCGAACATTTTCTCATTAAAATAATTTTAATAATTTTTTACAACTCCAAAACTCGGCCCCTCGGCATAGTTTGGTCTTCAATGGAGTTCGGCCCTTGGGCTTAGTGTGAAACGCCCCTAAGTAGGAGCAGCGCTCTACTGCAGTCATGTTGTATGTATCTCTAGACTCTGCTCATCAAGATCTTGCTCTAATACCATGTAGAAACTGGACCATGAAAACAATGTGACACTGATGAACTGATTCAGTTGTTTTGTAAGGGCAGAGGCCCGAAATACAGTCGGCTCTCTATAAATGTTACTCCTCGGGAGCGGGATTTTTGGTAACACTTATGAAGTTATAACATATAACGTTTATAGAACTAGTTACCGACGATTAGTAACACTTACAAAAATAACACTTATGAAATACAATACCGATGGTTAGTAACATTTAAAGAAATAACACTTATGAAACTTGATAGTGATGATTAATAACATTTAATGAAATAACACTTGTAAAACTTCAAAGAAAAATCCATAACATATGTAGAATATGAAAGTTGAAAATACAAAAAATATAAACCATTATGCAACTTACTTCAACTCATCTAAACTCAACTAAACTCAACTAAACTCAACTAAACTCAACTAAACTAAGCTTTATTGAAGAAAGAATCCATAGTGGATGGATGGGTATCTTCCATACGGGCAATTGCCACATCTTGTAGAAGAGTTTGAGCCAAGTTGATGCGTGATGAAACATCACATGGTATTTGCTGAAGGATTTTCTTCGTAGTATGAAGTGCACCTTCAATAGGTTCATAGGAATTATTTAAATCAAAGTCTACCTCATAGTTTATGAACTCATGAGCGTCCATAACATTGCTATCTTTTAGGTATGAAGATAAAAGTGAAAGCCGATGAGGCATGCACCCATTTGGGAGTTTTTAAAAAAGAAGAAAAAGAAAACAGTCACAGCCAGCAATCAAACCTCAGCCTAGCAGGCCATGCATCCATGATGCGGTCGACGGCATGCCTCTTGCATGCGGCAAACAACCACATAAAAAAAAAATTAACAAATAAATAAATAAATAAAAATAAAAAAATCACTATATGGCTTGCGATACCCTTGTCAAATATGGCCTGCAATGCCCCTACAAATACTGTTGGAGGAATCTTGACAGATTTTTTTTTAAAAGGACAAATCTTCTCAAGTTCCACAAAAGATATGATATATATATTCATGTGAAGTAATAAAAAAAATTAAAAACAAGTTCTACTGTGATGTTTTTGTCAAATGTAACACTTATAGAATCATTTTAACACAGGGGGGAGCGGAACATGTTATAACACTTAACATATAACACTTACTAGTGTTAATTTTGAGGTTTTTTTCGGGAGCGAGATTTTTAGTAACACTTATGTAATTCTAACACTTATAGAGGTAACATTTATAGAGAGCCGACTGTATCTACAATCAAGTAAGGAGAAAGTCAATGGATGAATGTAGGTCGCTAACGCTACAGTGTCGTGGTTGTTTACAGAGGATGGGCTCCGCACCGTTGAACACGGCGATCTCGCGGAACCAGGTCGGTCTCAGGATCGTGGTAGCGATTCCGCTTCCCAGCAGCGCTTGCTCCCGCTCGTGATTCGAGTGGAACGATGTGAACTCTGTCGGAAAGTCCGCGTCCATATAGGATAAATAAACGACATGCTTCACGCCAGCCACCTACGCCGCTTTCAAGAAATTCTCAGACATTGGCACTTCACCTCCTTGAACGAGCGACGGGAGGATCAGGAACACTACGTCCGCGCCCGTACAGGCCCCGATCAATGCTTCAAAGCTGTGAACATCAAGAGCCACCGCGTCAGCACCGTCGGAGACAAGGTCAAATTGGATGGATCCCTCGCAGCCAGTCGAACTGCGCAATTCCGCTACGCCAGCGCAACCTGGCCGCTTCGCTCCCGTTGCGACTGGTGGCGCTAATTATCAAGACCACCTGCTTCGCCATCTCTCGACACCCCTAGACCCGGAGCGACGGATAGATGACAACTTGGATAGGTACTGAGAACCGAATCAAAACCTGCGATTAAGTGAATCCGATGCATCGCCAACACAACCAATTCAAGATACTTCAAACTCAAACGGCTCACAAGTTGAATCTCTAACAAGCAATCGAGCTACAAGATAGCGTGACAGGCAGGAAGAGTACTAGCACTGGCCATTCGGACACATCAGCTGGGTTGCTACTCTGTTCAGACATGAATCAGAATTTTGATTCAACGGAGTTTTCAAAATTGCTTCTGCACGTGTGAAAAGGAGCAAGACTCCTCTTGTTAAAACTTAAACAGCCGATGATAACATTGAATGGATGATCCAGATCGTGTGCTCATCAACCTGGTTTGAGAATATGGTTCGTCACCGACTGCACGACGCTTTTCCTTAGAAATCAGCCGGCACTGGATTGCAGTTGTTCATCCGGATATGAAGAGGGCTGACCAGCGAGTTGAGTGGATGAAGTTGGGATCGGTATGTCCAATGAACTGGACGAGACGGTTTGGGAGGGCAATCTGAAGAGGCGGCTGGTGTCTTCGCCAACTAACTCCATCTCCCTCCTCGTGGAGCCTGCATCCCATTCCATTTCATTGCGTATCTTGCACGGTTTGGAACCAGAAATACTGGTCACTTGTGAACTTGACACTGTAGTTCTTTGATGACTCCTTTGCAGAGAGATATTAACTGAGGTAGAGGGATCAGAGAGGGCACCAGGAAGGAAGAACTAGAGACGTCGTTCATTTGAGCATACTTCAAACATAAATTCTTTTCCCTTGGCCATGGCAACTGGCACATGACAAAGGCTCCAGTCAGAGAGATTATGAAGTGAAGATGCCGGTTGGACAGATTATATCTCTACTTGCATGCCACTCGTAACATGCAAGTTCTATGACTAGCTGACTGTAAGTTGTGGACCCCGGGCAAACTAACTATGTCTGCTGCGTAGACTTCGGTTTTCAGCGAGGTTTTCAAGGTTGTGACGAAGATATGTAGCCGTGTTGTGGAAAACATGACTGATGGTGCATGCAGTGCAGGTTGCAAGCAGAAGAACATGGTGGGATCTGCGCTAAATCTTTTGCCGGCAGAAAGGCGGATCATCTCCACCAGAAAGTATACGAGGTAGGGCGACTAATGCATTCGATACATATGGAGTGTCCGCTACATCATCGACGGTTCATCAGAAGTCAGAGTGGTGCGGATTATGCTTCTGCTTGATGTCCAACGTATTCAGTGTGCGGACATCATCTGATGTTCAATGCCACATTGATGATGTTGGACCATAGAAACGAGAAGACACCAGACTGAATGTGTCCCCACAATGTTGTGCGATGCAGAGGCATGGGCCACAGCAAGATTCTGGGAGCGAGGGCACCGGTGACGACGGTGGTCGGCCTTGTGGCGCTCATCTGGGCGCTGTGCTGGGTGGGCGCGCCCACCAGCGCGCGTAGCGTCGCCCTGGACAACCACGACTTGCTGGAGACCGAGACCGAGTGGCATTTCGACGACGATGACATCCGAGCCTTCGACAACGCCACCACCAACGCAACAGTTGCACCCGCCCCCGCGGCAAAGGTCGTAGGAGGCATAATCCCGCTGACCAACAGCGACTTCGAGCTCACCACCGGCAACATCAGCGCGACGACCTTGGCGGACTCGACGAGCACCGCCATCGTGAACTGGGTTCCCGGCGGTGCCGGCGTCCAGATCCTTTTGACCGCCACGTACGGGGCGCCCTCGTACGCGACGACGAAGAGCGTGTACTGCATCCACCTCAACAACCCGGCGTCTGCCGCTAACGGGACGCAGGGCTCCCTGTCCACCACCCTGGCGACGGCGCCCGCCAGCGGCAAGGCCTTCACCGTACACTACGACGTGTGCCGCTCGCCCGACGGCCCGCTCAACCTGTGGCCGGCCATCAAGATTTCGGCCATGAATGGCGCCACCGCGCACGACTGGCAGATGCACAGGCCGGTGTACAACTTGACGGACACGGTCGGCCACAGCACCTGGACCAAGCAGAGCATGGTGTACACCGGCACCGGGTCGGCGACGGTGATCAAGTTCGAGAGCCTGTCGGAGAAGTACGGCCCCATCATCGACAACGTCCAGATCCTGAGCGGCAAGCACCCGCTGGCGGCCGCTCCGCTGGGCAAGGTGGCCGGGCTGTGCCAGAGAGCCCTCCCCCTCGTCACCGTCGTCGCGCTCGCATCCTTTCACATCTTTTAGTGTGCGTTTCGAGCTGATACTAATTGCTCCGCTACTGTTGTTGCGTCGGGCTGACTGACCGTGGCAGGCGTCTTCTCATGAAATTGTTCAAGAACTCGTTCATGTATTTGCTAACTTATGGATCATTGTGACTGTTGACGATCGGGGGAAAGTTCCGCTAGGCGGTGACGTACCGGTCTGTTCTTTTTTGAGTGGTTGAAGTGTGATCCAATGGATATATTCAGGTGCCAAGAAGTATGGACACTTGGAGTGTTGGTTAACAGTCTCTGTTCTAACCTTTTGCCGCCTATTCTTTGCTTCTGTTAATAGGTTCTCTGTCCGCTCCTTGTCACTTTGCATCTATACTTTGCATCTATACTTTGCATCTGGAAGTACATCGGCTGTAGATTTGAATCTGGAAAGGTGCGGTTAGGTTTAAAGAATAGTCTACTCCGTAAATAGGCATTTTTTATTTGGTCTAAACAATTGAAAGTGAGTTCAGCAAAGGAGAAGGCCAATCATCGTGATGGGAACATGAAAAACAGTGAGAGATTATGCAAACATTTTCAACAAGAGATTTGTGTACATTTTCATTGCAAGATTTCATCTGCAGAAATAGTCTGCGCTTGTAAAACGCTTCCAGTTAAGGTGGGCTGCAGAGTTTTTAGCATTGATTAAGTCGTCGATGCTAAACTCGAAAATGGATATTGAAACTGTAGTTCAGTTCTGTTAACTTCTTTGTTCTCCCCAATACTGTGGGGCTGTGGCCTACCATAGCTCGGGCTCTATCTAATGATGCTTAAGAAGAAGCAACCGTTGTAATCAGTAAATTAAAGGGAACATGGCTCTTCTCAATGGAGGATAATCCTCGAACTTACTTTTGTACCATTTGTGTGTCTCTGAGGCCGCCAAAGTCAGATTCAGTACCTACACAAAACACGAAGCAACAAGTGATGTAGCATGAACTTATACCCATTTTTTATACCGCACAAGCAAAATTGCAGTCCATTTTTAGGATCCTGATTTACTTCATTCCTTGTATGCACAGCTGATTTTACACCTTAGAACGTTTCGTGCACAGAGCCATCAGAGATGTAGAAAGATAAAATTCTCGAAAGATGTACATTAATGAATATCATACCAAAAAGCTCATTACAACATATGGAAAAGGTACTAACCACCCATAAATAGAACAGCCAGATATTGAGGTTGCTTCCTCCACTAGCTATTACAATTCCAGCATATAGCACCTGCTCCCACAGGTACAACAAACAACATAATTGAAAACATGAGTAACAGGCCAAGACAGAGAATACATGAGCACGAAGTTGCTGAAGAGCACCAAAAAGACGTGCAGATAAGTCGATACTGTACTGTCTCTGGCAAAGATAAGGAGAGCAAAATCAATTAAAGAAACTCACTATTTCCGCCAAGTAGTGTGCACAGGAGACCCATTCGAACCAGCTTCCTTTTGGAATCTCATACCGATCGAGCCTCTTTTTGTCTACTGAAAAAGGCTTCACTACTGCTTCAACACCAGTGCGCACTTTCTTGGCTCGTAAAGAGGCCTGCCAAAAGAGAAACTCATTAACTCCATAAAATCTCGTAGCGCCAGCTTCGTCAAGAACAATAACATGTTCAACTCGCATCTGACAACCATCTCAGAGAAATCTACAAGTAATAGCCAAGTCTGAAGGTTGTATTCCTGTGTTTAGTTTCAACTGGTTGATGTTTGACGACCAAATAGCTACTACCAAAGTAGCTCTTCCTCTTCAGACATTGAACTGCAAATAAATAGCGATCATAGAGCACGTACCAGTATGGAATGTAATCGGTACTGCTGAATCCAGCCCAATAAATAAACAGCCATGCCAACCCACTGAAATGCTGCCAAACCGCGCACACTTTTCGCATAATCCTGCAACTTAATCTGAGAATTAAGCAGGGGAGGACCCGTGTGCAGGACCCAAGCGCTTCCAAGTCTGTGGACCACAAACTTGCAGAGCAAAGACAAGAACTCTTGGTCCTGGAAATGTTGGGAAAAGAGGGTCAGGGATGCGGCTGGATAGAACCTGCACACGTTGCCGATCGTCAGCCGCTCTGCAATAAATTAACACAGAAGTGGGAGGTTTAGGAAATTTCACTTAGAAGATAGCCGGACTTACCCCAATCCAACCAAATAGCCAAGAATATGCATTCTGGCTAACGGATTGTACATAGAAATGTGAATGCTCTCGACCAGTCTTCGGAGGAGCTGGAGCTCGAGCATCGCGAGCAACACAAATGAACCCCATGCCCGCCCTTTGTATTTTGCGAGGTGCCCCACATTACCCACCCCTCCACCTGAATCGCTTGTGCCCGCACCTGCCACACCAACCAGAAATCGATATTCAGGAGGAACAGAATCTCTTAAGAAGAGGAATACAATAGCGACATAGATGATTACCTCCCAACTGCGCGACGATTGCCGAAACTTGAGATTCGTGCGATTGCAATGGAAATGTGCACGAGTATGCAAACAGGAAAGTGACGACAAGCAGGAGTGTGTTCACAAGGGAACCCAGCAAATAAAAATGAGCGAACCAGCGCTGTGGAACAGTAAACCTCTGCACAGAAACAGCAGGATGAGGTTCAAGTCATGTAGGGTACGCATCATTCCCCCCCAAAACCAAATAGATCGTTCACCACCTCTGAAGTGTTCCAGGAAAGGGGATTCTTTAGGGTTTTCTAGGAACGTGAAAATGAAACTCTCTGTTGCCCTTGATCATCCTCGTACGTTGCAAAGAGAAAAGTCATACACACCAAGCTTACTAAAGTCTCCAACTAGCAGCTACCAGTGACTGCCCAGCTCAGTTAGAAAAATCAAGAGCAAACGAGATGGAAGAGCTTGAACAAACCGGTGGATTGTCGGCAGAACTGGCTAATTTGAGTTTCCCTCGACGAGATAAATCACGCACAAACTCGCTTAGTGCTCCGAGAGGCAACAACCCGATCAAGGCTCCCGCTACCGCCACACTCCACAACACACGAAGTCCCAACACTATGAACATTCCAAGCTCCATTGCACCCCAAGGACCCACCTCTAACTAACTTATTACCTTCCTGAGAGCTTCCCCGAACGAAAGAAAAATCCCGCTCTCAAAATTCCAAAACCAGAATCCTATCGAGTCAGTTGGCTGTGCTACAACTGCTACAATTTTGAAACCGAGGTGCGTACAGATGATCTTTACATCAATATGATAACAATGGTTTATGAAGGCGGATAGAACGATGATTCGCAGCCGAGGTTGATGACGCGGCATGGGCCCCAAGCCCCTGGCTTGCCATACAGCATCAAAGTGGGAGGGAGCGTTGTGGGTGCAATGTATCGAGGCTACTGAAAACGTGGCAGCAGGTTAGTTGACAAGGAGGGAAATATCAACCTCATCACAGATCTGAACTAAGTTTAACGTTCACCCAAGTAGGTTAACTAGTAGGTCCGCAAGAAATTTAGAACACTTGGCAAGGAAAGGAGGCACCCACCTGGAGATGGCCTCGGGCAGGTGGCGAACAAGGCGGATTTGTGCGAGACCTTTCCTCCGGCACCGAATCGTTTCTGGAACCGACGTCTTTCGGATAAAAAGGAATGATTTCATGGACGAGGGTAATGACTTGTATTATGCAATTGCCATTTGTGCACTACGTGACCTTCATTTGAGGCTAGTTGCCGCGAAGCAAGAACGTATCTTTTTCTCTTATTCCTTCGGAAAAACCGATGTGCACAGGCGACGTTGCCAAGGATAAACGAGACAGCTACGCCAAGTGCGTGAGTAGACTACTTCACAGTAACGGGAAATGTTGAGGAATCAGACGCAGTGCAGAACGATCTGTTTCTTTTTACGACATCATCGGGACATCAAGAATGTTAGATCTTAGTTTCCTAACCTGGGTAGAAACAAGTGAAGCCCACAGGCCGCGAGAACGCTAGAAGATGTGAAAGGATGCGAGCGCGACGACGGTGACGAGGGGGAGGGCTCTCTGGCACAGCCCGGCCACCTTGCCCAGCGGAGCGGCCGCCAGCGGGTGCTTGCCGCTCAGGATCTGAACGTTGTCGATGATGGGGCCGTACTTCTCCGACATGCTCTCGAACTTAATCACCGTCGCCGACCCGGTGCCGGTGTACACCATGCTCTGCTTGGTCCAGGTGCTGTGGCCGATCGTGTCCGTCGAGTTGTACACCACGCTGTGCAACGCCGAGTCTTTCGTGGTGTTGCCTTCCACGGCCGACACCTTGATGGCCGGCCACAGGTTGAGCGGGCCGTCGGGCGAGCGGCACACGTCGTAGTGCACGGTGAAGGCCTTGCCGCTGGCGGGATTCGTCGCCAGCTTGGTGGACAGGGAGCCCTGCGTCCCGTTGGCGGCAGACGCCGGGTTGTTGAGGTGGATGCAGTACAAGCCCTTGGTCTTCTCGTACGAGGGCGCCCCGTACGTGGCGGTCAAAAGGATCTGGACGCCGGCACCGCCGGGAGCCCAGTTCGTTACGGCGGTGCTCGTCGAATCCGCCAAGGTCGTGGCGGTGACGTTGCTGATGCCCTCGAAGTCGCTGTTGATGAGCGGGATTATGCCTGATACGGCTTTCGCCGCGGGGGCGGGTGCAGTTGCGTTGGTGGTGGCGTTGTCGAAGGCTCGGATGTCATCGTCGTCGAAATGCCACCCGGTCTCGGTCTCCAGCAAGTCGTGGTTGTCCAGGGCGACGCTACGCGCGCTGGTGGGCGTGCCCACCCAGCACAGCGCCCAGATGAGCGCCACAAGGCCGACCACCGTCGTCACCGGTGCCCTCGCTCCCAGAATCTTGCTGTGGCCCATGCCTCTGCATCGCACGACACTCGATCAGCTTTATCTACCATGCATGCATTGTAGACGTGAACGCGTCTCCAATTTTAAAAGTTTGATGTATATTCTCTTGGCCCTCTCAATGCCAGAATAATGTATGTAGAATCAGTATTTGAAGTGAAGAATGCCGAAGACCGTACTGCAGTCACTGGAATTAGCAAACAATTGAGTTCGTTAAGAACAGCTAAGCGTATCGAATCACAGGAAGGGCAGAAGAACGTTTGAATACTCGCTGAGGATGTATGTGTTTCGCATAACAACCAAATGACTAGAATTCCATGACAAAACAGAATATCCAGCGAGTGAAAAAATGTATCTTACTTAGCAGACATCGATGCTGGTTTACTTGGCCTTCGCAAAGTCGGCTTTCTTCGTTGCCCATTTTGTAATCCTGATAACCCATCAATATGCCTTCCCATATCTACAATGTTAAAATGGAGATAAGATGCAGACTCTAACGTCCGCTTCAGAAACTAAGGCAGCGTAAGAAGCAAAATCAACCTCACTGTTCAAAGGCCTATTACAGTTTGCCGACCTAGTCAACGAAATTCTTCAAGCTTTCAAATGCTATTGAACTTAGCATAAGACGGCATGCACACAGATGCAGGGCGCGAATGAAAGTTGAAGGGTGGTGGTTAGCAGACCTGAGAGGACCTGCAGTAGCGCTTGGCCGCCTCCTCAAGTGCTCCGAAAACCGTCTCATTCTCGTTCGTCAGAGATAGTACCTCATCCAATTTACGTGACGCTTCATATGAGCAGTTCCTTGGCACCGGCGGAAAGTGGGGTTCTGAGGCAGCGACATCCGCCAAAAGACACGATATCATCCAAGCCATGTCCAATCTGATCTCAAAAATCCCAGAGCTGATCCACCCTCCGAAATCCATGCACCTGAAAACCTCAAAGCATTGCACTCGCATTCATAAAATGCTGTAGTTGCAGGTATATCCTACCTCAATCGACTCGGGTCTTCCATGTACAACGTCGACTCATATCTCACTGCCCACAGCCCGAAGATTTAGTTACAGTAACAAAGTAGGTATTGACAGTTGCGATAACCTGCCACATCGTTCCTAGGGGCATGTTGAGGATATGAAAACATCCTTTGGTTTCCGAGAATAAAACCTAGGCATTCGTCTCAAGATGCTCTTCGGAAAATTCGATTTAATTAAAACTTTGAGTTCGGATACTTCACATCCACTGAGCATACAAGAAATCAAGAACAAATTATTGTAATTTTTGAAGATAATTATACACTTGTTTAAGGCTCCCCCTAGATGGCCGGGCACCGGAATGAAAACGTGCAAGCTGTACTAATCTTTGTCTAACCTTAGACTTGGAAATGGTTTTAGGATCGAAGCCAGCGCTGCAAAAGTTGCCTGCAAGTATCACGATGAGGAGTCAGAATTTCAATGCGGTAATAGAATGGCTCTCCAAGAAACCTAATATGCAATCTCATTCAACAAGCATGACATCATAAACGGCTTGCATACTGAAAAAGAATGTAGCAAGTAACATGCAGGAATCTTTTCTTTCACATCGAGTTTCTGGACGAAAGAAGGCTCAGCAAGAGAACAGCGGAGCGTACCCGTGAAGTCAAAGCATGAAAGCAGAATTGCTAGGCAAACGGATACACTTATATCTTCTCCTGCACACATAAAGCCATGAACACAGCTTGGTACGTGCAGATTATACTGCACAAACCTGAATACGTGCAGAAAGGTGGCATAAAACCTCAAATAAAATAAATGAGAGACTCGTCTACAAATTGTCGACCATGTTTACGATTCTCTAGACATCAGTGCTCACTCAATCATATTACAAACTGACTTACCATCTGGGCAGCATATGAGAAGTGATAGCCCATTTGTCAGCTTCTCCCTCGCAAATTTTACAGCTTCTGGTAAGGAATTTTGCAAGCAGTGGCGATCAAACTTTGAGCCCTAAAATTTCAAAGACAAATCCGTCAATTACAGAAATTGAGAAGGTATAGTGTAGTGATGTAGAATTTAAGATTCTCTCACCTAAACCTTATGGAGGACAATATGATTTAAGTATCATATGAAAAGAATGAAGATACACTCATGCTTACCACAACTGGAAGGTGAAGATAGGAGTCTTCCCGGATGCTTAATGTTGAGCATGCGGACGGGCAAACGTCTAAAACGCAATCCACAACCTCACACAAGGAATCCGCTTGACCTGATCATCATGGACAGATGTTCAGCTTAAGTTATAGAGAGAATCTAGAGTATTCGATCTATATTCCGCTCAAACTTCCAGGCTTCACATGAGTAGTTTTCAAGTCACAGCATCGTTGAAGAGAAAGGTTTCTAAAGATCACAGCAGTCTAAGCTACTTGAAATTACGCAAAAGGGAATTTTCAGAGAGATCTAATCGTAAGCCTTGCCTAAAGCTTCATACGACCAAGTTCAAATAATTTTAGAGAATTATTTATTAAGTGGACAAACTATCCATATACTAGTGTTTTTTAGGGCAATACAGATCATAAGAGCTTACAGCATGAAGAGCCACCCACAGCAAGTCCGGTTGAGCCGATCCAATGTAAACCAGGAACTAAATCAGTTCGACGTCCGTTGAGGGGATATCCGCACTTCACACCCGTATTATGATTAAATCCATCTTGCAGTACTTCTGCTTCCCTATTCTCGAGAGCCACATGGCACCCGCCGTCAGAGCATGAAGAGTCTTTGAGTTCCATTCCAGGATCAGCAAGCTTTCCTGAGGATTTCACTTGCGGCGCATCTTGACCTCTCAACGCTCTGTAAACACGATCGCGTTCTACCAACTCTGCTACTTCGCGATTGCAATCAACCGGACCATCATTGACAAGGTCATACACGTGCTTCCAGAAAAGCGCAGGGGTGAGGCCTCGCGCCCAGCTCTCCTCATCATCTGCTGCACCTGGAATGTAACTCCAGCTGAACTCTGCATCAGTCATCAGCTGGGTGCAGCTCACTGGCTGAGATGCTGAGACCAGAAATATGGGGGTGAAATCCAGAGACTCAGTGTCCACGACTTCGTTTAACCAGATCACCGTCCTTTGGGAGACCCATAGGGTTCGGAGGGGCTTCCTAAGCGTCCGAGCAAGAGGGGCAAGGTCTGCTCCGCAGGTCTTGAGATCCTCTACCCATGTCTCCAGCCGATTGGCAATGTTGTTCTTCTCAGTTTCGGACACCCAAATAGGCAAGTGTAGCTGGTAATCCCAATCTGAAGAATGTCTGTCCGACCCATATTCTTCATGAACAAGTCCATATTCCTGATCTGGTCTTTTATCGAGATCTTTGCGAAGATCAGCCAGAGCGCGGTTAATCACACAGGCCCAAATCGGTATTGTCTTTGACATGCTATCCGGAAATCGCTTTCCCTTTCGCGTGGCATCGACAATAATACAACCGCCTTTCTCAGCTGCAAAAACAAGGACAGAAAACAAAACACGCGGATCAACAACACCAAAGAAACTACTCCTAACACGTGAGGTAATCATCATATAAATTCAGAGGAAGATGGTCAAGATTGAGTAAAGACGCAATTTTGAGATTCTTAATCATCTGAGGACGTACCTGGCTCTCACTCAGGCATTTGCCGGTCTTGTACATCGTCGCTACCTCTCAGTCTTGCTCCCTTTGAGGCACCTGGGTTGATACAAGACCGGCCGACACCTGTGTGAGAACTGTACTGTCACCAGTTTATCAAGGCCGAGCAAAGGTGCAATCGACATAACATTCTCCAAAAATCCAGAGGCTCAAAATGAACGTTCCAGAAGTAACGAAATTCAAAGAAGTCGAAGAGAGGGTTCAGGGTTTAGGGTTTGGTAGAAGGAGATATAAAATAACTGCGACCGAGAACTCGGCGGTTGCTCGAATTAAAAGACAGGAGTGAGGGTTCGAGAGCTAGCTGACCAGCGAGGAGAGCGACGTGCAGATTGAGGCGGGTGACGTTGAAGGACCAGTTGCCGTTGTGGCCGTCGGTGGACTTGAAGTAGCACTCGCCATGGAAGGCGGGAGCGTACCAGAGGCCGCAGCGGAGATTGGCGACCAGGGGCAGGCGCGGCCTGATGGCGTGGATCTCCGTAACGAAGAGCGAGTCCTGGTAGATGGAGCGTAGCGCGTTGTACAGCGAGTGCTCCTTGCGCTTGATCTGCCGCGACACCTTGTAGATGCTCTCCATCCTCTCCTTCCCTCTCTTCTCCTTCCCTCTCCTCTCCGCTTCTCTCCCTTCCCTCCCTCCCTCCTCTCGGTTCAGGCAGGCTTTCACCACATCCACCACCAGCGCTGCTGCAGCTTACGCTACCAAGTCGCACAAGACATTCCCTGGTGTGCGTCGGCGCTGCTTATCTCTTTGTAACATGGCATTGGTTACACCTCCCTTCCCAACTTCTACGTGAGGCCCCAACTCATTCGGAAGGGAGACCCAATTGCCACCTACAACACTGTACCATCTAAATTCCCCATAACCGACAACATATGCAATGTGTGGAGTAGTAGTAGTAAGAACTCCAGCCTTCAAAAAAGGTCGGTGTGAATATAGTGTCTATTCGTTCCTAACACTATATCAATGCCCAAAAAATATATATACACATATGGAGAGAGAAAATAATAATACATTCATCTTTTAGTGATAGCCAATATGTCATGAGACGTGGCGTCGAGGGCCTCTCCGTATCGTAGTGTTTTAGCATAGATTAGTTTGTTATTAATCTACGAGTTTAGGGACGTACAGCGGTGCACCGCATTCATCCATGGATGATTTCCATCCACTTAGGGTTGTGTGTGTACGTATAGCGCTGCACACGTTCTTGACTTGACATCTTTGTCAAGTCAAACTTTGTGAGTGAGTTAGAGAGTGTTTCCTCATTATCTTTGCTTCTATGTGATTGTTTATCATTAGTAAAGGCTCTATATTCTCTTATACAACTTGCATCGTTGATTCTCCTTTTCTAGAGTGCAAGACGCTTGACTACTCTTGTGATTTACTAGTTATTCACTTGACAAAGACCCTCCCACGTTTCTCTCTTTAGCTTTGATATTTTGACTTAAGTGAGTTTAGAAAAATTTAGAGGCTTAGATTGATGTTGTAAGCGCCTCAAGATGGAGCCAACGCAACAAGCGACACCCGAATCGGACAATTTTTGAGCAAGATGTGAGCGGCGCAAGAATTAGAAGAAAAAGAAGAGTTGTTGGACCTAATTCTGCGATTTTCCATCCACTGCACAGTTATCATCTGTGGAAAAAATTCATCTGCGGTCAGTTTTCATCCTTTTATGAATTCATCCGCTAGGGGTAGTTTTCGTCCACTGTAGATGAACTGTAATTTGGGCAGAATTCACTTCACTATGAGTTAATATCTCCCAAAATATTTATTTATTTTTACTTCTAACTTCAGATTTGAGCTCTCGATAGGGGTTTTTATTTAGTGGAAAAGAAATATTTTAGTGGAATTTTTTTTTCCAAAACCACATTTTTGATAATTGTTAACGAAAAAGATTAGTGTCTAAACTTTGGAGGTATGTAACTAGGGCAATTTAACTCGGTTTAGAGTGAAATTTGCGCCTATATTTTGGGCATTTTACTGTTAATCCAATGTTGGTATTGGATTGGTGTTGAGTGCGTTTATCACTCAATGTGTGATTTTCATTGGAAAGACATGTGTTTGTAAACACCGCGACCGCATTGGTATAATAGCTTAATAGGTGAAAGTGTCAGATTGTGAATTTGAAAACACGGGTTCAAATCCTGTTTTCCTCCAAAAAAACAAATCATCCAATAGATTGAATCGTTACAATCTTTGAAAGAACTGCTTTTTGGAGCAAAAAAGATTTTTGGAGGGTTTCTCAAAATATTAGAAAAAAAACCCTTCGCTACAAACTACGCGCCCTAGTTTTGTCAATAAAGCCTACGGCCTTAATTGGCAAAGTGGGGGTCCAAATTACTAAGTGGTTATCCTTTGATGATTAAGTAATCCTCCTTGCATCTTTTTTTGTATAGCAGGTGAAGCATAAATTGGCTCATTCAAACAAGAAGATAAAAAATTATTCTATTAAAAAATGAGCTCAAAAAGTTATTGAAATACCTATGTTATTTCTAAATTAACCTCGCTTCCTTCTTAGTTTTAGACTAGGAGAATGACATCTTTGGGTGTTTCCCGATGCTAAAGTAATGTCACACTCCTATGGATCAACCATCCGACCAAAGGTTGATGCATCCGGGATCTAGATTACGTCCTCACAACCGGTGACATCCTACCGCCAATAGGTCACACAAGACATACCAAGACTCCTTCCTCACCCGTCACTCCCCCCTCATCATTCGTTAAACATTTACTGCTTCACCTGTTATTCCCACCCAACTTTAACTAGTTCTAGGTGATGGCACAAGGAAACAACAACAAATGGTTAATTTCAGATTCACGCCTCTCAAATCCTCCCGTTATCTCACATGTTATTCCCACCTTATCTAACTATTCTAATTGATGGAGCAAGGAAACAATAACGAGAAGGTTAGAACGAACTGAGGAGCGGACTACTTGAAGTGGTACTCACAGCCATGTGTAGAATCCGAGCTCTCCATCATAAAAGGCTTTGAGAGCGTAGGTTTAGAATTAAATTGAAAGCAAATACACACATCAAGCAGTCCAAAGAGGTGCCAAGAGGCTCCTCACTTATACTGCCAAGAACTCACACAAACGTCAAAAGAAAATGATACCTTCTAACTAAAAATGGCAGCATTACACTATAAGAAACCCGTGATTTTTGTGACGTTAGCTATGATCAAGTGTGTTTTTCAAAACATGTTTTTGCGAACGGGCCGAGCCTTGGGTTCTCGGATTTTGGTGGATGTTGCACCAAACATGGAAAAATTGGCGGAAAAACGCAGAGATGTTAGCATAAACATATTTGTTTTGCGGGACGTCCTAGTGAACATAGTCATGTTTTAGACAACGTCCTCAGAAAGGTGACAATGCCACGTCGGCAGGGGGGTTTAGCTTCACTGTGAGTAACTTCAAGATTGTTACTGCAACCTCCCGTAAAACACTGCCCAACGGTTAAAACACAATGGAGATGGGCTGACCCCTACAAAAATAAAAACGTGGATGTCGTTACTGACGTCACAAAAAACGTGGATGTCCTTACTGACATCACAAAAAACATGTTTGAGCCACGTTTGCAAGGTAGAAATTGGATTCTTTTTAAAATGTTTGTGCCATGTAGGCAAGGTTGAAATCAGCTGCCACGTAGGCAAAGAGGATGTTGGAACAGACGTCTGGATGGACGTCTACTGTGACATTTTAATGTTTATGCTAACACGAGGCTAACACCATGACAAATCCAATAATCCCATATGGATTGTCACCACTTGTGCATCCCATTGTATATATATGTAAGGCCTTCTCTCCTATCTCATCACACTTGAATCAAGAGTGATTCACTTTCATCCATCTATTTGGATGAATTTGAATTATCCTTGAAACTTAAAGTGATACGGTACTTTTTGATGACATGGCGCTTCTTTTTGGTAACATGGCACTTGCTTTTGCTGACTTGGTGCTTGCTTTTGGTGACCTCCATCTCAACGAACGTCACAGAAAACGTCATAACGAACGTCACAGAAAACATACCGTGTTAGAAATGACGTCCCAATTTACACTGTCCACAATTAATTATTGCATTAAACTATGCTGATTGGACATGCCACGTCATATTTTAAAAAGTGACACGACATATTTTAAAGGTGCCACGTCATAAAATGGCGGGTCCACGTATGCAAGCCTAGTCACAATCGTATGCCACATCATGCGCCACATCATGGGCCACATTACCAAGGGCCCGGATGAAAAAGTTGGGGATGTGGCACTGTCCGTCCATGTGGCGATGACGTGGACGCGACGTGGCAGCCACATGGCAGATTTTTAACACCTTCAACCCCCAAGTTTTTGTGACGTTTTAAAAAACGTGGGCCTGTTTTTTGAGATTTTGGCATGTTTTTCGCATGTCAATTATAACAGATTTTTTTGGACGTCAACGTTGACGTGCCGGATGCTGCACAAAACATAATTGCACGTTAGTTGCCCTGTCACAAAAAACACGGGTTTCTTATAGTGTTAACTACCCTTGGCGGTGGTGGCCGCCACTCCCCACTAACTCCACGTGCCCAGTCAGAAGGTAACTTATTACACAAATCCCAAGGCAAAATCAAGTCAAAACCAAAGTCTAACCGGGGGCCAAATCCCGGAATGAGTAGTGACCTACGAACCAAGATTCTGATCCTACTTCCGGGCCAACTCCTCGAGTCTCTTCCTCTCTTCACTCCTTTTGTGCTTCTTGGAACTCCGGCTCAAAGTCAGGGTGGGTGCGGCCGTTGCAAATGCTACCAATGGCGCTAACACATCTGCAGAAGGCTCTGGTCGGCCAACAATTGTCCCAAGCAAGGTTTTCCTTGAAGGCAAGGAGATATCCGGGCCATCCGGGGTGAGTGGCACTGTAGTCATGCTCGGATGAAGCCCGGACCGTACCGGAAGGACCGATACCTGACTTGGAGATCCCATGATGACATCTTGTCTGGATATTCGTCCTGGAAAGTGTAAGTAAGCGGAACTCTCACTTGCGGTTTTTCCAAGATGAAGCACGCTCTGCAAAGGGGCTAAAGCCAGTATAGGGCGAGCGGGGTCACTGAGTGGTAATTGGTGAGGATGGACTGAAAAAGGAGGCTTCATCGCAAAACTCGGGCTTTGCTTCCAATCGCTATGCGTCTGTGTGGTGACCTCCGATGGAGATCGCCTTGTAGAGACTCTCAAGCTCGGGAGTTGAGAGGGCAAATCCGGGCTGTCAAGATTCACTACTTCCTTC
This sequence comes from Bryoerythrophyllum caledonicum, assembly GCA_963971425.1. Classification (NCBI taxonomy): domain Eukaryota; kingdom Viridiplantae; phylum Streptophyta; class Bryopsida; order Pottiales; family Pottiaceae; genus Bryoerythrophyllum; species Bryoerythrophyllum caledonicum. Next base: position 16,410,063 of record OZ020518.1, on the reverse strand, counting down.
TCCTTTCGTAGGACGTGGTCACCTGAGCCACGCTCCTTCAGATCGGTCTCCGAGCCTGAATCTCCATCATTATTGGAGCTGCCAAAGTCTTCCACAAACTTAGGTAGGATGTGAGTGAGATTGCTCACCAACAATCTCATGTTGGCATAAGCCGCCTCAACCTTCACGATTTGCTCCATTACGAAGGCAATCACTCTCTTGCTGAAAACGTGGTCATCCCTCTCCAATCTGGCATCAAACATCTTGGCCTTTAGTACTACATTTGCGGGGAAGCGCAATGCCTCTTCTACCTGCTATAATGTTGCCGCCGAGGCATTGGCTTGGAGAAGAGCGTCCTTGCAACTTCTCTCCGCTTCCAACACCCGGCTCTTCATCTTTGTCATATCAAGTGTGAGCCGGTTGACCTTCTGCTCCATGATGCGGAGATCCCCAGCTCCTCCAATCTTCTCTTTGACCGTAGCGATCAATCCTTCACGCGGAGGATTGCCCACCAAGCTGCTCACTTGTCCCAAAGTCATATCCACGTCTTCCACGTACACGCGAATGGCTTCTATTAGCTCGAAGGTCGGATAAGTCTTGCCTCCGAATTGCGCCGGTCCGGTGGCTGCGGCTCGGACTGCTACGTGGGTTCGAGTGGAGGGGGCTCATCCCTATCTCTATCTCTGGCGCTTGGGAGGTAGTAGAACCTCCTCCTCTGACTGTGATGAGCTGCTTCCTCCTTCACACCTTGGTTGGGGCTTTAATTCCGTCTCCTCAAACTTCTTCATCATTAGTTGCGTTCCATACGCCATGTCCTCTTCGGGAGTAGTCTCCTTGAAGTAGTGATATAGATAGATCAAAAATGGGCAGAGGGGTGTACACTTGACATTGTGGACACTCCTCGTGAATCTAATCACCACATCTTTCACAATGATGGCCCAATTTACCTCCCTTTCCCCAAGATAGGAACGGTGTTAGCAAGAGTAACCGTCACTCTGGTAGGTAATAACCATTCTTGGCGTCCTTGTTGCCGAACCGTCCCTTGGCATACTCCTCCTTCTTCAGACTTGCAAATCCCGCCCCTTGTCGTGGAAAGCCATACTCCTCTTACCACCTCCCTATGGTCCACCTATCCGGGCAAGCCCAAATGCTATCTCCCTTTGGTTCCGGCAAGGAATCCTGTCGTATCTCATGCACGATAGACTCCACCCAAAAACTCCAATAGAGATCTATGACAGAGAGACAGCCCATGCAAAGAAGATCCTCTTTGAGCTCAGTTAGCTCTAGAAGATCTTTGGGAATGATCGGGGTAATATCCTTCTTCCTTGATGGTGCCAAGTTTGATGCCATTTGGTGGAGGTGATGATTGAGGCTCTTGAGATGTAAAAACTAGGTTGGAGCTTGTTCTTCTCCTTCTAGCCCGGTCGCTTGACCAACCTGCCGACCTCCCTGATTCCCTTCTTCGGTGGCAGACTCGTCTCCGGGCTGGCTTACCTTCTGCCTAGTTGCTGCGGATGCTCCTCGTCTTGATCTTCACGATCTGGGCTAGTTTGGTGCCTCCCCTCCGTGAGCTCGTGCTCCTCGTCTTTATTGCTGACGGTGCTCCTCGTCTTGATCTCCACGAGCTGGGCAGGCTTGGTGCCTCTCCTCCACGAGCTGGTGCTCCTCATCTTTGTTGTTGATGGTGCTCCTCGTCTTGATCTCCGCGAATTGGGCTGGCCCCGTGCTTCCCCTGCACGAGCTGGTGTTCCTCGTCTTCTGTGTTGTGGATGCTCCTCGTCTTCTTTGTTGTGGATGCATCTCGTTGTCTGTGCTGTGGATGCTCCTCGTCTTGATCTCCTTTTAAACTTCGTAGGCACCACGTAGATGATACGCGTTTGGTTGGCTTCCCGGGTCCTTCCGGGTTAGCTTCCTATTACCTTCCGGGCTAGATTCGGGCTCCGTCTTGTTTAACGGTTGGGCACAGGCTGTCCGGGCTTAGCCTTTACTACCTCGGGTTTCGCCTATCGGGTTTGGTATCCTATCGTCCGGGTCCGCAGCTTGTGATCGTTGTTTGGTTTCTGTTTGTCCAGGCTGACTCGTGAGTACGCGTCCGGGCTAGCTCGGTGCCTCCTCCCTTGAGTGCTTCTTGTCTAGTTGTTGCTAAGGCTCCTCCCGCTTGCTTGGGATACCTGGTTGCCTGTGGCCTCCGTGTGGGTTTGGGGTCGAGGGAGTGGGGTCCTAGGCTTTAAGTCTAGGCTCAGGCCATAGGTCCTTCCTTATTCCTATTAAAGCTTTTATAATAGCCTCTTATTCCCCTATCTTAATCTCTTCTAAAGGTTAATCCTAGATTAGACTAATCCTAGATTAGGCTAATCCTCAAACTTAGCTATTTTGCTTAACTTTAACACCCATAACTATAAAACTAAAAAAATTAAAAAAATTGTGATACAGCTTTACCCTCTTCTCACATGGAAGCGTCCTCGCAAGCAAACAAGCTCTCTTCTTCTTCGTCCTTTGTTCCTTCGTTTTTGCGGTACAATTTAATCCGCGAACCATTGGTTTTAGTCTCCAAGAAGTTACCTTGTAAATCTTTTAATTATAAAGATCCATTCGAAAACACCTCATGTACTTCAGAGGATCCCATCCATTAGCAATGTAATTTACCTGGGAAATCTTGATGTCTGCTGTCGAAGAGCAAAACGAGACTCCCAACTTCAACGCCCTTGTTGCTAGTAAGCTTCATGTCATAAGTCTTCCTTCTCTTGGCTTGAACTTTGATCGTTTGTTGCAATGCGTCACTCCGGTGTCGTGATGCGATATAGTTCATGATATAAAAAATTAAGATTGACAAGAAAAATGGGGAATCTAGCTGGTTAAGGCAATTGTCGAGAATAAGCGGTTTTGTCCTCATTTACCTTACCAAGCCAGAAGCTTATCTTAGAGGATCTTTACTACATCTTGTCACTAGCTCAGGACTTAGGAGCGTCGACCAGCTGGTTTTCCTGATGATTCTAGCAGTCCTCTGACCACGCGAGCGCCAGCCGCTCTGACAAGCCACGGAATCGAACCCGGATCGGCGAGGTGCAACGAAATGCTTAGCGAACCGAACTAAGCCGTTGTCGATGGCAGTACGTGGGCTCTAATGATATTTAAGCTATTCTCTAACTCTTTCAAGATCAAAAAACTTAAACAGAGTGCTATGATATTATGGTTTTTAATAGAATTAAAAAATGTTAAGCTTGGGCGTTAGTTTAGGGGGGAGAAATATCGTGCCAACTTGTAGTAGAGTTATAGGTTAGGAAATAAAAGTCAAGCTAGGCTTATGTGGGAAGATATGGATTAGATTTGGAGGTAAATAGAGTGTGATGTCCAATGGTGAGTCAAAAGGAAGGCTAGAGAGGCATAGGCTAATTTAGGCCCTTGACTTTCCTTCCATCCTCCCTCGGCCAAAGCCTCCTCCCTTTAGTATAAAAGACGCTCGGATTTTCCAGTGTGACAGGTAGAGTCTTGTGAGTTTTGATGTTAGTTTTTAAAGTGTTGTAGAACTTATTAATAGCATTCTAACAAGTTATCACACACTCCAATCAGAGTTATGTAAAAGTTGTGGTGTGGATTTGAATAAAAGAGGGTTCTGCTGCCATGAATTTTCGAAAGCAGTAACTTTGATTCCATGTAGAAACTTGTATACAAAGAGTGAGATAGTGAATCTTTGAGTGTATAGTGGTGATTGTAATATCTCTTCAATGAGCTATCACAAGCTCAAATCCAAGTTGTAATGGAGCCGTGGCACTTGATCTATTGAAGGGGTGTTCTCGGAGAAGCAGTTTTTATTCCACAAGTTTTGAGCAGTGACTTTGGGCAACCATAGTTCATTATGATTAAAACCTATAGAGTTGAAACTTTTGACACTTGTTTATCTTGTTGTTAGCTTTTCAAAAAGATATTACATGTTTATTTTCAAGCTATAGTGCAAGAGTTACGCTAGTTTGAATGGGAAGGGGTCGGCTGCCTTCATTAATTTAGAGCAGTAACTTTCATTCTTCATAGAAATAGTTGTAAAGATATTTTTGTGTTGAAACTTTGGATATAGGAACCTTACTGTATTAGCTTTTCAAAAAGCTATTGCATGTGTTTATATAGTTAGTTTTGAAGTAGAAGAGCCCGATTTAGTAGGAAGGGGTTCAGCTGCCCATGTTTATACAATTTTACGTTTGACTATTTGTAAGGGTTTGTCAAGATGAACCAAAAATTCGACTTTCTATGTAAATCAAGACTTCGGCCATCATTGTAGATTGATGGAATTCATATTTGTGACATCTTTGTTTTCTTTTGACTGAAATTGGTAGCAACCAAGAATCCAGCGTTTTCCCATGGCAAATTCTCTCTCCACGACAATGTGTTTGCCTCAGAAGTAGTGTTAGTCCTTAAAGCCCAAGCCTTGTTTCCCCTTACGGAGGAAGCCTAATGAAACCACCACCATCCCAAGTTAGCGAGTAGTAGTGACTGCAGAGATCGTGAGGAAGAATTGTCGTTACCCACGCAAACACTAAAATCTCTTTGAGTCCATGAACCGTCGTTCATGGTGATAAACATTCTCTGGATATTAAAGTACCCGGATGTCTATAGTGTACATAGTTGTAAAGTCATTCCTGTCTGAAACCAAGGAAGATCCGCGGTGAGGACCGCAGTGAGGACCGCAGTGAGGATACCTCCCTCCCTTTTGGTAACGGGAAACAAAGATCTGGTGTAACTAAGTCTAACCCTTTGTAGTTTATCTTTCTTTCTCTGTCTTGTTATGTATAGTATTGTGTAGAATTAGGCTTGTTGTTAGTCGTTGTAATTCACAAGGATTCTCTGTGAGAACGAATACCTTAGGGTATTCTTTGTATTAAAATGTGAATACTTGCCAACAGGTACTACGACACCTTGCCAAGTTTAACCCTAATCTTGTAGTTAAACTCTTGAAGTAGAAGTATCCAGCGAGCAATCCTCCCTAAAAGGTCAGGCTTGTTCAAGAGGTACTTCAGTGAGTCATGGTCGGTGAGGAAGACAATCTTCTATCCAAGGAGGTAATGGCGGAACTTCTTACAGGCGTACACCACTGCCAAAGCCTCATGCTCGATGGCAGTGTAGTTCCTCTCCGCTACGCTCATCTGCCGGCTAGCGTAGTATATGGGCTTGTCTCCGCCACTTGGTCTTTCTTGCCACAAGATTGCTCCTAGGTACCATCCAGATGCATCAAGAGTAACGTGAAAATCCTTATCTCATTGGGGTGGGGATAGGATGGGGGCGGACGACACTCATACCTTGAATTAGATTTGTTCCTTATATTTTGTAGATTATTTGGTCTTGAAATTAAGCACACGTATGATCAACATAAAGATGGTCTCTTGTCCAAAATCTCATGGATAAGAATAAAAAATTGAATCCTTAGAAGGGTGTCAAAGTTGGCAGTAGTGAAATGTTTCTCACAACTATACATGTGGATAGATTTCAAAAATCTTTTGATATATAGATATTTTGGCCTTCAAATTTGGCATTCATGCGATCAACGTAGAGATTGTTTCATGTTCAAAATTTCGTGGGCAAAAAGAAAAAATTCAATCCTTCGGAGTGTGTCAAATTCTGCAAGGACTAAAATGTTTCTCACAACTACACATGTTGTTAGAATTTAAATTAGTTTTATTTGAGTGGATCTTTTGGACTTGAACTTATTCACCTATGTAATCAACATAGAGATGGTCTCATGCTAAAAATTCCATAGGCAAAAAAATCCTTTCAATCCTTGAGACGGTGTGAAAGTTAGAGTATGACACTGAGGAAGGAGAGTTTTCCAACCATTCCTTTGCTCATGAGGTCGTTCATGAAAAATGAGAGTGTTCCCACAATCCCGCATCTCATCCAAGAGGTTCCTGACTTTAAGAAGTTCATTGGGGATATGATTGCGGACGGTGATGAAGCTTTGCAGGGTCATACGAAGGCTCATCAGTTCAAGTTTTATGTGGACTCAAGTGGTTGTCCGGTACTGAAGTATAAAATCCTTTGTCATGATGAGGATTGGCTTCCTAAGAGAGGAGAAGGTAGTGGCATAAAATTGTGGAAGGAGGATTCTGAAGGAAGGACTTTATGGCCTTGCGGAGAACCTGATGCATTGAAGCCTTCTACGATGCGGCATCTCCATGAAGTGGTGAAGGGACTTTCAGGATTCATCGATCACTAGGAGCAATCATTGCAGGAGTCTATTGAAGCCAAATCACGTTTTGAGCCGCTATCGTATTATTGGCACGACGTTAGAGATGCTCTGACTCTTCCAATGGATACGTCAATATCATTGGTAGACTGCTTTTGGCCAACGAAGCAAATTGCCCATGCCATTGAAGATGAGTTCTCAGCGGAGGGTGAGGTTTGCGAGGAGTACCGTGAAGATGAGCATTTTGTTGGCCAGAGATGCGATCGTCCACCTTCTTCTTTTAGAGTTGGTCGTGATCTTTTTGCTCGCTATTTTGTTGCATTGCGGCCTTGTGATGGAGACAAGCGCCCATTTTGGATTGCTCAAGCAATTTTAGATCCTAACTCTAACCCGGATATGCCAAACACCGTCCGTATCCAATTCTTCCGCCCTGTATCGCGCAATCAGGATGTTTTGAAGTTCTGTAAGGATTGGGATATAGATTGCAACCTTCGCTGCACAATTGAAAAAGGGGATAACCATAACGTGAGAGAGTATCGATTCAATCTTGACAGCATGGAAACATAGGTCTTCAAAGAGGGATGGAGGTCATGTGCAAGATTCAACTACAAAAATTCCGAAGGGGCAAGTAGCGATTATCAAGGCCTCTTTGGAAGCACTTGCCACGTCCGAATCGTAATAGATTTAGATAAATTGACTTTCCTTTTCCTAGATTTTGGATTTTGATGAGTGATACTTCAGGTAGTATGATTAGATCCATTGGTGCTGATATTATAGATATTTGTATTCGATTACACTCTGTATGACTATATCTGATGCCAATAATTGCTATGAAATATTCTCTCCATTACTTTTGCGTATCGGTGATAATTTGCAGAATGTTTTATTTTCTTTTTAAAATAACAATGTAGTAAATTGCTTTTAATCTTGAAACCAATAATACCAGTAATTGCCTTCATGGTGAATGATAGAAAGTAAATGCTGGTTCACACTTTAGCTCTAGTGAACCTAAAGTGTGAGCAAATCTTTTTTTTAGTTCACTGCACTTAGTAATGATGCGCACTTTAGGTCAAGTGGAGCTAAAGTGTGTGGAATTGCCTTTTTGAGTTCATTGCACCTCTAAGTGATGGAAACACTTTAGTTCAAAGAGAGCTACTGAGTGTGCAACTTTTTTTCCACTACTGTACACTGTCATTTGAAACTCGTTACTTATTTTTTTAGCCAATGTGTATTCCACAAGCTGAACTGAAATTCTTTTAAATTAAAAAAGGCCCATCAAAATATGTTTAGTTAATTCTCTTACAAGTGGCTATTTGTCCGTCATTTAGCTCACTTTTAGCTAACTTGGAGCATGGTGTTAATCCGGGTTAGTAGGTTTGAGAGGATTTTGTAACTTCTAAGGCTTCAATGTGAATATTTAGCTATTCATATTCAATGAACACATGTGGTATAAAAGAAGTGTCGACTAATGTGTTCTTCTTTTCAATATTACAGTTAGATTTGTAATGTAACCCTAAACCGTAGTACTTATTTTTCTAGGGATTTTTGTAGTGATTATTACCTCCCAATTTAATGGAAATTCATATCCCTCCATAGTGTAAAGTTTAGATGTGCACTTTAGCTCTTATGTTCTACATGTGTTAATCCGGGAGTCGCTATATCTCCCAATATAATGAATATGGTGTTCTCTGAAACTTTTCTCAAAGCTACACATCTTGGTAGATTTTGAATATCTTTTTTTGTATACATCTTTTAGACTTGAACTTTGGCACAAATCTTGTCAACATAGAAATGATCTTGTGCCAAATATTTCACGATAAATTGACAAATTTTCAGCCATCAAGAGGGTGTCAAAGTTGATAGTAGTGAACTGTGAAAACGAATCAGGGGTGAATCTTGTCCGGTACTGTATAGTAGGGTGACATTCAAACTGACGTTTTGGCAATTTGAGGGATGGCGTCCTACACTGTTGCCAACTTTGACACCTTTTGATGACTGAAAATTTGTTATTTTAGCGCAAAATTTTGGGGGTGTTATCATCTCCTTGTTGAAAATCTGCATACCAAATTTCAAGTCCAAGAGAATTATACAAAAAAATATGCAAGATTTATCAACATGGGATAGCTGTGAGAAAAGTTTCACAGCTGCCAACTTTGACACCTTCCCAAGGATTGAGGAAATTATTTTGCCCATGGAATTTTTGGAGTGAAAACAAATTTTTGTTGATAACATGTGTGAAAAAATTCAAGTCCAAAAGATCCACACAAAAAATAATATTTTAAATCTACCAGCATGTGTAATTGTAAGGAACAAAGGGGAAAAACAATTTACTACTTCCAACTTTGACACCCTCCCTTGGGCTAAGAATATGTTATTTCAACGTGAATTTCTTTGCACAAGATCACCTTTATGTTGATAACATTTGTGAAAAGTTTCAAGGCAAGTAGATGTATTCAAAAAAAGATATTCAAAATCTACAAACACACAGGGTAGTTGTGAGAAAAGTTTCATAGCTACCCACTTTGACACCCTTTCAAAGATTAAAAAAAATCATTTGCCCATGGGATTTTTGAATTGAAACCACCTCTACGTTGATTACAATTGTAGAAAATTTCAAATCCAAAACATTGACACAAGAAGTTAGTCACTGGTACAAAGCTCCTTTCTTTCAAGAACTACCTTCAATACATCTAAGTTTCTAGGGCATTCTTTGCCATGTTGCACAACATCTTTTAGCATCTTCCGGAGTTTCTTGATTGGATTGAGATCGGAAGAGTTTGTAGGCCATTTGAGCTTCTCGAGAAGATGGGTTTGTCTCTATATGTCACATATTCTGTTGCGATTAATGCGTGTGCCATCTTCCATAAGCATTGCTAGTGGAACTCGACCTATGAAATGAACCAATTTGCCATTCTAGACCATTTCTACAAAAAAATTTAGTAGAACATTGATTTCTAGGCATAAAGACAAGTTCCGACTTTTGTCTTCTAGCAAATGCGCCCCAAATCATCAGAGAAGTCCGTCCACTTTTAAAAGTAGGAACCATACAACTTGATGAATAGCGCTCATATGCACTTCCCTAAACATGAATTTGCCGAGAACTTTTTTCAATTTCAAAAGTAGATTCATCAAATCAAACAATATGCTCCCACTCTTTTACACTCCATCCATGGTACTTCTCAACAAAATTTAATTGCTGAGACATGTAACGAGCTGTCAAGAAATGTTTATAGACTACAATTTGACTAAAAGTGCCACTTTTATGTAAGGACCTTTAAATAGTATGTCTACACATTTGAGTAGGACATATACTAGTAATCTCTGAGATTGAGGAGCGGCGATGAGTTTTTGAGAAACACAAAATACTATGAACATCCTTGTTAGTACGCTTTTTAGCATGAATTCCACCGCAAGGTTTGCGTTTGTAAGTTCCATCTTCTCTTAATTTTTTTACTAACCTCTAAAGTGTGCTAACAAAAACTCCGATAGTGGCTGTAATTTGAACTTTTGTATTCCCTCCCTCACTCAAACCTATAATGCGAGCACAAATTTCATTTGAAACTGCCATCATGAACTCTCTTTTACAATGCTAGTATGATATTAAACTCTCATTAACAAGTAGTCAAGCATCACTTAGCCATGTCTCTAATTTCAAATGTATAACTCTACCCATGTGAATTAATGTAAATTAGTCCACCATACATGTAAATTATTGTAATCAGTCAGCCCATAAATGTAAATTAATTTAAATAAGTAAGCTCATATGTCCATGTGCCCATTGTGCCTATATACTAATGTGCGGATATGCCCATTCTGCCCATAACACTCAGCCAATATGTCCACTCAATCCATATGCCCATACATGTAAATCAGCTGGCCCATATGCCTATTATGACCAAGTGGATTCTTCCACATAGTGGTTATAAAGTTATGCCTAAATATTTAGAGGAGAAAACTTGCCATGCGTGTATAATACACACTTTATAACCAAGTGGATTCTTCCACATGAAACAATTCTACACTTCTACATGTAGATGTTATTGATCTTTTTGAGAATCATTTATGTTTGGTGGCTGAGCCACATGACTAAGTTCAATGCCAAAGCACAAGGTGTCAAAGATTTTTCAACATTTTCAATATGTCCTTCAAATTCTTTCTCGTAGTTACACACGTTGGTAGATATCAAATAAATTTTTTGTATACATCTTTTGGCTTTGAAATTTATCCCACATCTTACCAACATAGAGGTGATCTTGTGCCAAAAATTTCATTATGTATCAACAAAATTTCAACCCTAATCGGGTAGTGAAATTGGAAGTAGTGAAAAGCTTTCCCCTTTGTTTCTCACAACTACACACGTTGGTAGGTTTGGAATATGTTTTTTTGTGTGGATGTTTTGGATTTGAAACTATCTACACTTATAATCAACTTAGAGATGGTTTCAACTCAAAAATCCCATGGGCAAATGAATTTTTTTTAATCTTTGGAAGGGTGTCAAAGTAGGACCCTCCATGTTAGTAGATTTTGAATATCTTTTTTTGAATACATTTACTTGCCTTGAAACTTTTCACACATGTTATCAACGTAAAGGTGATCTTGTGCCAAAATTTTAATGTTGAAATAACAAATTCTCAGCCCAACGGAGGGTGTTAAAGTTGAAAGTAGTAAAAATGATTTTCCCCTTTGTTCCTCACAACTACACATGTTGGTGGATTTGTAATTTTTTTTGGTATAAATCTCTTGGACTTGAAATTTGGTACGCATGTTGTCAACATAGAGTTGAAATTGTCCCCAAAATTTCATGGTGAAATAACAAATTTTCAGCCCTCAAGAGGGTGTCAAAGTTGGCAGCAATGTAGAACACTATCCCTAGAATTGCCAAAACGCCAATTTGAATATAGTTATCCTGAAAGTGCTTCTGGAAGGGGCAAGTCAGGAGGAATATGGTGCCAAATAGTATGAAATGTATTAACGGAAAGAAAGAGAGCATGAAGAAATTTCACATTGCCTTTTCCTGCACCAATGAAATGTTTTGCAATCAATGTTCTTAGGCCCTACCCCATCCAAGCTAAAGCTCCCCCATAGTACCTTGAGTTCTCAAAGGGTTGACCAATAGGTCCCACAAACCTTTCCCAAGCCAAGACACTGACATGTGCATGTGGTCCCGGTTACTAACATAAGACCTTAAGATTCCGGGTACCTATCCAGTGTATTTTGATGACTTTCAAGAGAACTCCAATGTCACCTACTGTACTGGTTCAGGTTCTCTTTGCAATCAATCTCTGTTTGTTTTGTGGCAAAAAATAATAAATAATAAATAACAAATAAAAAAACCCATGGCCACCAAGGAAACCATTCTCGGTTTCACCCACTTGTTTCACCTTCTGGGAATACCACAAACTCGAAAGAGCCAGAACCTGCCAAAAAAAGGAAAAAGAAAAAAAGAAAAAAAGAAAAAGAAAGAGCCGCAGAACCTGTGTGGTAGCCAACGCCACTCTCACACCAGCCCTCAGTTCTCAGTCCAATGTCAACCCGACCCAATTTGCTGAGTCAAGCGAGCGAACATCTAACTGCAAAGGAATAGAATACAGGATTCCAAATAGCTACGTGGATCTTCCATGCTACCTCATTGGCTGGAACCTGGCCAATCAGCCTACGTGGAACTTGAATGGACGTCATTGTGTATGTGGACCAGCTGGGGGACCTTGTTATTTCTCTGCCAGTCATTTCAGAGGGCCAGCTTCATTTTTCTGGCTCTCTTATTTTGGGATCTAAATATTTTTTTGGAGTTTTTGGCCAAATTTGGGACTTACGGCCCTAAGTCATCCTTGTAGGCTCCATCTTGGTAAAAATAGGGCCCTTTCAACATAAAAATAGGGGCAGATTTTGTCCACACTCCCTCCCCACAATGACGGTGGTAGAAATTTAGAGAGTGAGCCTCGGGTGGGCTCTCACATACATAATGTTCTGGTTGTTGTGTGGAGTCCTAACCCTAAAGGACCAAGGTAGTTTAGAGGAATCTCTTCTCCATTGATTTAAAATTGTCAAGATGAACTTTTGGAAAATGTAACCCTTGGATCTTCTTCTAAACTTATATAAGACTAGCAGTTGGCGCTTGCTTTGCAACGCATTAGTTCAACCATTTTAATGTACTTTTCATATCACAAAATATAAAAAAATAAAGGTAACAACAATCTACATAAAATACAAATATATCTTTGAAACCTATGCATGAATTTTAATAATGTAATAGAATAGAATAGAATAGAAAAAAATGAATCAAGTTTTAGATTTTTTGCATTTTAACATGGAATTTAAAAAATGTTATGAATGTCAAATTTGTAATCAAGAGTTTCAATTTTATTTTGGATAAGCACAAATTGCAACACACAAATGCAAATTTTACACACCCATAGACTCAACTTCCAATTACAATCTCAAATTCACACACCCACAAACTCTATTTGCAATTACAATCTCAAAACTTGCAATCTCACCTCAAAACTTGTAATTTCGATCTCCACAACTCGAATATGCAATTTTGCAACTCCAACTTTGTATGCCAACCTCCAAGATCACAACTCCAACTTCACAACTTTTTCACTCCAAGTTTACAACTCATAATTTACAATTCAATCTTTTAGTGCTTAACTCAAAAAATATTTTGAACGTCCAATTTCGAATCAAAAGCACAAATTGCAACACACAAATGCATATTTGTCACACCCAAAAACTCAAGCTAATGCTTTGCAACGCATTAGTCCAATCATTTTCATGTAGTTTTTATACTACAAACTAGTGGGGTACCCGTGTCCTCCGGACACAACATTTTTTTGTGTTGAGTCCCCACCTCCCTGTCCCCTAGCCCTTTCCCTCCAATCCATCGTCCCCCCGTCCCCCGTCCCCATCCCCGTCCCCCTCCCGTCCTTTTATCCAAAACCCTAACTTTTAGCTTTTCATTTTATCCAAAACCCTAATTTTTAGCTTTTCATCCAAAAGCGTTTTTCGTCTACACGTTCATCCATTCGACGCGTTTGTCATCGTGTATTCTTTTATAGATATAGACTATATTTTAAAAAATGTAACATGATTTACTACGCGGTTGGCTGCACCGTTCCTATAGTTTACTCCAAGGTTGGCAAAGTGATTGATCGCTGCGTGGTTCACTGCGCGGATTATGATTTTAGTCGTATGATGATGTGATAAAAAAATTTGGAATTTTGACCATATAGATTGAAGGATAATCTAACCCCATATGTACACTTGGTCCTTTAGGGACTAAAGGACCAATCTTGGGATATTTCCGTTTCTTTTGCATTGAATTTCCGAAACCTTGTGTTGTAAAAGACGTAGAGAGAAAGAAATGGAGACGGAAAGGAGAAGGAATTGCAACGAAGAAAAAGAGGACGACAATAGAGGAAATAGGAAAGGGGAGGAAATAGGGAAATAGGAAAGGGGAGGAAATAGGGAAATAGGAAAGGGGAGGAAATAGGGAAATAGGAAAGGGGAGGAAATAGGGAAATAGGAAAGGGGCGGAGAGAAAGAGAATAGAAAGAGAGATAATCTAGAAGTAGGAGAGAGAGAGAGGTAATCTATAAGAAGATAATCCCCCCCAAGTCCAACCCGGCAGCCCAGAATCAATCACGAGAGTAGCCACGAAATTGCGCCATCCCACATGGCAGATTCAGATCACAGACCTCAGAATTCCCCGTTAATGATGAGTGGCGGAACTTGCCGTGCACCATTGACGCCCAGTGTGTGCATCACGGAGCCGAAGCGGCGAGGACAATCTCAGAGATGCCTCAGAATATGCCGGGGAGCACCAGATCCTCCGGCATATACCTTGCTACCTTTCACAGCGCCCTCCGTCACAGCACGCTTGTTGCTTCAGCAATCCTAACAAATGTCGGCGTGGTCAACAAAATGATGTGGGCCTGCCATTGTTGTCAAACCAACAACGTTGCAGCGCATTCTCACCTTCTAGTGTTCGTACGAGGGATTTTTTCCTTCATTAGTCGACTTCTCGATCTCTCATGACAAGTTCAGCATTGATCGTGACGATGAGGGGGAGTGTTTGACAGGACTCCGTGAATGCAGTTGTAGTTTGTACATAGGAGTGAGGAGTTGTGTGAGGATTCGTGTGAGAGATGGAGGGGCTTGGACAGAGCAATCGCAGTGCGCCGCCGGGGATTGTTCTCCTGCGGAAGCTGAGGGGCGGGCAGGACTTCTCCTACTCCGCGTACCGGGTTTCGGTGCTGGTGATCACGTTCATCGCGTACGCCTTCTTCCACATGTCGCGCAAGCCGTCCAGCATCGTGAAGAGCGTGCTGGATCCGGAGGGGTCGGTGATCTCGACGCTGGGGTCGCACCACTACCTGCTCTCGGATATAGGCTATGAGAGCCTGTTCCGCAATGGCACGGAGAACAAGATCAAGGACGGCGGGTGGGCGCCGTTCGACGGCAAGACGGGGAAGAAGCGCCTGGGAGAGGTTGATGTGGCGTTCCTGGCCTCGTACGCGTTTGGGATGTACTTCGCGGGCCACCTCGGCGACCGCCTTGACCTGCGCAAGTTCCTGTCCGCGGGCATGCTCGGCAGCGGCCTGTTCGTGTGCCTGTTCGGCATGGGGCGCTACTGGAACATCCACCGTTTGGAGTACTTCCTCCTCGTGCAGATGGTCGCGGGATTGTTCCAAGCCACGGGATGGCCCTCCGTGGTCACCATCGTCGGCCATTGGTTCGGGAAGAAGAAGCGCGGCCTGATTATGGGCATCTGGAACGCGCACACCTCCATCGGCAACATCCTCGGCTCCCTGATTGCCGCCGCCGTGCTGCAGTACGGCTGGGGCTGGTCGTATATCATTCCGGGCTCTATCCTCGCCGCGGGCGGCCTCCTGGTGTGGGGCTTCCTCGCGGTCGACCCCCACAGCGTTGGCCTGCTGTCGCCGAGCGAGATTGAGGCTGCAGAAAGCGCCGCTTCACAGAATCGCGATTCCAGCTCGAGTTCCAAGGACGTGGACGTCGAGTCGCAGCAGGAACGCGCGCCGGAGCTCGGCCGCAACGACCCCGCCGTGGGCTTCCTCGAGGCATGGCGTATCCCCGGCGTGGCGACGTTCGCCTTGTGCCTCTTCTTCTCGAAGCTGGTGGCGTACACGTTCCTGTACTGGCTTCCGTTCTATATCCGCCAAACACGTACGTTCCTGGCTCCACCCACAGCTCATCTCGAATCCAATCCCTTCCATCCACATCTGATGAGTGTTGTTTTTGGTTGCTCCAGCCATTGCAGGGGAGATTTTGGACGAGCAGACCGCTGGGCAGTTGTCGACACTTTTCGACGTGGGAGGCGTGGTGGGCGGCATCCTCGCCGGGCACGTCTCTGACAAGATGAATGCGCGCGCCATTACCGCCGCGGGGTTCATGTACTGTGCCATCCCCGCGCTGTTCCTGTACCGGACTTACGGCAGCGTCTCGCTCCCTGTCAACATCGCGCTGATGATGATCGCGGGGATGCTAAT
The DNA here is from genome assembly GCA_963971425.1 of Bryoerythrophyllum caledonicum. Classification (NCBI taxonomy): domain Eukaryota; kingdom Viridiplantae; phylum Streptophyta; class Bryopsida; order Pottiales; family Pottiaceae; genus Bryoerythrophyllum; species Bryoerythrophyllum caledonicum. The sequence goes on along the minus strand of OZ020518.1, from coordinate 16,394,400 downwards.
CAACGGCCCGTACGCGCTCATCACCACCGCCGTGTCCGCCGACCTCGGCACGCACAGCTCCCTGAAAGGCAACGGGCGCGCGCTGGCCACTGTCACCGCCATCATTGACGGCACCGGCTCGCTGGGGGCCGCCGTGGGGCCGCTCCTCACCGGATTTCTGTCGGGCCAAGGCTGGGGCGCCGTCTTCATCATGCTCATGATGGCCGCTCTGTTCGCGGGCCTTCTCTTGACGAAGCTCGTCGCCGCCGAAGTTGGGGAACATTTTGGAAAATACCAAAGAATCCAAGGCCTGTCCAACTCCGTGCGAGCCGAATTGACTGGTAAGTTTGTCTAGATTATCAAATTAGTTTGTCTAGATTATCAATTTAGTTCTTCTCATGATATGACATGGAGTTTTTTTAACTTACAGTGTTATTTTTTTTGGTAGCAGATCTGCTGCTCGGCAGAAAATGAGCAAAATCATGGAATTATGGAATATGAAGTCACAGGTTACAGTTCTTCAGTCCAGAGCATGTACATATTCAACTGGATGAGGACTTTTCTCCGGAACAAATTCTGGAGTTATATCGTTGATTCTGTACACTACATACCATCGTGGACCCATGCAAGAGCATGGTGCCAGGAGATGGATTTTTAAATATGACCATCAGCAATGTGACTCCTTTTTGGAATAAGTCACAGGAGATGTTTCATTGTGGGCTTGTGACAGAATGCTCTTAATGAAGATAGGATTTTAGCCACCTATCCTAGAGAGAGTGGGAGCCTTGGATGGAATAGTTCATTGGAGCCATGTAATGTGCTCCATTTCAGTTCACCACATTGAGGTGTTCCCAGGTTTGGGCCAAGTTAATGCTTGACCCAGTCTTTGTACAGATTCTACCATCATTATTCACTGCCTATCTGGGACTTGAACAATAAGCATTGGGATTTCACCTATACTTCTGTTGTGCCGACTATCTTTTTGGGCCAGATGCCTTGTCATGCCTGAGCAAGATGTTGGATGTCCATAGGAAACATTCACATTTTTTGGCTTGGGATGGGGGTTTGGTAGTGTAAGAGCATCAACATTGAAGGACTGTTTCGTACTATTTTCCATGTTTTACTTGTGTTTGGGTTTAGGTTTTGGAGGTTGGGTGGATCAACTGATAAGGCGATTTGACAGGACATCCCCACGCTTGGACTTACCGGGTGGGGATGAGGTGGTGGGGCCAAAACCTGGCCCCTATTTTGTTTTTGAATGGGGGCCTAAATTTAGCCAATGGGGAAGCTGTAGACTAAACTGCGGCCATAGGCCCCAATTTTGTAAAAAAAAGCCAAAAAAAGCCTCTGACCCCCCCAAAATGGGAGGGCCGGAAAAATGAACCCATGCAATTAAGACGGGCCCACCTCGGGTAAGTCCGAGCGTGGGGGACGTCCTGTCCGCGCCCTGATAAGGTATAGGAGGTTTCTGAATTGATAGTATTGGAAGGATGTGGACTTCCTTTGGTGTGCACTTCTAGACTTGAATGTCAACTTGAAAGACATTTTGTATGAGAAATTCATTGGGATATTTCTGGTGGTTCTCGCATCAAATTTGAGGAAGGAGGTGTACGTACATGTGACCCTGACCTGGAATCATATACATGACCAGTACACTAAAATTGAGAATTAGTGTTAAGCACAGTAAATGATCTAAAATGTTAATAAGTTTTTACTTGTGATGAATTTTTTTACCAACAATGTTTACAATGATTCCCCTTGTTGAATAGTATCAATAGCTGTGCTCGTAGTAAAAACCTTCATCTAAAGTAAAAACTTATAGCATTTACAAATGAATTAGTGTGGTTACGCTAATTCTCAATTTTAGTGTAGTTGGAAACAGGTTTTCATGTACTGTATGTTGCATAGATGACTTGACATGGAGCCAGACAAACAGGTTGCCATTGTATGTGTCTACTCATCTAGGAAAGACTCTCTTGATGTGACAAGGACTGAGTCACTCACAACAATCACTTTTCCTCCCATTTTTAGTTGTTATCTTTTGGATATGCTCATAGTGCCATAGTTGTTATCTTTTGGATATGCTCATAGTGCCATATCTTTTGGATAATGCTCATATGCTAAACTGACATTGAAAATGGGACATTAAATGTTTAGGCGTACTCTACAAGGTAGCACTGATTCAAAAGTTTTTCTTTGTCGCACAGCCTGTAATTATTGTATCCTTTCCTCTTCTCCACATCACATGAAAATAATAAAGATTTCTCATTTGATGACCACAATGAACGTATAGGAAATTAGGACTGCTCTCTATCAATTGTAAATGGAGGGTCGTCAATCTGTGACAAATAACTAGTTATGTAGTGGCCCTTTTTGAAGTTATGGACAATGGGGTATATGTAAGTGTCTCCTCCCACGTTTCACTTCCTACATCATTGTGCAAGCTGGGATTGCTCTAGGTTAGAAGCTACCAGAATCTCAGCACAACTAGCATGTTCAATTACTGTTCTGGTGGGTGCACAATTCAGCATTCTAGCAAGCTCCAACTTGTGCAATAAGAAAGCTCTTGAATGGACGTAATGGTGGCACAGGAATGAGAGGTGTTCATCACACACTCCATCTACAGTCAGCCAAAGGAGGGTGATAATCCAAAATGCTGGACGCACACAGATGGACTTCATTGATAGTGGCCAACATTGCCATTCCAATATCATTGTTAACTGAATCTTGTTCTTTGTCGTTCTTCTGTATAACGTTCATTAGTTTGAAATTTTTTGGCTCAGTGCAATTCTAAGATTTTTTAAATTTATTTAAGCTGTAGTTTTTTGTTTGTTGAGAAATATAAATTATTTCATGAACGTGGGCTGAGAGCATCTCCACCCGGAGACAGAGAACCACCAATTTGGAGTTTTGTGAGGTCAAAAAGTTGCACCCAACACCTCAAAACGGGGAAATTTTATAAAATTTTAGAAGTTTTGGTGCATGGCACACCAAAATCTTCTTGGATGGGGGGAGTGCGCCATTTTTTGATGTTGGCGACACACCCATACCCTCGCGACACATGGCGCCGTGTCATTGGTGGCGGGAGGTGAAAGGTGAAAATGTTTTTTTGGGTTGAAAAATTTGGAGCTTGCGGTGGAGCTATTATAACGCCAAACCCTAAATCACTCCTGGCGTGGAGTAGATTTTCCGACCTAGCGTGGAAAATTCCACGCCAGGAGTGGAGATGCTCTGATATACATCCATGTGGAGTTTGAAAGCTATTGTGATTAAGTTCCTCCAAGTTTGCTAAACCTTTAATCGTCAGAAGGGGCCACTAGTGGCTACAGTATTCTACTTGTGCTAAATGGATTTTGAGGAAAGTATACAAATAAATGATGTTTTTATTTGTGAAGTTTGAAAGGGAATCTGCCTTGGTATTGGATGATCTAGGGATATGTTCTATACCGTAGTCATGCTGGTAAAATCATTTGCTAACCTAGTGGCGTCTTCGTGGTATTTTGTTAAATTCGCGGATTTAACACTCCATTCTCCAGCCACTTGTTTACCAACTAACTTTGAATCCCCTCGTACTTCGATCTCTGCGATTTGCTTCCCTTGCGCAATCTCTAATCCCCAGATTAATGCTTGATACTCGGATTGTTTGCACGTGAGATTTGTGCCTAACGTCGTGTGGTATTCTTCTATCTTCCCTGTAGGCCCTTCTATAACACGATCCCCTCGCCACTTTCCTCTTTTAAGCAGGATCCATCAAAGTACAATCTCCACTTGGCGCTCCGATATCTGAGATCTTCGAAGTGAAGATCTTGGTTCCCGGTCCTTCTCGGGTGGACTTACTTTCTGCTCACCTTCTGTGCACATGGTCGTGTACTCTCCGTTGCGGTCTTGTAGGCACCATGGCCTTGGTGTAGTGGTTTGGATCATGGCACACCGGTGAGGTGGTTGTGAGTTCAAGTCCTATTGCCTGTGTGGTACCTACCACCATAGTCCACCCAATTATGGTGGGGGTTCCCAAGGCCTCGTTGTATGGGGACCCACAAAGCCCTTGGGGGAGATGACATGTCGGTTGTCTCTAAGACAATTAGTGTAGGGAAGCACTTAGTGTAGAAAAGTGTTTACCCTCGAGAGGGGGGAGTAGTTCTATTACGATAGCCTATGTCCCATGGCCATATGCTTAGTGAAGCAAATGAACAAACACTGTATTCACGCCGGTCTCCAAAGTCCGGAGACCGGAGTTCTTCTTCTTGCGGTCTTCCGGCTTGCTCTCGTCGCCTAATACACCCTCGCACGTCCTTCAGCTTCAGGTTCTCAGCGTGAGTGATCTACGGCACCCGTCTCGTACTCTTCAATTTCTTCCCTAGAATCGGCCTTTCACAATGGCAAGAATTGAAATTTACAGTTGCCGGAGTGGATTCCAGTAAAGGCACACAATTGCACACATTAGGTAATTGTGCCTTTACCCAATTCTCTTTTGTTGAGAATTTGCCTTCCGACTTCCGAACCCGTCAAAAATTTCTTGAAGTGAAGTCCGGGACTCCACTTCTTGCAGTGATTTTGCACCACGCGTGCTCATCGTACGTCACCGCGTCTCCGATCACATTCTCCAGAATGATCTTCAGCAAGCCGCAGGTCTCCTTCTAAATCAGCCCGCTAATACGTTTCACTCCCCTACGGCGCACCAGCCTCCAGACGGCAGAAGTCAAAATGTCTGGTGTGCCTCAAAGCAGCATCAAATGTTTCGCAGGCGATCGCGGAGCCGTCCGAGTGAGCGCCCACACACACGCACACCCGACTTGCAGTAGCTATGGCGTCGTCCATGGCGAGCAACGGGATTGCGGTGGGGCTCAAGAGGAGCCAGCAGAGGAGAGTTTGGAAATCGTTGTGGCACAGCAGTACATAACCCGGCAAACCACCCCTTCGATGGGAAGATCGGTCTGGAGGTGCGCCTGCACCGCACTCGGCGTGCTTCCCCGCTCAGTATGCAGTAAGGTAGAGGCACCCAATTCCGATCACTTAAGCTAGTTTGGGACTCAAATGACATTTTATGACATAAACATTTATGTAAAAAGATGCAGAATTAGGAATGAAACTCAACAAATAATTTTTCAAATTTAATCTCAAAGACTTGGAATTGATATAGAATTTACAAGCCCAAAAACCATCGGAGCCCACTATCAAACTCTAGTGTCGGTGAGATTTGGTGCCCTCCTTCACCCAATGCCAATAAGTGAGAGTGAGTAAAAGAGAGAAGACATGCCATGGATAACCAACTCATGGAGGGTACCCAATACCGATCAACCTTGTTCGACTTTCGAGACAATGCCACCAATGAGAGCTCAATTGAGGTGGAGCAACCCAAAATTGCACACATCATGACTCAATGCCGATAATGATTGGTGTTTTCAGATTTTGAGTAATCGGTTTTGGGTCACTTCATGCACCATTTCATGCATTTGCCATTTTCATACACCATACCATGCATACTCTACTGATCGGAATTGGGTGGCCGATTGAAATTGGGTGCCTCCACCTTACTCTAGAAATCTACACTCATCGCACACAGTGTTCATGTTCCTTGTTACCTTGTGACTTATTTGATGTGGGTGGGGTTAGTGATCATGTTTGAACACTAAAACTCGCAACTCCAGCATGCCCACGACCATAATTGATCAATTGTAATTGACCAATAGTGACTCTTGGATTTTCAGAAAAGAAGAGAAACAGTGATTCTAATCTTGTTTAACCCCTAAGGTACCAAGACAGTTTTACACCAAAAACACTTCAAAATTAATGGATTCTATTGCAATGACTAAAGAAGGTAACAAAAACTTTGAATTTTAGTTTTGACCGTAGGATCTAAATAAAGGCTTATTAATTAATACATGCACAAAATTTCATAAACTTTGACCGCACGGATTGAAAGATTATAGTGTTTGAAGTCAAGCAAATGGTTCATTTTCTTTCCTGCGTTTAGTGGATCAACAGACTTTGACTTCAGTTGGTGTCAAAAAATTTCACTACACAAGGTCTAAATCTATTACCATCTTGTTAAGCATGATGTTAGCTCCTTACACACCAATTTTAAGAGGTAGAGACACGGTGTAGCATATTCAAAACAAGTGTGCAAGGAGTGGAGGCTCAAAATTTGTTAATTCACACTTTTAATTTTTTTGAACTTAATATGTTTTTGATTGATAATCCGAATGGTTAATATGAAGGTTTACATTACATATTGTTGTGGAAAAAATAAAAAAGTGAAAAAGATAAAGATACCTAGGTTTTATGTGGAAAAGAAGAATTTTTTTGGTACCTTGACCGACAATGAGTGACAATGTGTGAAAATGTTTGACTTGGGTTGGTATGCTATTTTTCACTAAAGACAAAAACTTTTTTTTGACAACATGAAGGGAAATAATATTACTTGCGAGTACTGAAAATCTCACTTTCAATAGAGTGTCCTATCAAAAGTTTTTGGAGGTGCCCGAGGTGCCCGCCCTCCCCATTTAAAATTTAAAACCCTATAACTTTTTCATCAAATGTCCAATTTAGGAAAAAATTATTTTCCCACTGAGCTCTTGGTAATGTCTTTTTATAGTAAAAATTTCAAAGTGGAATGTTGGAAATTGACACCATAGGAACCTGACCGATTTTACAAAAAGTCCTTTTTGGACACTTGGTCCTTTAGGGGTTAACTTTGTGTCAGGTGGTTTGAGAAGAAAGCAATACGTAGTCTTGTTGCGGAAACAGTCAAAAAAGGTATAACTGTGCATTGATTTGAGAGTTTCTTGATCTGCCACTCACAACTCTTTTCTACCAGTTTGTTTGATCTCTATACTTTGCCTACATGTTATGTCGCATATTAGTGATATTAATATGTTAAACAACTCTTAGTCAGTCAATATGGGAAACTTACCCATCTTTAAGTTAACCCCTAAGGTACCAAATGTCCAAAAAGGGCTTTTTGAAAGTTTGGTCAGGTTCCTATGGTGTCAATTTCCAACATTCCACTTTGAAATTTTTACTATAGAAAGACATTACCAAGACCTTAGTGGGAAAACAATATTTTCCTAAATTGGACATTTGATGAAAAAGTTATAGGGTTTTAAATTTTAAATGGGGAGGGTGGGCACCTCGGGCACCTCCAAAAACTTTTGATAGGACACTCTATTGAAAGTGAGATTTTCAGTACTCGCAAGTAATATTATTTCCCTTCATGTTGTCAAAAAAAAGTTTTTGTCTTTAGTGAAAAATAGCATACCAACCCAAGTCAAAAATTTTCACACATTGTCACTCATTATCGGTCAAGGTACCAAAAAAATTCTTCTTTTCCACATAAAACCTAGGTATCTTTATCTTTTTCACTTTTTTATTTTTTCCACAACAATATGTAATGTAAACCTTCATATTAACCATTCGGATTATCAATCAAAAACATATTAAGTTCAAAAAAATTAAAAGTGTGAATTAACAAATTTTGAGCCTCCACTCCTTGCACACTTGTTTTGAATATGCTACACCGTGTCTCTACCTCTTAAAATTGGTGTGTAAGGAGCTAACATCATGCTTAACAAGATGGTAATAGATTTAGACCTTGTGTAGTGAAATTTTTTGACACCAACTGAAGTCAAAGTCTGTTGATCCACTAATCGCAGGAAAGAAAATGAACCATTTGCTTGACTTCAAACAAGCTCAAAGTGATGCACTTGTGGAATAGGGCAATGGTGGAACCAAAAAAAAGGCAAGAGTAAGTGAAAGACCACAAATGGGTGGTCGCTACTACTGGCGAGTGGCACATGATGGTTGCTACTACCTTTGGTGAGCCAACATTTAGGATGTTAAATCCAAATATTATATGTGTTGCATTCAAGGTCTGGAAGATACATATATTCACAAATAGCATGGTCTTAGTGGTCGAGCAAATAGACACTTTATTCACGCAAGCCCCCCTCGGGGACCGACGTTCTTCTTCTATATATTCACAAGTTCCACTCTTGTTCAACAATTAAACATTGAGTTTGGCAATTCTCCTTGAACATCATCTCCAACTATTTAATTTCTACATGTTTTTAAGTAAAAATAATGAGAGCTGCCAAGAACTTTCTCTTACTACAACGGTACTATTCAAGGTCTACAATAGTACTATTGAGCTCTGCAGTACCTTGCCCTTCCTGCCCGCTCTCCACACTTTCAATTTGGAACCTTGTAACTTGTTGATTAGATGTTGGATTTAAAAAAAAAGAAATTATACTCTCACAAAGGTTTTAGTAATACTTATTTACAAAATAAATATTCAGAAGAGGAATACAATAAATAGATACCAGAGGAACTTGACCGAACTTTCAAAAAGCCCATTTAGAGACATTTTGTCGATAAAGGGTTAAAATAAATTCACCAATAATTAAGATTATGTTTTTAGAAACTAAACCTGATGACGGCACTGTCCATTATGCCAATTTATGTCATGTCATGAAACTCGAAAGCACCCGGTGCGCAAAGAATCAAATGACGTCAAACCTCTTGAGAACACCATCATCCTGCCACGCAAGCATCCATCCATCCAGCGTGGCACCAGTGCGATGGACGCCAAATGGAGGCCATCACGATTGCCATGACCCTTAACCCTTCTTTTTTTTTGGTTTCCGGTTACAGCCAGAGTGGCTACACAATTTTTTTTTGTAGAGCACACATCTGGCGACACAAAATTTCTCCTGAATCCATACAAAACCAAATTTTCTCCACAAACACAGATTTGTACCTCCTTTCGGACGATAGGATGGAGTCCCCGTTGTTAGTTAGTAACAACGTGGCGATATGGCAACGCCCATCAATGAAAATTTTGGCGATATAAAATCATAAATTTTCCATGGGGGGATTTTCTTTTCCTGGATTTTTTTTTCGCCTTTTGGCTCCAGAAAAAAAAGGGGGCTGATGACCCTCTTCCGCACCAGCTTTGCACAGCCCTCGGCTATGGCATCCCCCGCACTTGCACTTCCCCGAGTCCCCGCGCCGTCGTCTCCCCGTCCCATCCCAGAACGGTGAACACAAGCAGTCCAGCATCTTCCCCTACACATCGCGGATCTGATTCCCAACCTCACCCAGCACAATTTATCCCTCTTTCCACTCTCTCAGCACCCCATCTTTGCTGGTATGTATGTCACTGAAGGATAGTCTCCCTGCTCTTCATTTCCTGTGTAACAGCATGATTAGTATAACGTGTACGGCTAGATAATTAAGTAGTACCACTTTAGGTCGATTGAGAAACAAACATTTCATTTACGCTTTAGATGTGTGATTTTGTTTTTTGGTAAATGATGGCGTTTTAATTGGTGTTGGTTTTTGGGAGCCTGACCAGGCATGTGTTGAATTGTTTATTCATGTGTTTGTGTTTTTTTTTATGTTTTTGAGAGAGTTGGTGGGAGGTGAGTATGGGTGTGAGGTTACATGAGGGTGATGAAGGTGGATTTTCAGTTTTCCTGACTGGGGGCTCAGCATTGTGGTGATCGGTGTTTGATGATGTGCATTTGGGGCAGGTGAGGGGTGGAATTTGGCCCGATGTCGATGCGGAAGGCGGGTGTTCGCCTCTCTCTTCTAGCAGGGAGAGCCGTGGGGGCTGCAATGCGGCCTCTGCAAAGTAGTGCGCTGTACAGCACGAGCTCCGACAGCCAACCTGTCCACGACAGAGACTATCTGCTCGGAACGCTGCCGGAGACCATGAAGGCGGCCGTGCTGTGGGAGCCCAGGAAGCCGATGACGATCGAGGAGCTCAAGATGCCCGTTCCTCAAGTTGGCGAAGTCTTGATCAGAACCAAAGGTGGCGTATCCCATCTTGCTAGAATCACATCATAGGCACAACCCAAGAGTCATTCTGTTCACCTGTGGGTCAATGCACTTAAGCTGGTTGGTGTTCTAGTACTAAGTATGTGTCAGAATCGCTTTAGAAATGGGACTGCGCATCCTGTGTTGATGTTCTTGGATGCCTTGCAAGAATGATGGGTCCTGACGTTGGTCAGTTTCAAATTGTCTGCAGCGTGTGGAGTTTGTCACTCGGATTTACATGTCATAAACAAGGACCTGCCATATCCACTTCCGTGCGTTCTCGGCCATGAGGTCACGGGAGAGGTTGTAGAACATGGGAAGCATACTGATTCAGCGACCATCCAGAGGTTCGGTTCATTTGTACTGAGCAAGTTCGCCGCGCCATGCTTTCTTTTATTCATATTGAGGGCCGCTTTTCACTACGGTGGAGATGGCCACCGGTCAAGAAATCAAGGCCAAGAGTGTGCCCTTTAAAAAATTTGGTAGACAGGGTCCATAATATGTGTACTTCTAGCGACTCAGGTAATATTCTATTGGAGATTTTCATGATAGGATTAGAACTGTGGAAGCTTATACACGAAAGCTGTGGCTCAATGTTCAGATTGCCCGTGGGATCGCGAGTCGTGGGTTCATTCATCATGCCTTGCGGTGGCTGTTTCTTCTGTGTGAAGGTATTTCGACCCGCCTGTATTCATTTCAACTATTTTTTCATTGTCGCTCTTTGTGTCTAGTGAACAGGATAAGCAGGAATTTCCCAAATGACTCCCGTTGCTTTTGATCACAATGTTCTTTAAGGCTCATAAAACTCATTCTAATCTTCTTTCCCGCCAATTGGCTGCTCACAGGGTCAAGAAGACCTGTGTGAGTCCTTCTTTAAATACAATCGAGCAATGGGAGGTCTCTACGATGGGACAACACGACTTTACAGGTCTCCCAGTGGTATACACTCATTTCACTTCAGCTCGCATTGCTTCTATTACAGTCATCTATAGGCAACACAATACTGTGCTTGAGTTATCTTATCGATTGATTATGATCCGAAATCTGATATCTCTGGAACTGAACGGTGTTGCTAAATTTCTCAGAGTAAATAACGAATGGTATCTTTGGTGCAGGGGATCCCGTATATATGTACAGCATGGGTGGCTTAGCTGAGTACTGTGTTGTCCCTGCGAATGGACTGGCCGTGCTTCCAGAAACGTTGCCTTACTCTGAGTCTTCCATCATTGGATGCGCGGTATTCACAGGATACGGAGCGATGAAAAATGCAGCTGATATGCGTGCAGGAGAGACTGTGGCTGTCATAGGGACTGGCGGAGTAGGATCTAGGTACGATTCAAGCTACCTCCAGCGCTATTCCAGCGAGCATGCCGTATATGATAATCGTTTTGCAGTTTTGCACCAATGTTTACCTTGAAGTAGGAAAGCACATGTGATCTTAAGCATTGGATGGAGTCCGTACTAGGTAGTTGAGTTTCTTGCAGAGCCTTGAAATGTAGGAAATCAGTAAAGATCTACGTCGTATATACGGCAATGACGAGGAGTGTCTGTTGCTCAGCTGTGTGCAGGTCGCGCGTGCCTTCGGAGGCCGAATTGTCATTGGTGTCGACATAAGTGATCAGAAACTGGAGATGGCGAAGCAAATGGGTGCAACGCATACGATTAATGCCACTAAAGAGGACGTTCCAGAAAGAATCAGGGTAATTTTATCCACCTTGAAACCCTGTAAACATATTTATCCCGTTCACGCGAAGCACTGTGAGCTCTTGGAACACACAAAACGATTCTTCACGGTTAGTATGTAACAAGTCTGTAATATGATTTGATTACCACGACTGCATTAGTTAGTAGAGTTGCTAAGCAGGGCGTTCGTCGGACGTTTCAACTTATTTGATTGTGTATTGATGAGTGCTATTTGTTTGGCTTAAAAATCTTCAGGAAATCACAGGTGGACGAGGGGTTGACATAGCTGTGGAGGCTTTAGGGAAGCCAGCCACTTTCAACCAGGCAGTTATGTCGGTCAGAGATGGGGGTCGAGCTGTCATGATTGGTCTCGCTCCCTCAGGTGTCACCTCTGAAGTTGATATTACTCGACTTGTTCGCAAACAGGTATTCATCTTTTCTGTTTTGATTTGGATTCTCTTGCAATTCACGGATGTGTGAATTAGGAGACGGCTTGAAAATGGGGACAATGATATTGTTAACAAAAGCTTATCTTTACAAAGAAGAAATTCTGACTGCACCTGTTGACACCTCTTTAGGTTCTTTGTGACTGATGTCAACCTTGTGTTGATCTACCAGATCAAAATTGTTGGCTCCTATGGAGCAAGAGCAAGGCAGGACCTGCCAAACATAGTGAGTCTCGCAGAGCTGGGCTTCTTGAAGATTGAGTCCGCTGTAACTCAAAAAAGAAAACTCGAGGAGGCTGACAAAGTTTATGCCGAACTAGACCAAGGAGAGATTACGGGTCGTGCTATAATTGAACTCCGCTGATCATCGAACTTGCACAGCTCCTGCCGGTCTCTCATTCTCCGTCACCGATGTACATCCTGTGGAGTTGCTTCAGTGCGATGAGATTGTGTCGTCGAAGATAGTTCGATGATCAGCTCTTGAACAGGTCAGTACCTCGCAACAGAATATAACAACCAGAATGCTGTGCAGGACGCCGATGATACTGGACACAAGGAGGGCGAGCTGACCACATCGCTCGTTTGTCATATAATTTGAAGCTACACCTTCAATGTCTGAATAAAAGAGCTGATGCCTTTCAGTATGCTCAACTCGAACATGTCATCTTGTTTCCGTCTCTCGAGCTTTTGATTGAACCATCCGTGCTTTTATGCTAACCCGTAAAAATCCTCGACTATTTCTCACCTAAATCACTTCAAAAAAATTTACATATTGTCGGACAATGTAACAAGAAAAACTTCTTTTTTTAAACATAAAACCTAAGGTCTTTATATTTTTAACTTTTTGATAACTATATGTACTGAAATTTTTTTATTGACCGTTTGGATTATTATTTTCAAACATTTGAAATTGTCAAAAGACTTAAAACGTAAATTGGCAATTTTTGAACCTTCACTCTTGGTACAATTGTATTAAATATGCTACACCTTTTTTCTACCTCTAAAAATTGGTATGTAAGAAATTGTCATCATGATTAACATAACAATAAGAGATTTAGATATTGTGTAGTGCAAAAATTTGATACCAAGTGAGGTCAAAGACTATTCATTTACTTCATGCAAGGAAGAAAATGAATCATATTTTTGACTTCAAATGCTATAATCTTTATATCTGTATAGTGCATCGGAGCCAAAAGAATAATGTAAGTTTAAATAGAAGCCTATTTTAAGATTATTATGGTTAAAAGTCCAAAATTTTACTTCAAAATTAAAAAATTACTTAAAAGTCCATGTTATAATAGTGGCAATTTTGAAGTGTTTTCTGAAAATCATCGAGGCATTCAAGACTCAATAAAATCCTTAAGAATTGGTAAGTTTCATTTGGTTTTATAAACCCTCTATCCACTATAAGTTCAATTTTTTTATAATTCACTAGTAGTTGGCGCTTTCTTTGCAACGCATTAGTCCAACCATTTTAGTGTAGTTTTTATATTTCAAAATATCAAAAAAGAAAGGTAACGTGGTTCATTGTAGTGTTGATTGTGTGGTTGATTGCAGCATTTCTGTAGTTCACTGCATGGTTGACTGCACAATTGACTGCGTGATTGATCGCTGCGTGGTTTATTGCGGGGAATATGATTTTAGTAGTATAATTAACCCTCTATAAACTCTTGAAACCATCAAATGGAGGCTCTGTGTCAAGACTCAAAGGCATTTGAAAACAACGGATAAACCACTCTAAAAGAGGCAAAATAACATAAAAACACATTAACTTCAACACAACAAGATGTTTAATCATAGAAAAATTTCTTATAACAGCAATAAATTACAATCACCACAAATTTCAATTCCTTATGGTGAAAAAACACTCAGCCCATAAATTATATATGAATTTTTGAAAAAAAATTGGATTATGCATTTCCATTTATCCTCTTCTCTTCAACCTCCCTTTTTTTCCAAGTATATCCAGAAGTATTAATTACATCCCTTCTAAAGACAACTTCAACCTCATCATTCGGAATTCATAGAAAAAAAAACACTTCCTCTTACCATCCCCCTTTATAAATCATATAGATATAAAAACCATCATATTCCTGATTATTGTGGTTGTATAATATTTATGTACTCTATTGTGATTGAATGTAATTTAGATTAGGTTGATGAATTCGGAATTTATAAGGAAACCATCAAAATATTAAAATTTTAATCAACAACAATTTAAAAACTTTGTTTATCATACAGAATATAAAATACAAATATAAATAATATTAAAATAGTGATGTATTAAAAAATATACAAATCAAATTGACATTTAACCAAATTTTTATTATTTTTGAGTGACAATTCTAGTTATTCTATGAACTTTCAAGTTCACGTCAAAGTTATCATTCTGTTCCATCATCAAACTTTTAATTCTTTGTATTAAACATTAACTAATTTACATACTACTACCTATTCTAGTAAATCCTACATTAATTTTCAATAACATAGTTGCATATAAATTGTTTTTTGGAACGTCATATTGTCTATAGTATCCCATCAAATATTTAAAAATCGATGAAAGATTCTTAAGATTTAATTACAAACTCACTATATATACATTCATTTGAATATTTGTATATGGACATAGAGTATTTGTTACTCTATTGTCATCAATAAATATTGGAGCTCAAACACGATGTGGGACTTCAGTTGTTCACTACACCGTTCCCTGAATATAGTGTAGACTAGACTATTTGAAATTTCCTACAGTAATTTCATTAAACGCAAATTAAAGTGGTCCACTTCAATTTTCCATCCACATCAAATCATGTCCATTAGAAATAGTGTGGCTTGTTTCAAAATAAAACACACGGGAATTGATGTGGATAAGTTTTTACAAGTTGTACTCAAAACCAAAATTATAATATAATAACATAATAATAACATAATAACATAATAATATAATAATATAATAATATAATAACATAATAAAATAATATAACATAATAATATAATAACATAATAAAATATAATAACATAATAATATTATTTTATAACATAAGAATATTAATAGAATATTATAATATAATATAACATAATATAATATTAATATAATAATATTACATAAAAATATAATAATAACATAATAATAACATATATTATAATATTAATACTATATATAATAATAACATATATAATAATAACATATTACTACTATATTAATAACCGAAATTGATGTGGTCCACATCAATTTTCATCCAAAACTAGAATTGATGTGGTCCACCTCAATTTTCATCCACATTACCTATACCTCTACACTATATTCAGTGAACGGTGTACCTGATGCATCGTATTCTATCATTTTTATATCACTTACCAAAAAAAAGAAGCATATATGAGTTTTTCAAATATGACCTTATTTTAACCCCTAAATTTCCAAGAGCCCCCTCGAGGGACAGTCTCTAGAAGGTTTGGGCAGGTTCCTATGGTGTAATTTTATAACGATTTTCTTTGATATTTTTAATGTAGATGGACATTACTAGAAGCTCTGTGTGAGTCCAATTTCTTCCTAAGTCCAACATTTAATGAAAAAGTTATAGGGTTTTGGAGTTCAAATGGGGAGAGCGGGCACGTCAAGCAACTCCAAAAACTTTTACTAGGACACTTTATTGAATGTGAGGTTTTCAACACTAGCAAGTAATATTTTTCCCTTTCAAATTGTAAAAAAAATCTCTTGTATTTAGTGAAAAAAGGCATAAAAATCCAACTCAAACATTTTCACACATTTTTGCACATTGTTGAGCAAGGTACGAAAAAAACTTCTTTTTTACATAAAACTTTGAGATCATCATATTTTTTACGTTTTATTTTTTCCGCAGCATTATGTGGTGTAAACCATCTTATTGACCATTCCGATTCTCATTGTAAAACATACTAAGTTCACAAATATATCTAACGCAAATTGACAATTTTTGAACCTCCACTCCTTGCACATTTTTTTTTGAATATGCTATACCCTTTTCCTACCTCTTAAAATTGGAGTACAATGAACTAATATCATGCTTAACATGATGGATATAAATTTAGACCTTGTGTAGTGCAAAAATTTGACACCAAGTGAAGTCAAAGTATGCTGATCCATGAAAAGTAGGGAAGAAAATGGACCCTTTTCTCTACTTCAAACACTATAATATCACAATCCGTGCGGTCCAACGCAATGAATTTTTTTACATAAGTTACTTAATAAGTCTTGATTAAAATCCTATAGTTAAATCCCGGACTTTTAGGGGTCTGGGAGATGAAGCCCCCATGGTCGTCATGTGCGTCTACCGTGACCTACCCAGAATTAGAGACCCGGTGGTTGTAATGGCGGCCCCGCAATTGTAGGGGTCAAACTTGTACTTAACAAGTTAAAAAAACGGCTGGCAGATGAGGCTTTCAACAACCCCAGTCCAGATCACCGCTACACTAAAATTGAGAATTAGTGTTAAGCATAGTAAATGATCTAAAATGTTAATAAGTTTTTAGTCATGATGATTGTTTTTACCAACGATGTTTACATTGATTCCCCTCGTTGAATAGTATCAATACTTGTGCTCACAGTAAAAACCCTCCTCTAAAGTAAAAACTTATAGCATTTTCAAATTAATTAGTCTGACGTGAAATCTGTATAAACTTTCAGGATTGTACGGTTCTTCCACAACCTACTAAGAGCACGTCCTTGGTGAGCCAGTGATGGCCTCGTCAGCTGCGCTTCGGTTGTGGCTCTAAAATAGTGACACCCATTCCGCTCTCTCACTTGTTCCCGATCACCCATTTCATTGTGGTGATGAGCACTGACTGAGATGCATGCAGCTTACGGTGTTGCCTCCGAATGCAATACATTGCCGCGTTATCTGTCCCATTCAGCTCGTCTTATTTTCTCTTGTGATTTGCTGTGTCTTTGATGCATCACTTGTTGATAGTGCCATATCGAAGGAGCTAACCCCTTGTCTATGCTCTGGAGAGAGCCTGGTCGTCTGGTGAGGAAGAGAGTACTAAGATGTGGCGAGGATGATAGACATTTCAGAAGGTGATGATAGCCTTGAGCTTGCTGCTTCTTGAATCCATATGATCCCATTCAAGCACTTTTGATGCCACATTCTGCATTCCAACATTGTTTTCCTGAACCTAGTAAGTCCTAGAAAGCAACTTGTGACCAACCAACACAGCAACCTATGATCGACAAACCACTGCTCGGTGGATTGCACCCATACTCCACCAATGCTATATGCTGTATATTTAGCCAATTAAAACGGAAGGTAATATTAGCATTTTCCCACACCACCGGTCTCTACAGTAACTGATGATTGAGCTGCAGTAGCTTGCAAGTCATCGTTTATACCGGTACTGTAACACTATAATACAGTCGAGGAGTCTGAACTAGTCTGCTATCTATTCCAATCTTAGAGACGCAAGTCTAAACAAGATGATCATGGTCGGTCAACCACTCGAAATGGACTTCTCAATTGTAAAGCTCCCCTCAAAATCCTTTTCACCTGTACTTCTAGATTGTAACAGAGGATGGTGGTTCGTAAGAACGAGGCTTTTAAAATTCACCTCTCCCTGAAAAATGTTTTATCGACTGGTACCGCCAGCACAGGTCATGCAATCCAGGAAGAGTGCAACGCGTCCGATATATTAGCCATGAGCTCTGAATTACACTCGTTCCGCTCATGCTGTAGCAACTTCGACGCGGAAGCTGATTCGACGTCAGCAGCTGAACCATGTCTGTGTTCTTCACCCTACTTCTCCGCCCGCATCCAAACCTTGAGTGAGCGAAAGAGCAGCTTTGATAACGAGGTAGAGTTCGAGATAGAGTCCTAAAAATTGCACTGGACGGAGTTGTCTGAGAGAGAAGATCGCGTTTCCATGGGATCAAGCTCCGATGATGGAGTGAATGAGATGTCTAACAGGGAAGCGTTTGAGAGATTAAAGGAGATGACGAATGGGGACCTATTTTTCGCCGTCACCTCTACGACTTGGAGATCCACGAGAAGACTGCTGAGGGAGGGCAGGCTGAGATCTTTGCAGCTTCTGCGACGAATGCGACGGCACCAAGAGGGAGGTTGTCGTGAAAGTATTCAAAGAAGGCTACTTCCTCCAAGACCTGAAAGAGCTGTGGCCCCGGGGATTGGCGAAGATTGGCCCCTTGGCCGATTGGCATGAAGGCCCGCGTCAACGGCCTTCATTTGAAGCAATTGGGAAAATACTTCGTGGCTTGTTGTCCTCCTCCAGCTACCATCGGATTTCACAAAACTACACCTGAATCCAGACTTGTACAATGTCGATGCAACCATCTGGCAGGCTTACACGGCAAGACCTCGTGTTGTGGTTGGTTGGGGGATCGATGACTTGGTGTTAGGTTTATTACCACGAGTACCACGATTAATTGATCTACGGAGGCTGATAGATCACCAGAAGCCCAGAAATAAGGACGTCTCGCCTTTCTCTTTAGGAAGTACGCTTGGATTCATGCTCAGAATTGCAGTGGAAATGAGAGGCTTACACAGACGGTCACAGTGCTTTCTCAACAACGATCTGCAATCTTCAAGCATCAAGGTTCGTATTCAAGGTGGATCACCCAATAGAGATAAAATTATTTACGATTTTATAATTTACGATAAAATTATACTCATGTAGAAAAAGTTCTCACCTGTTGACGCAACGATCTCTGTCGAAAGCTCGAGAGCGTGCAATGGAGATGGATCATCCAACAGCAGACGTATTGGCGCGTAAATCAGATGTGTACAGCTATGCTATGATTTGCTAGAGAATAAGCTGTCTGGAGAAAAGGTTAGAGGAAAAGCTGTCTAGAGAAAAGGTTAGAGAGAAGCTGTCTGGAGAAAAGGTTGTACTTTGGTCCATGGCAGAGAATCGCACGACGGCGGTTTATAATATGCCGCTCCCAACAAGGGACCATTTCTTTTAACTTTGAAATGTACAGTTTGAAAACAGTTCAATGTAGAA
The DNA here is from genome assembly GCA_963971425.1 of Bryoerythrophyllum caledonicum. Lineage (NCBI taxonomy): Eukaryota > Viridiplantae > Streptophyta > Bryopsida > Pottiales > Pottiaceae > Bryoerythrophyllum > Bryoerythrophyllum caledonicum. The sequence continues at coordinate 16,375,486 of OZ020518.1, read as the reverse complement.
TGCATAATTTTCGCAATTATACTCGATCCTTATTTAGGGCTTTTTTGGACAATTGTAGGACATGTGACCTTCTTCACCACACGTAAAGCAACCTTTCTTCGCTCCTGATACAGCTTCTCCAACAGCAGGTTTGTTCTTCGGAGGTACTGAGTACGCTATTTTGAGAGGTCTGTCAAGAACTGGCACCTGATCGAGTTTCATTGCCGCCTCTAACGACTCATCATCAGCAAAATCTACATGCCCAAATCCTCTGAACTCTCCAGTCTCTTTATTCGTCGCAAACCTAATCGCATCTATTTTACAACCCTTAAAGAATCTTCGTAACTCTTTCTCTGTTACGTCCCAAGATAGATTTCCGATATATGCAGACAAGCAACCTTCATATTTCTTCGGAGGCTCCTTGTACACATCTTTCTTTGACGGTTCTCTAGGTCTGATCTTGCAAATCTCGATCTTCAAGAACCGACCGCCCCTGTGCACAAGATCAAAACAATACTGTGAGAACATACATGAGTACGTCGCCGTGCATTGATGAAAAACTATTTTACCTCCTTCCTTGTGAATTGCGCAGCAGACGAAACTGAAATCTGCGAAGTAACTTACATGTCAGCACCATCCAATGATAAAGACCTTTTCGCAGCCTCCTCTGTCTGCAAGTCGACAAGCCAAAGAAGTCTTTCAGCCAGGACGTTGAACACTCAGATAACAAACTTAAGATAGAGATATTTCTACATCCGGATTCAAGTCACAGGGTGTGCATCAGAGTCATGGAAGTGGGAACATTTAGGTTCCACCATTTAGGTGGAAGCCTGTTCTCGGTAAAACAATAAGTCATCATTGCACACCAGCAATAAAAGCTTTTAACTTTCTCAAATGAGATCTTACGAGCAAACAAACAGCTAGAAACTTGATATACAATTTGTGAGGAAGTTGGTTGGCATACTGTGTCACTGAATCTTGTCAAAAGGCAAGCATCAGAGTCATGGAAGCGTGGAACACCCAGATCTATCAAAACCATGATAAGTTCTGTTCACAGGTATGATGATAAGTCATCCTTCGCATGCCTTTCAGACCCATGAAACCAAATCAAGTTATAAGACAGAAAGAGAAATGGCAGGTAGATGCATCAGCAATTATCGTGTTGACAGCATGTGAATGCACAAAACACTCATCTGGTCTTCCTATAATATGCCATCATGTGCATGTTCGAGCGTTAATGCAGAGAGGGGAAAAAGTAGAAAATTCTAAAATGTGTGGCATGCATCAGCATTATCGTGTTCACAGCATCTGACTGCAAATGGCAATCATCTGTTCTTCCTAAAATATAACCATCACTTGCATGCTTCACTAAGACATAACGATGGCATTCGATGACACACTCTGTAAACATCACGACTTCATGCGAACTCCAAGAACCAAGTATGGCCACAAGTGTAAGTGTAGATCAGGTCTTACCCGAAACGTGATGAATGCTATCCCCTTGAACTTGCCAGTGTCGGTAAAGGTCATGCAATCCAGCTCAGCAATGGTGCCGCACTCCTTGAAGAACTCGTGAATATCGTCTTCAGTAATGTAATAGGGCATGCCCCCTACCATGACTTTCTTGGGATCCACCTTCTCCTCCGTGCTGAAACAGCGAAACAAGTCCAATAAGATCTCTAAAGCACTCGTAAGAGATACCACCCGAATTGAAAGAGGCACTCGAAGGACACTCAATGCTAAAGGCTAAACGACATATCATGCTCTAGATAGTTACATTGACAACCACACACCTGAAACCGTTCGGAGGTGCTTCCTGATCCGCATCATGCTCATCCGCGACGGCTGCTGTATCCTCAATTTTCTTACCCCATTTATCCAGCAGCTTCTTTTTCTTCTTACTCCTCTTACTTTGCAACCACGGCTCATCCCCTTGATGGATTCGTTCGCCGTCGGGGGCCGAATCAGCTGCATCTCTGTTTTTCTCCGATGACCCGTTGATGTCCGTGTCCTTCTCGGAGGGTGTGGACGCTCTGACGCTCCTGGAGGGTCCTTCTCCTTCGGGCTTGTTTGGCCTTATCCTCTTCCCACTCTCGTCAACTTCCCATCGCGGCTTCTTCCTGTTCTTAATTTTCGGGACCTCCCCTCCTGGACCTTGCTCAGCCGTAGCCTCAGGAGCCGCAGCTCCATCAGTATCTTCTCCAGCAGTAGACGGCAGTTTCTCCCCAGCAGCCTCAGCTTCTGGCGCATTCTTCCGCTTCTTAGGTGACTTCACTCCCTCGTCTGGCACACCATTTCCATCCACAGCAACCTCCGGCGCCGAGACGACACCGTTGTCTCCGTCTGCAGAAGCATCGACGACCGTTCCATTCCCCTCACCTCCGCTCTCTTTCTTCCCTTTAGGTCGTTTCTTCTTCCTAGCAGAAAGAACAGCCGAACTATCAGTCATTACAACATCCGTTGAAGGGGCCGCATTGCCATCAGGCGGTGGACCTAGCGCCGCTACAGCCGCGGCTTCCTCCCGCTTCCTCCTCTTCAGCTTCGTATTAGAGAGTACCATTGCAACAAAAGCCGCTCACCTGAAAGACAGACACAAACCAGAGAGCTACTTCAACTCAAAAACCCTCACTCCGTAAACCATAATCCTTACACCCTAAACCCAAACAGAATAAAAAACAAACCGTGTCTCAATTCCAGATAAGCAATAAACCACGATAAACCCCTGAAATCATGTTATATCGCCACAGAATGATGCCATTCCAAGACTCCGGCAGTACACACCTCATGAGTCGAGGAAGCTGGATGGAACGCCAGCTTTAAGAAACAACGGCCAGGTACAGACTTCCAAGCAACGGCAGATCGAAAACGCAACGCAGAAGTACAGAATCGAAAGGTCTGTATGACCACTCCGACATTCAAAGCTCCTGTCTGGGCCTCTAGTGAGTTACACTACGGGTTGCGAAACGCGGCGCGAGGGGCTGAATGATCTCGAGGTCGTGAAGAGCTTCTTATTTAGCTTCTGAGAAGCCGCCCCTCTCTTGGTGAGGAGGGAGACGATTGCCGAACCGCCCCCAGCCCTAACCCTAGTCTTATCGCCGCACCTGGAGGTTAGGCCCGGGGGACAGGTTTGGGTTAAGTACCAACCCTCCTTCAAATCCCTTGTTTCATGTAGACTGAGGTAGAGGCACCCAATTCCAATCACTTAATCCAGTTGGGGACTCATATGACATTGTATGTCAAAAACATTTGTGCAGAAAGATGTGGAATTAGGAATGAAATTCAACAACTATTTTTTCAAATTTAATCTCAAAGATTTGGAATTCATATAGAATTTAAAGGCCGAGAAACCACCGGAGCCCATAATCAAACTGTAGAGTAGGTGAGATTTGGTGTCTTTGTTCACCCAATGCCAACAAGTGAGAGTGAGTAAAAGAGAGAAGACATGCCATGGATAACCAACTCATGGAGCATACCCAATACCTATCGGCCTTGTTCGACTTTCGAGGCAATGCCACCAATGAGAGTTCAATTGAGGTGGAGCAACCCAGAATTGCACACATCATGACCCAATGCCGATAATGAGTGATGTTTTCAGATTTTGAGTTATCGGTTTTTGGTCACTTCATGCACCATTTCAAGCATTTGTCATTTTCATGCACCATGCCATGCATACTATACTACTCGGAATTGGGTGGCTTATTGGAATTGGGTGCCTCTACCTTATTGTGGCCACCAGTGGACCAATATGATGTTCAAGGGTTAAGAACCGTATGGTTTGATCTTGCAAAATATTGTCTATCTTGGTAGTTGAAATTCCTCAAAAAACAAGTTTGTGCCAACAATATTCAAAAATTGACTCTTATCATATATGGGTCGTTTTAGCACAAGAACCTTTGTAGCAAGCGCTATAGGTGACCTCGAAGGAAAAAATAGACCATGCTTTAAAGTGAAGGAAGATGGGCATCTATTGAGACCATTGCCATGACAATCGATGCAAGCATAGGCGAGCTGCAGTGATTTTCGTGAAATGAGCTTGTAGATTTTTGTGCAGAAATGTATCTAGTGCATAGATGTCATTCTGCATGATCCAAAACACTCGTAGATTTTCTCAAGCCAAAAAGGCTCATTGGCCCTAAAAGATTGTTGAATGCCTCCCTCATCACCACTCACATTTTTTGCACAATGGACTAAGGTAGAGGACATGTTTCCGATCAGGCCCACCAATCACGCAGTATAGGGCAACCTATTTCCGTGAATTAGCTTGCATTATTTTTGAATTCATTTGTAAACAGTGACGGAAACATGTTTCTAGGATGACAGGATGTTGGTTTCCTATTAATATGAAATGGCTGGCGCCGAGAATGGAAACTTGTTACCGAGTTATTATGATAACCATCATGTGTATGAACTGGAATGGGCGGCGTCAGAGTTGATGATCTAACTTTGGGCGTGCAAGATTTGGCGTGAGAGTGGTTGAGCATGACACAACAAAATTAACAAAATCACTTTCCAAAATTAATGGTAATCTATACACTTCTGAGCAAAAAATCAAGATCCAGATCTTGGTAGGAAGTGAATAAGAGAGCGACAATGGGGCGCCCTGCACTCAAGCCACATCTTGCACACAACATTGAAGCTTCGACTCTCAACCACATGTCAGGTTCGACGCGTTGGAGGGTTTGTGGAGGTTGATTTACGCGTTGTAAACCAACTAGGAGGTTAAATGGCCCAAGGAAACCCTAGATGCTAGCTTTAGTTGTTAAATAGAGTTAGTATTAGTGTTCTTTGACTTTTAGGGCCTTGGTGATGTCTTTTGACACCTCATTTGGGACTTGGAGTCCAAATGACCTCCACGTGTAGTGTGGGGAGACTCATCTTTCTCAAGTTGAGTCTCCGACTTGATGGAGTGAGAGAGTGTGTGCGTGCGTGCACTTCTTTAACCCCATTGTTATTATGCGACCATTCTTTAAGAATGGCATTGGCTTGACTATGTGTAGTTTATGAGTATTTTCTACTTGTTTATTACTTGAGAAAGATGATCACTAAGATATGAGTGTATTCCTAGTGATTTAGTGACACTTAAAACCCTCAAAATGTTGTGTTTAGGGTGTTTTTGAGCAATGTTTTAGTGCTGAAATTTTTGTTGCAAAACCTCAAGCATGCTTAGAGGAGAAGGGATGAATGTTAGAGATAAGGTTGGAAAGGAGTGGTAGAGAGTGGCCATGTGCCAACCAACATAGATGAAATCCCGTTGACTTGGAGATTCATCCGTAGTTGGTGGATGAAGCAAGATCCGCTTTGGACGGACTGTTGACGTTGGAGCTTGCTGGAGGCAGCGTGCAAGGGCTCTGAACGTTGACTCTGAAGCGCGAACGAGCGAGGTTGAGTGCGGGAGTAGTGATCGTGAATCTGGGCGACATTGTGCTCGGTTTGTGTCGAAGACTCCACGGACGAGTTGCTGCAGTGACGTGCGGCGTTGCTGCTACAGTGGTGGTGCTCGCGTGGAAGGGCGAGACTCCGCAGGAGTACTGCTGGTGCACGGAGCGCGCGCTGGACGGTTGAGTTGCAGTGGCGGAGTAGGTGAGCCCGGCGATGGATCTGAGCCACAGCGCTGGATCTGAGCCACGGCGCTGGGTGCCGTAGTCGCTGGGCCGGCGCGTCGCAAGAGGTCGGTGCTAGGCAAGGCGGAGCGTCGTCGGTACAAGAGTGACGTCTTGCTAGCGCGAGTAGTGACTGTGCGGCTCCGGTCGAGAGGCCTGCTGGTGGTGGTGGCCGTGGAAGTTCGGGCTCCGGGAGCTGGAGTGACCAGGAGTACTGAAGCGCAAAGGTAGTCGAGCTTTCGGTGGTTGGGGAAGCACTCCAGGGTGTGGAGGACGTCGGAGGAAGTGTTCACGTGCACAAGACGTCGGGAGACAGTAGGTGCACTGTGGCGATGGAGGGTGTCGGTAGGGACCTACTTTTGAGTCCGACCAATAGGGTGCCACGGCCGACGCACGTTTGAGTCGGAGTGAGAGATTCAGCAGAGCATCACAGTAGCAGCAGCACCGTGTGCAAGAAGGCAGGAGTGCAGGCTGGGGTTACGAATTCTGTGTATGATGGTCGTATGTGCAGGTTCAGGTGTTTTGGTTTTGGGCCACAGGTAGATTTGCGGCGTCTGGACTTGTAGAGATTACTCGCGGGCATACTCCTGTTTGTTGCGTTGTGGGTGGGTTGGAGCTCGTGCGGCGTTTCGTGAAGAAGACGCGTGCTCTGGTGCGGCGCCGTTGGTGTCTGCGCGCGCAGACAGGGTTCACGTCAACTGTAAATCTACCCGACACTTATTACTTATACCCTGCTCCTTCCAAATACCCGGTATTATACTGCTGCCCGTTGTGGGGTTGATACCCATTGTTTGGTCTGACACTCGGTGTGTACGGATACCCTGCCACTTACTAGTACCCGGCTGGTTCATTTGATACCCTGGAACGTAGTTAGCAGTAGTTGATACCCGGCAGCAGGTTAGATACCCGAGTTTGAGATATGATACCCGGGCGTGAGGTGGTACCCGGTGAGGATAATACCCGGTGAGGATAATACCCGGTTGGACTGATATCCGTGGGGGTACTGATACCCGGGTTTGCCAATTATACCCTCTTGTACTATTTCTACCCGGTTTAGGAGTGATACCCTGACTGGAGTGATACCCTGTTTGAGAACCGATACCCGCCTGGTAGGATTATGGATACCCGCATGGGTCGGATACCCGCCTAGGTATGATATCCAGCTGGCTCCTCGATACCCGGATTGCACATTTTACGTGGATTTCGATGTTTACACCCGGTTTTGAGAGCATATCAACACCTGTGAGTTGATACCCTGCTCTGTACTGATACCCGTTTCCGCGGATGATACCCTTACATCGGCTGATACCCGTTTCTTCGATGGATACCCTCCACTAGTATTGATACCTTGTACTTGTGCTGGTATCCGGATTGAGATTGATTATACCTTGTGTGAGCCGGTACCCTGCAAGAGTGATAGCCAGGGTAGAGGTTGATAACCTGACCAGGGTTGATAACCTAGTCAGTGTTGATAACCGGTCCAGGGATTGATACCCTGGACATGATTGGTGCCCGGGTCGCTTGGTTGAAACCCGGCCCTCTTGGTTGTTGATCGGCTGTGGGGTTGATGACCTGCAGTTGCTTAATAACCGGCAGTCGGGTTGATGACCGGCTGCGGGGGTTGGTAACCGAGTTTGGGACTGATAATTGGTTGTAAGAATCACCCGCCTGGTTGTAGACACACGGGTTCATGGTATATGCTTAGATTTGAGCACGATACCCGCACTGGGACCGCATGCGTGGTTGCCATACTCGTATGAGGTCAGGAAAGGCTTGCATGTGAAGATCAAAGTTTATTATGAGGGGTGATTGCATACACAGCGCTTGGTAGGTGCAAAGTGGACGTTTGGAAGCTCGCAGGGACTCTATTAATATGGTTTAAGAATTTCAAGGATATTTGACACTCTAATTATGGACCATGGAGGGAAGAGGTAAGTCCAAGAAACCCGAGAGGACTAGTGGGCCGAAGGTGGAAATTGATGGCGAGGTGTTGGACACCTTGATCGATTGTTTGCAGAGCTTACGAGTGAAAGGTTCTCCAGCCACAGCAAGTGGTAGCCACGAGGACTTTGAATTTACTCCCATAGCAAAATCTCGCTCGGGGCCTCAGAGTTTGCACAAACCAGGCACGAAGGTGTTGAGTGCAGAATCAGTGAAGTATTGGACTTCACTAGGTGGGGTCCAAAAGATTCGTTCACTTCGGACAAAGGAGGGAATTCCAACACCGCTGTGCCGTGCTCGTGGGCAAGTGGGGGTCGAAGACTTAGTGATTGGAGGTAAGGCCGTGGTTCTACGGAATTCTAGATCCAGATATAGTGTAGAGGTCGAGGACTTCTCTTCAGGAATCCAGTTACCCACCTTCTCCTTCATTTTCACCGAGTTCGAGAGTGAAGGATTTTTATTCCACACTACCTGGCAGTGGGAGATTAATACGTGGCAAGAGCGTGCCTCGAGTGTGTGGGATACTCTTACGTTAGAGTTATTGGACTGGGAAGTCACACCTACGATCTATGCTCCACAGATGAGAGGGACCCATGAAGCCTGGCAGTTGTTCGAGTAGATCATGAAACTAGCAATCTGGAGAACTAGAAGGGTTCCGGGTTTACACGTAGAAACACCCCCTTTTCAGTAGATGCTAGTGAGAGAGTGTTGTCTGAAATTCGTGGTCAATCGGAAGAGGTAGAGGAGAGTGTTTTGCCACTGGTGGAAGAGGAGGAATTTTTAGAAAGCCCGCAAGTGGGTGTTCAGGTCCCAGTGTTACCCACAAAGCCTTACCAGTCATATTTTGATTGGGAGGAAATGACTTCACCATATGGAGGTGGAGAAAGAGGGGTACGAAGATTTTCAGGTGCCACGGGCACCATCGAAGTCGATGACTTCAAGAGGGAGTTCACCATGTGGTGTGAACTCCAGAAGTCACGTAACCCCAACTTCAATCCGTATATGGTGTGGAGAGCCTTGTTTGGGTGTCTGGAGGGAGCGCCACTGGCGGACTACGGAGAGTTCGAGGCAGCTCATTTCACCGAAATCATGGCCTGGAGGGACTTCTACGCACCGAACTACGTGGACGTGTTCAGTGGAGCACCGAGGGTGACACCCCCACTCTTGTCCAAGGGGAAGATGGAGGAAGGCATGAGCTCAACGGAGGATGTGGAGCAGCCAGAGGCACTGGTAAATCATCCACCTCCATTCAATCCCACCATGGAATTTTTCGTGCAACTCCACAGAGACTACCAAGGACAGAAGGCGGATAAGATGAAGGCCCTACGTTCCTTCACACGTAGAGGTGACGAGTCTCTTAGAGAGGCTCATGCGAGATTAAGGAGACTAATCTCAGCTACTCACGGAGTTACAGAACAACAGGCAGTGCAACATTGGTACAGTATCCTGGATAAGGAGTTGAAGACCTTGGTTCGCAATGAGGCATTGCGATTGGGAGTACCCACGACACTACGGTTTGTTTTTGAGACTTCAGAGCGGATTGAGATAAACTTACTGGAAGAGAAGGCAGCCATGGGCTTTTTCAAACGAGAAGAGAAGGTCCCAGAGAAGGTTAAGGTGGCCAAGGTGGCCATTCCTTCGTATACTGCAAAGTCTGGTGCCTTGTGCTTCAAATGTGGGAAGCCAGGACACCAGAAGAAGGATTGCAAGGAAGGTAAGACTTCCACACCTCAGACTGGAGGTTTTTGCTCGGGTTGTGGTGCCAAGGGGCATGCAGAGGCCAGCTGCTAGAAGCTCCATCCAGACTTGAAGCCCACGGGAAGTAAGGGAGCTAAAGGAGGCAAGGACAAGGAGTCCAAGACCACTGGAGGGGAGAAGAAGAGCTGGAAGGCCAAATTCGCCGAGTTGGAGGCCAGGATGGAAGCTATGAGTGCCAGTACCAATGTGGTGGGTAGCAAGCCTCAGGTTACTCCCAGTTTTCATGCTGGGGGCGGTTTTAGCTCAATGGATGATGAATTTGGAGACTTTATGTTGAGTGGCATGGCACTTGCCATTAAGGATGGCACAGGAGGCCTATGCTCTCACACGGAGCCATACTCCAGTTTCTAAGGATATTCCACGTGGAGCTACTCCGACTCTCGATCCACACCATGGAAAAGATAACCGACAAGCCAGGTTGCCACAATCCTTCACGTTAGAAGAGATGGTACCTACGTCGTCCATGGTTCCTCCACCACGACCAGTGGCGACACCCACACGAGCCTTACCACAAGCTGGAGGACTCATAGGAGGTTCTGAAGCACTTATGGAGGCAACTACTTCCGTGTGGGAAGCCTCGTTATTTTCTGCTAAGATGTTGTCACAGGATGGCTTCAGTGTGGGAGAGGTTTTCAAAAGTGTAGCCTCAAGGTGTGAGTTGGATAACTTCACGGGGGTGAATGTGTTGAAGACAGAGATCATCCAAGCAGAGGAGAACCAGAGTGACAACGTCGAGGGGCTGCTTTCAGCAGCCATGCGTGTGAAGACAATGGCCGCTAGACCTGCGATTGAGAGATCATCCATTACCCCTGGTGTGGTAGTGGTTGATAATTCCCAAGGTATTTTCCAACTCGTTGGGCCTAAGGAGAGGATATTTGTACCTCGACGTGTGCTTCTGGATTCGGGAGCTCAACCTTTGATGTTGGGAGCGTCTGCTATGGAAGGGTTGGGATTAACTGGGGATACTTTGGAGAAGTGTCCCTGGACCATTAGCACATCCATGGGGGGTACAGAGCACGCCACAGGGATCACAAGGGCTGAGTTAGTTTTACAACTTAACCAAAGTGATGTGGCAGATGCCAGTTCTATGAAGGTGAAGGCGATCGTTATTGAAGCCAAGTCGTATGACGTCTTGGTAGGCTCGGCGGTGCTATACCCTATGGGATTCACCTTGGATTTCTGGACGGAGTCAGCAAGCTATAGACCAGGATGGCAAGCAGGAGATGGGCGGAAGGCTCAGCTACCAGCTCGATTTGTTCGAGTTCTTACTGGTAACTTAGCTGACGTGTTTGCCTTCTCTGGTTGTATGAACATTAAACCTTCATGGTTTCAGGCAGGTTTTGAGGATCCTTCTATGGTTGACCACATTTCAGCGAAGGTGGATGTCTATATGGGCAACACAAGTGGTGGAGAGGAGGAAGGATACAAACCTGGGATTGAGGCGGCGTGGAGTAACACCACCCAGTTGAGGGAGGCCACGGAGTTAGCAGTGGAAGAGGCATGACAACAATCTATGCTACCACAGATGCAACAGGAGACTGGAGTTGACCAAGACATGGGGCCTCCGTTAGACACTGCTACTATCCATTGGAAGGCACCAATGGATGGTATCGTATTATTGGAGCTCTTCGGAGGAATTGGCACAGGCTTGGCAGCTGTTTTACAAGCTGGGATCAAGATTAAGCGCTACATTTACGTGGATGTGGATGAAACAGCAAGGCATGTGGCCAAACGTCACACACGGAGGCTGAGGACTCAATTCCCAGAATTGTTGGCCACTAATGCCATCAAAACCTCCTTCTCTACACTTGCGGGTGATATTTCCTTGTTGTCAGACGATGACATTCACCGAGTGGGTCATGTGGACCTTGTCATTGCATGATGGCCTTGCCAAGGCATGTCTATGGCAGGCAATCAGAATGGGTTAAAGGATTCCTGTTCTTCCAGGTTCTTTGACATGATTCGAGTGCTTCGATTGCTTCAGACTTCTCAGAGGCAACCGCCTGGTTATATTGTGGAGAACGTGCCCGTGGTGAGCAGTTCGAGGTCCAAGACACTCGAGAGTATGCATAAGATCCATCAGAATCTGGGATTGCCAGTGTTAATTGATGCGGCTGCAGTAGGGTCCAGGGCACATAGACCACGCTTGTGGTGGACAAACCTGGCACCAGGAGAGTTGCTACAGTCCGCGGTGGGTCGTATTAAACGCCCAGATGTGTATGTGAGTGACATTTTGGATCCTCACAAGACACCACGGCGCGTGTATCACGATGATCAGGCCCCATTAGCGGTGGTTAACCGCAAGGGGGAACCACGTAGGGCCTTGCCCACGTTGGTTAGTTTTGCAAGGTCTTATGCTTTCAAGGATAATGGACCTGGACTTGTTTGGGATTCAGTGTCTCAGGAGATGGTAGAGCCCAATGCAGATGAGAGAGAGAGAGCCATGGGGTTTCCCACTGGCACCACCGATGTGCTTGGGATTTTAGAACCACAGAGACGATTTTTACTTGGTCAGGCCATGGATTTGAATTGCTTGACTTGGATTGTTTCATTAGTGGTTGCAGAACAGAAGCGGTTAGCTTCTAGTTTAACTAGTTACATGGGTTATTATGAGTTGCGGGCGGCAGGAGAACCACTTGCCTCTGTCAGGGTGACAAGCAAGGTGGTTGGAGGCGAGAGGACCTTTGCACCTCATCCACGGAACATGTGGGATACCGCAAATAATTTTGCGACTACCACAGCAATAGATCTTCACTATGAAGGAGAGAACTGGAGTGAAGGGAACAGATTGGCTCACCAGAGGATGGATTTGGAGGATGTTGTGGAGAAGATCTTCTTGGAAGAACACACAGCTCTTCACATGGAAGAAATTGACAAATTGGGTCAATTGGAAGGACTTGGGAGTGTTATTGAGGAGGAAGGAGGGGAGTCTCCTTCACTGGGGATTCAATAGCAACCAAGGGTGGAAAACCCTGCTCTAAAGGAACCGAAGGAGGTGGTGACTAAGGACACTTGGAAACCAAGAGTAGGCCTGGCGGATGGAGCAGTGGAGGTGGAGGAACATGAGTTCCTGAAGGAGTATTTAGATTGCTTTGCTTTCAGTTTACATGATTTGGGAGTGTTGAAGGGGCAAGAAATGCGTATTAACTTAACTGACGAAGCACCAATTTATCGAAAGCCATATAAGTACAGTGACATGGAGCGGAAGATGATTCGTGCTCGCACTGAAGAATTGATGGCTGCAGGGTTGGTGGAGTTGGCTCCTCCAGATTGTGAGTATGCATCAGCAACGATTATGCCATCCAAGAAGGACATTTATGGTAATTGGACTGAGAAAAAGATGTATGGTGACTATAGGAGAATTAATAAATTCACTAAGTCAGACTGTTATGCAATGCCAACTCCTGAGGAGAACTTTGAGGCCATTGGCCATGCCAAGGTGTTTAGTACGTTGGATTTACGCTCTGGATACCACCAGATTGGATTGAGAGAGGAAGACAAGGAGAAGACCGCGTTCTGGGGCATTGACAGGGATGGGAAGGACCGGTTGTTTCTATGGAAGTTTCTACCGTTTGGATTGAAGAATGCTCCAGCAGAATTTCAAAGGGTCATGGACAGAGTATTCTCGGGGTTGGATTTCGTGAGATGCTATAATGATGACATCATTGTCTTTAGTAGGAATCGAAAACAACATAGACTACACTTGATGGAGGTTTTTGCTAGATTGAGGCTTCATGGATTAAAGTTGCACCCTGGTAAGTGCAAATTCTACTTTGATCGCATTGAGTATTTAGGCCACATGATTTATCCAAGTGGATTAGGTGTGGTAGCTAGCAAAGTGGAAGTAGTGATGTCTATTCCTAGACCAGGAGATGTTGGTAGGTTGAGAGCATTTCCGGGGTTGTGTAACTATTATAGAAAGTTTGTCAAAACTTTCAGTGCTATTGCCAAGCCATTAACCATGTTGACAAGGAATGATCAACCTTGGATCTGGGGAGTCGAGCAAGAGGCGGCCTTTCAACAATTGAAAGACCGTTTGGCATCAGCACCAATACTTCGGAGGCCTATAGCAGGAAGGACATACCAGCTACACACAGATTGGAGCTCGTTGGGGATTGGTGCAGTATTGACGCAAATGGATGATGATGGCAAGGAATTTGTGATTGCGTATGCCAGCCGGTCCAACAACAATGCTGAGGCTCAGTATAGCTCGTATGAGGGGGAATGTTTGGCTGCGATATGGGCAATTGCTCATTTTCGGTGTTACCTTTATGGTAACGAATTTCTGTTAGTTACTGATCATCAGTCGTTGAAATGGTTGATGGAGTCTGATAAATTGACAGGAAAATTGGCACGGTGGGCCTTGATGTTGATGGAGTATGACTTCAAGGTGGTTCATAGGGCAGGTTTGGTTAATATGGATGCAGATGGCCTTAGCCGCAATCCAATTCCAAACCAAGAGGATGATACAGGTGCTAGGTGGCATACTGAGGGTGAAACCGACCCGTTGCCAGGGTGGCATTGTTCGGGTTTTCTGGGGATATTGGCAATGAAGGGAGACAACACTGGGGAAGCTATTGTGGCCACAGTAGATGAGGATGGAGGTGAGGAGTCTGGGGGCACCAGAGATATTCACGAAGATACAAATGTGATGTAGTTTTTGCAAGATGGAGAAACGGTGGCTTCATGGTCTCATAAGGAGAGAGATAGGATTCTACAACGAGCTAAGAGGTTTGTGTGGGAGAAGACTCACCTTGTCAGAGTGTGGCCAGATGGTATTAAGAAGATAGTACCAACTCCAATAGAAAGAGTGAAACTGATTAAAGACACACATGAGGACCTTGGACACTTTGGAGTGCGGAGGACTTATAGTCTACTTCAGATTCACTACTGGTGGCGTGGAATGCAATCCCAAGTGCAAGCTCTAGTGGCTCGGTGTATGGTGTGTGACCGGGTACGAGCGTCTTTTAACGCTCCAATGCCTCAGTTACAACCTTTGCCAATTATGGGCTTAGGATATAGATGGAGCTTGGATTTTGCAGGTCCATTGCCAGTGACACCTCGACACAACAAGTATGTGTTGGTAATCATCGAGCATTTCTCGAAATGGATAGAGTTAGTGGCATTACCTGATAAGTTTAGTGAGGGAGCTGTATATTCATTTCTTGACCGTGTTCTGAGTCGCTTTGGAGTTCCAGTAGAGGTACTTACAGACCAAGGAAGAGAATTCTTGGGTGAGTTTCAGACGTTGTGTGAGCAAGCGATGATAGATCATCGCACTACTTCGAGGGATCACCCCGAAGCAAATGGATTGGCGGAGCGCATAGTGCAAACCGTCAAGAGGGGGCTCCGGAAGTACAGCTTGAAGAAAGGACATCACCAGGATTGGGATTTACAGCTACCATGGATAGCAATGGGCTATCGGTTCAGCGAACAGGCATCCTTGGCGTCTTTTTCACCTTACTATCTATTGTTTGGAAGGCACCCGGTTTTACCGAAGGCCATTCAAGCAGATGCTGACACCGTGTTGGCTAACATGGACAATCCAGACACGTGGGCTCAAGTGTGTGAGCAACGTGCAGAGTTGTTCAAAAGGGTGATGCCTATGGCATTGGAGAACCTCTCCATTGCTCAACATCGAGATACGTTGCGCTATGCTACAATTCGGGGAGGTGGTTATCGACCGAAGGTGCGGCGTTTCACACCTGGAGACTATGTGTATTTGCAGCAAGTAGTGCCCACCACCTTGGATGTGACAGCAGGAAGGGTAATCTTGAGAGTTCGTGAGGTGAAGGACTCAGGAGTGTTAGTGTTGGAGGGTCGTGATGGCAAGAAGTGGAAGGATCACACACGTAATTGTGGACCTTGTCACTTGCCACACATTGATGGGACAATACACCCTGGTCTCTCTCACATCTCTGCTGGATTACGTTGTCGGTTGCGTGGTAGTGCCAAAAGGGCAGCCACTATGGTTATTTGTGACTTATGTTCTACGGGGTGGCATTTAGAATGCTTAACTCCACCTCTGTTGGAAGTACCAGTGGATCAATGGTCTTGTCCTGAGTGTTTAGCACGTTGAGGGTCTGAGTGGACAAAGTCTAGCATTAAAAATATGTTAGAGGCGATTGACGATGGGGCTCTACTTGCACCCGGCCTACCCTTTGTTTGTTAAGTCTTTTAGCGCCTTTTCATGTGGATTACAGTGATTCTATGGTTTTGAGAGGTTTTCATTCGCGGTTATCATTCAGTTTACATGTAAACTATGTGGTTCGCCGGTGTGAAAGGGGCTTCAGCACGGGCGAAGGGGGCGAGTAAAGGGGTACTTGGAGACCGCTTACTACTTCTTGATGTACGAGGTCATGGGTCATTTAGTTCTTTTTCCCCAAGTCTGGATTGCTGAAAGTGTGTAAGTGTGCATTGTATTATTGTTTTATAGAGGTAACGGTGGTGGTTATGTCACCGTTACTCTCGAGTTGTCTCTGACTGTGCGTTCTCACCTGATTAGCACGATGTTATCTTGGTACGATGCGGTTGTGCACGACACACATAACATTGAGTGGATTTGTATTCAAAATTTTAAGTTCAGGAGTGCCTTTCAACGGTGCAACATGGCACCTCAGAGTTTCACTAGAAACGAGCAGTATGAAGAGAGTGATCACATGCTAGTTACTGATGAGGAGAATGATGAGGAGTTTGCTCCCAACCAAGAGTTTGGTGACAGTTTAGGAGTGTGGGATGGAGACAATAGCTAGAGTGATGAGGAGACTCCCACCGAAGAGCGCCTGTTCGACTACACACCGCTGTAGGCAATCCATAAACTGAGAGATTCACGGAGGGCTCGAGCTGCATCATCGCAGGGCTTGGGGGGCGGGCAGAGTGTGGGCTTCCGGGGTAGGGTGCAACGCTCCAAGGCCACGCAGGGCAACAACCAAGGCTTCGGCGGCATACAACACGGTCAATGTTTCACTCCGAGCGGTGTATCCGTTTTCACCAACCCATTGTCTTGCTATGGTCATCGCAACATGAGAGCCGACGCCCAACATCAAGCCACATCGACACAATCCGTGGAAGATATCACTGACCTGGCGGATCCTGTGAACACCAACACGCAGCAGAGCAGTGAGCAAAGACCTCGACAACAAGCATTGAGGAGAGGAGCTGAAAGTTAAAAAAAAATCAGCAATGGATAGAGGAGCAAATGGCATGAGCGCTTGCAGCTTATGATGAAGGTATGAGCATGCGGCAAGCCTCCCAGTGCCATGGCATTCCGTATTCAACATTCAAGGAGTGGTGTTATGGTGAGAGAAAGTCTAGAAAGAGAGGTCTTGTGGGTGTGCTCAGTCCAACTAAAGAAGAGCTGATTGTTGCATACCTGGTCAATATGTGTGAGAGAGGCCTTAGTTTGAGTCCCATAGGATTAAAAATGAAGGTATTCGAAATAACCAAGGACAGGATCACGCCATTCAAGAATGGAATACCGGGGGATGGCTCGTTACAGTGGTTTAAGCACTGGCATCCCGACCTCACACTAAGGGTGTCGTAGGCACTAGAGGCATCAAGGGCAAATGGATGATGCAAAGAAAATGTGCAGAGTTTTAATGACAATTTAAATTACTTGTATATCTTACATATGTATCCTCCAGAACACGTGTGGAACTGTGATGAGACGGGCGTGCAAGCGGGAAGAAATGGCGGCGGTATTGTCATTGCGCGCAGGGGTTCTTGTCGTGTCCACTCGATTGTTCCCAATCAGAGAGAATGGCTCTCGGTTCTTGTCTGTATGAATGCAACTGGGTTAGCAATACCATCATTTTATGTGTTCAAAGGCATGCGTTTTCGACAAAATTACATAGAACGTTGTGAACCATGAGCTACTATGTCCATGCAACCAAGAGCTTGGATGACTAGCTATCTCTTCAGTACTTGGATTTCCCACTTTACAGAAAGTGTGCGACGGATGGATGGCATTTCTATTGATCAGAGACACTTGCTCATACTTGATGGTCATGCAAGTCATATTACTTTGGATGTGGTTCAGGAAGCACGCAACACCGGACTTGACCTATTAACTCTACCAAGCCATACATCTCACGCAATGCAACCATTAGACGTGAGCGTATTTAAGCCATTCAAGACATTCTTCAAGGAGTATAGAGATTTTTGGACTTCTTGCAACCTCAACCAACCTGCTACAAAACATACGCTTGCGCATTGGGTATCATTGATGTTGAGGAGGGCATTAACCCTCCACAACATCAAAAAGGCTTTAGTAGCACCGGCATTTTACCCTTTAACATGGATGCCATGAATGTTCATTTGGGGCCGAGTGCAGCCTACGAGCAACAAGACGACGAGCAAGACGACCATGGACACGACCAGCAAGACGACGAGCAGAGACTGGACCAACAACATCACGGCCATGAACACGACCAACCAAACTCCGTCGGGAGTGGTACCGAGGAGCACTTACCTGGTTCCGCAGGAGTCGATATTGCAGCCGAGCTAGACCAGATTCCCGCCTCCACTGTATCGCATTTTTTTGTCGATGCTGATACCTTTGATTCCACCATCGCCGAGGAGATAGTAGGGCTCGATCCCACCTTAAGCAACCCGGAGTCCATCATGCGTTTTTTAACGCTTCCTACAATCACAACAAGAGCGCCAAGACGACGATTCATCGATCCAATCGTGGATTTCACAAAGTCCGTCATGCTCACATAAGACATTTACGTGAGCGCAGTTGAACAATTGCAAGAGAAGAAGGAAGAAGCGGCCAGAGCGAAGGAAAGAAATCGAATTGAGAGGGAAGAAATGAAACGGAGGAAGGTCTTGGAACGCGAAGAAGAGCGACGGGAGAGGGAAGCCCGCGCAGTTCAGTTGGCCGAAGCTCGGGCAAGGAAAGCGTAGGAGCGTGAAGAGGTTGTGCGTGCGAAGGCGCTTGAGCGGGAGGAGGCTGCGCGGATCAAAGCGGAGCGCGCGGCGCTGCTCGCGCGTGAGCGCGCATTGAAGGCGGCCAGGGCGCTTGGAAGGAGGGAGTCGCGGCATCTAGAGGTTTCCATAGCGGCAGAGAGCGCAGAGGCCCGACAAATTGACTCTCGCCCTGTGCGAAGTGGCGGCGGCGAAGACGTGAGGAGCCCCAATGCTGACATGCAGGCGCAGCAAGCAGATTTCTCATTCTTCAACCAGCACCCCGCACCGTATGCATCTTCCTCCAATGGTCAGTTCGTATTCAATCACCCATTCCATCAGTTTGGCGCACCTTTGCAATCTACGCCGTCGTCTCAACCGTCAGCCATGCTTCCCCACTTGAGCGCCATGCCTCAATTCCCCCTCCCATATCCAGCTGCAACCATGCATCCTCAACCATGGCCGCTCCCTCCTCGCAGAGAGCACTAGCATGGAGACGTTGCCGACCAGCCGTGGCCGTTGGGCGGGAAGCAAAGATAAAAGGTTCTCCGAGCGGACTTGGTCAGGGTGCACGGGAGTGGAATGGCCATGGGGTTTGGTTTCGCATTCCAGCTGGGCGGGATTGGCGAGCTGGCTGGCCGGTAATAGGGATTGGCCATGACGACCTCCGAGTTTCATGCTCCTGTAACCAGGCTGCTTGGTTCACATTAATTTAGGTTTTACTAGCGCAGTATAAAGTTCACATGGTGTTCAGTTCCAATAGCAAGAGAGTTTGATTTTTGGTTATCATGTGTTCTTGATATGAAGTAGCACCAACATCAAAATCTAGTTTTACAGTTCTTGGAAATAGGTCAGTCTATATTGCGAGAACGGGTTGGAGAGAATCTTCACTTTGAAAATTCATAGTAAATTCAATATTGCCCCAACATTAAAAATATGTGACCTTCAAATCTATTTCCCTACACTGCAAATTTTTTTGCCTATTTGTTACTCCACCAGAAGTATGTTGAATTGCTTAAGGTGATCGGAAACAGGTCGTCTACCTTATAAGATTTGACAACCTAAACAAAGAGATAAAATTTACGCTTGTGATCCTTACAATACTTTAAATCCTTGAATCAATTTTTTTTTATCATAAGGACTCCTTAGTAATACGCTTGCAACACTTGGTGTCCTTACCATAATAGACTCCTTATTCTTGAGCCCTAAAGAATTATGACTATGTTTCAGCAAAACCACTCCTCTAAAGTGCTCCATTAAGATGAAATATAATGAGACATATAAGTACAATTTTGCTATTTTCAATTGAAGGATCTCGAAGTTTTATTGCTACAAGAAGACATTCAAAGCATTTTGTAAAATTTGACCGTGCAAATTATAAAATACATACACTTGAAGAATGTAATATACCTTTTTTCCTTCCGTGTGTGGAATATGTCAACGTATGTTGACATTGCGTAATTTTCCTCTATACATTGCATAAGTTGTATGGAACTATATTCTATCTTGAGTGAGGTCATTCCATGCCAAAAATCACAAGTAATTGAGGGTTTACCGAAAGCAAGCTGCTGAAACCTAGCGAGCGCGCAGACTGACGGTTGAAGAACCCATATTCTCACCGAACGTTTCAACGGAGATAGCTTCCCGCGAGAGCTGTGCTTCTTCGATCTCTTGAGAAACTTGTCTCATTCCTTCGGGCCCCAAGTTCAGGCTTCCTTCGAGCGTCGCCACAACCGCAGCCATCGTGGGTCTTCTTTCGGGTTCCACCTGGATGCACAGCAGGGCTATGTTGATGATGCGCCGCACTCTCACTTCTTCGTCTCTGCTTAGGGCCAGCGATGGATCAAAAAGTTCCGTCACGTTCGCTTGGATGTACAGTTCCCTTGCCTGTGTATTGCCAAATGGATTCGTTAGTCCAGACTTATGACATCAAGCGCCTCGTGAACATCGACATATCTAGACGTTTCTCTTGTGAGAGTATATATGATTTGGATCTGAAGGTGTAATTGAAAGGCAGTAGTATGTAACTTGTTGACGTACCCATTGACAGAGGTAGTGTTTCTGCTCTGGCAAGCTGTGATCGAGGTTCTTTCTTCCACTGACCAGCTCCAGAAGAAGCACTCCATAGCTGTAGGTGTCGGCTTTTTCGCTGAGTTGGCCTAATGTTGCGTACTCAGGTGCCCAATAACCTCTGCAAATGTGCATGATCTCAGTAATCATAATTTTGAATTTACTATCCAGTGGCCGGTAACATTCAGCTTAAATTCACTGGTACAAATGGGGATCATGTCTATGCCAATCAAAATTCTACACATTTTGGTGAAGTGTCGTAAACAGAATCGTAAAAAACAGTCTCGAAAACTTGTGTTCCCTGTAAAAGTGTCGAAAACAGCCCTGTCTGTGCTAGTGTTTCTTTCATGAAGTATAATACATGAGAAGCGGTTTTTTCGGGCTTCGAAGCTATGACGTTTGATAGATTGAGGTGCTTCGTGAGAGGTGAGATTCTCAGGTGGGGTCATTTGAGCATATATATATTAAAAATACTTGCATTTCATGCCAACTGAGTTGATCGATTTCCCACGGTTATGACAAGGGCTTGCTGAAACTCACCTGGTACCAGCAATTTCACTTGTGATGATACGGCTTTGTTCATCTGGAAAGAACAGAGCCAACCCGAAATCTGCAATCTTTGGTAGGAAATCCTTGTCCAACAAAACGTTGCTGGCTTTTATGTCTCGATGGATGATCCTTGGTTGAGCTGATGTATGAAGGTAATGCAAGCCCCTGGCCACTCCCAAGCATATACTAAACCGTGTTTGCCAATCCAAGAGTCGGTTCTTTCCCCTTGGACCTCCTGCAGAAGTAAAACGAAAGTCTCAGATTTTTTGTCAGTCACCATGTGGCTCTCCCTTTCCAAGTGTTACACCTTCTGGACCTCGTACATAAGCTGAAAAACTTCATAAAAAATCATAGTGATTATTGTATTACCTATCAAGTAGATGTTGAAAAGTATAGCGGCATTTCACAAATATGGCATCTAGTATATCTCTGAAATCTATGATGTTGGACATTATTCTTCCCAAAAGTACGTGAAATGCTACCATAATTCTCAACATCTCTGATGACTTCTGGAAACTCTCAACATGCAAAGAACACATGTTCAAAAATAACCAGAATGTCATATTGGTTTTCTTGGCAAATCTCTATTTTTTTAAAGCGATTAAGAAATTTATTTGTTTGTGTCTACTTTCCGTTGTTTTATTATTTTACAGGCTA
Organism: Bryoerythrophyllum caledonicum; assembly: GCA_963971425.1. NCBI lineage: Eukaryota > Viridiplantae > Streptophyta > Bryopsida > Pottiales > Pottiaceae > Bryoerythrophyllum > Bryoerythrophyllum caledonicum. The sequence goes on along the minus strand of OZ020518.1, from coordinate 16,354,025 downwards.
ATACGATGATCCGGATGTTTTTCTTACCAAATAGATGGCGTGCCAAATCGTTGTTGTCCAGATACTCGTAAACCAAAAGCCTTTGGTCTTCACAAACACAACAACCTTTCAAATTGACAAGGTTGCGATGCTTGATGGCTGTCACAACAACCACCTCATTCAAAAACTCGGTGATGCTTTGTTGGTTTTTCGTGAACAATTGCTTCACGGCAATCTCTTCATTAGTTCCTTGAAGAGAACCCTGCACATGTACAACCATTAAATTGTGTCGTAACGCATTTTAAAAAGTGTTCAAATAGTGTCTGCAGGACTAATCCTCTCCTTCATCTTGTCTTCATGCATTTGACTTGTTAAGACTTTGGAAGAACATCAAATAGAAATGCTTGCGCACTTTGGGTGTTAAAAAATAAACCATAATTCATGATAGAGTTTAAAGAGTTCAGGGGTTACCTTGTACACAATTCCAAAGCTCCCGTTTCCAATTCTATTGCGCTCGGAAAAATCTTCAGTTGCATTACGAAGTTGATTGAAAGTGAAAATTGTAGGCTTAATGTCTTTCTCAGCAAAATCTGCAAAATATCAGTTGAAACACTCAAATTCATACTATACTAGACAATGACTTCTCATGAAGGGTAAATTTTCTAGATATACAGGGCGCTTGCATAGAATAATATAAGACTTACATTGTTGAACTTGAAGCTGTAATTTGTGTTTCTCTGTTTTGGTTTTCCAAGCCACTAGGCTGATGAAGAGAATGAATATTGTCAATACAGAAGCGGCAACACTTGATGCAAGCAACGCGACAGACTTTTCACTTGAACTTGGGATTTCTGAAACACATTCGACAACGATATATACAAATTACAATATGGTTGAATAAAACGGTATCGCCATAATTAGATCCTGTTCTACCTCATTACATTAAAAGCACATTTGTACAAAAGTGGTATCAACAATCAAGAATTCCATACACATGTCATTGCGTTTGGATAAAATAGTATTACCTGGATCAATGCACTTTCGCTCACAAACACAATGTTTTAAGTACTCTTGTGGTAGAATGTCATCACAGACCGGGTTTCCTTGGAGGCTGATACATGTTGCAACTTATGTTAAATATGTTGATTTGTTCAGGATAAAAAAGTGTGTTTTGGTGATATCTACAAAGTCAATGAAATAAATTCAAATATCTTACTTGATGCCGAACTTCTCAATCGCTTTAAAAGTTGAACCATTGTAAACAACATCTGTAATGTTGTTGTTTGTAAGACTTATTGATTGCAGCTTTGAAAGTCCAACAATGTCTCCAATGTCAAATGTTCCGTTGATTTGATTGTTGTCGAAGGATCTGCAATTTTCATGAAATTAAAAAAGGACATTGTATTAGAATAACAAGAAGAACATTGCAGCTCCTGTATTTGAACATCTAAAGAATTTTATTTATTTCAAAATTGTTTAAAATATTTGATGGCTGATTTCAAAGTCTACATTGGGGCTTTGATCATTTGAACATATTACAATTATTTTTGGTTTTAGATGCACATAGAGATATATAATAGCAAAACAACTAAAGGATGCCAAAAGGCCACAAAGTAAGTTTAGAACCTTTTCTTGAATTCAAGACTTCAAGTATTAGTTACACTTACAACATCTTGAGATACTTGAAGTCTTGAAAAAATTGGTTTGGAAATTGATCAATCAAATTATTTTCTTGTAGCCTTCTGCACATGTACGCAAAGATTTCATCCCTTTCAGTACACAATAAGTTATGACTAACAAAATACACCAAAGTTCAATATAATGTTCCTAATCACTCTACAAATCTCATACTACAAGCACCACAAATCTAGTAAGCACTTTATTCAATACTAAATACCAATTCTTTTTATTGCAGATACATTGATAGACTATTGTACTAAGTTTGACCAAAACTTACAAAATTTGCAAGTCTCCTTTGAGACTCTTAGTCCATGCTGGAAATGGTGCAGCTTGAAATTGGTTGTAACTCAAATCTCTGGTAAAGTAAAAAATATGCCACATTATTGCAAGCATAGCACATATGATTATTCAGAAGTTTATAAACATTCAAGACCAACAAAGGAGTATTATTATTTGTTTGACACAAATAACTATTTCAATCCAACACAAATAACTATGGCTTTCAAAAAATAAAAATTTGATAATCAGATACACTTACAAAATTTTCAAGTTAGTCCAAGCACCAAAATCAGGCAGAAGGCCAGTAAGTGAGTTGTTAGAAAGGTCCAACACTTTCAAGTTGAAGCTATTGGTGAAGTTCAAAATCTCTGAGGGATTTACTTCTCCACTGAACCTATTGTCGCTCAAATTCCTTGCACACAAAAATGACAAAACACCAACAAAATTATACTTCATATTACCATACCTAAGCAAAGCAACTTCAACCACTTCAACTACATAACCAATACTCAAGCATGCTTGACATACACAATCAACTTCAAACGAAGCTTACAAAAATGAGGTAAAACTCGAACCTCTACTTAGATCAAGTTAGTGTTTCCCTCCAAAATTCCCAACGTGGAACTCCATATTCATCAACTCCCATTATGTATGGTAGCATGAATTTTACAAATTATTCTAGAATACGCTACAAGTATTGTCACTATAACCAGGATGTTGCTAACAGATAAGAATGGCATGAAGATACTTACAAGGAGTTCAAAGAAGGGCTCTTTGTCAAGTTAAAGAGGGGTCCAGTAAAGTTGTTGGAAGACAAATCTCTGCACCAGTCACATGTGGAAGATGATCCAACCAAAGTAAGCAAGGACATCTAGCTACGAAACATGCCACCAAAACCTCAGAATATGAAAGCTGCACCTGGACTATTACGAAGCCGATTATACGCATGCAACTTACAGAGTAATCAGTTTATCCAAATCATGAAAATAGTCCTGAATTATGCGTCCTCCCAGCAAGTTCCGAGACAGATTCAGAGTCCGTAGCCATTGCATCTTTCTGAATTCAACTTTTAGGCTCCCACCAAACCTGTTCCTACTCAAATCACTGGCAGAGCAAGGAGAAAGGACAACCGAAAGATTAGCACACACACAGGCAGCCTTCACACTTGTTTTCATATCCATTTTATTACTCAATATGAACAGAGTATTAACCGGACACTGGATTCGTTTTGATATTAATCACCGTACAAACTATGTTAAGAGGGAACAACGGTACTACTTACAGCTCCTGAAGTTGTTGCAAGGTGGAAAGTGCTCTTGGTATTGATCCTCTGAAGGCATTGTCTCGGAGGTCCCTGACAGTAAAATGAGTGCAGCTCTTTAGTATTGGAAATCCAAGATTCATGTGTATTTTTAATGGGAACTTTGCAACTTTGATAACGTAGTATTTGCAATGGCAGAGTCCTTGAAAAGATTTTTTGAATATACTTACAAGACGTTCAGATTATAAGCTAGAAGCCGCAGTTCTCGAGGGAGTAAGCCTGTCAGTCTTTTATTGCCTGTTATAACCCTGCATAGCAACAAATCTATGAGTCGAGTAAACCTTGAATGAAACAGAACTCGATTCAAAAATTGACGGTGACACAATCAATATTCTCCTCAAAAGTTCTAATCGAAAGACAGGAGCACAAAAGTGAGGTGTTACCGACCAAGTTGATGTGAAAAAAGAGATATCGTATGCTTGTGAGTCTACAGGAACTCTGCTTCCTGGGAAGACCTACAAAAGCTTGTACTGTACAATTCAAGTCTAGGAAACGGACTAAAGTCTCACACATGGACATCGTTGGAGCACTTACAAGGAGACCAGACTGCTGAGGTTGCCGATTGCTGGTGGCAACGTGCCCTCGAGAGATGCACTCGTGAGTGTCCTGGGCACAATCAATGAAATAAATTCAGACACGAATTACTTACAAGCATTGATTTTCACATCAGAAATCAACAGATCAAGGCTTTACTACAATATTGAAGAGTCATTTCTTCACATTGCGACATTGATCAATGGATGTGCGTAGATCATATTAGCGGTTCTCACATAGCGAAAGTTTGTGCTATCTCTCCTTGAACAATTGACACAATCTCAACAATGTGTTAAAAAGGAATGAGAAGTGAGAAGATATTCTTACAAGCCGACGACACTGACGTTATGCTCCTGGAAAAAAAATCCAGGTGGGGTGGGCACCAGCTGCCGGAGACAGAGCACACCTTGCCACGACTCTACATAGCATGGACAAGGAATTGGATCTGATACGCCGCTTTCGAGGAGGTTGGGAATCTCTCTCCATCCCGCCAAGTTCTTCTCCGGCTCGGGCGTGCTCTTGTTCCACTCCTCGTAAAGCTGCTGCAGTCCATACACTGCACATCACACATGTAACTAAAATAATCTCACATTCACAGCAGTCGACCTAGTTCACAACTTTGCAGCGACAGAGGGAGAAGTCGGAACTTACGGTCGGTATCCTGGAAGGTGAACACCTGTTGCTGCGCTGGAGTGTGCTTGACGAGGTGCGAGACCAGCACGACCAACACTGCCCAAATTCCAACAGCCTGATACGCATGACCCATCTCCACATTCGTGGCCGAAAGAAGAGCTTTAGCAGAGTAAGGAACTTCGACGTTCGGCCATCTCCTGCAAAGTCCTTACACGTACCCTAAACCTCATAGACTGTTCCATGTTCGAGATTGATGAGCTACCTGGAGCATCAACTGGTGGCACATGCAATCAAGGCCAATGTCAACGCTGAACCTATATATATTTACAATAGACGCAATTTCATATTCTCGCTATTGTTGGCTAATGCTGTGCCAAGAATAGAATGAGAATGTAGCGAAATGCTGTTTTCACGTCCATTTGTCCCGATTCTTATGATCTGCGGTAATCTTGGTGGCGCGCTGTTAAAAACTGTAGAAGTCAAGTTCTGTAGTGAACTATCGATAAAACAGGTTCAGAGAATTTGGCAAGTTGGCGCCAACTGAAAATGGAAAACCTCTGTTCGCTTTCAAAGTTTATTGATTTATATTATAACCAATTATATTTTAACTGGATTCCGAATATGGGCTCTTGAATATATATTTCCTTTTTAATTGAAGAAGTAGGTGGACTTTCATTGAGAGTTACTTCGCAGTAAGAAAATTATTAATAGATTGCATTGAAAGAGCACCCTATCTGGATATGCTTTATGAATGCTGAGTTTGGAACTCTCCAGCACTTAACTTAGCAGAATCCATTCTCCATCGTTTCCATGGTAACATATGCAATGTACTAAACTAAGGTCTAAACTAGAAAGCTTAAAGTTTACTCTAAAACCTTGGGCGTTTTTGCATGCCGTGGCAAGTCGTGTCGTTCAAAATTCACAAACCTTCATGTATGCATGACAAGAGCCTTCAAACTTTCTATCAAGTTGATGCATCTCAACTCGTATCACACATGCATAAAATGATTTCAATCAAAATAATTTTACCACATTCACTGAGTTTCACAGATCTCTCTGTAACTATTTCAATACAAAGATAAGTTTTGCCCAATTCTCACACCTCCATCCATCCCCGTCCATTGGCAACGAGGGGTGTGGTTGAGCAAACCAATTAATACTAACTAAAAATAGAGGTGGAAACGTGAGTTACGTGAGTGCCAGCGTAGCAGTTTCGGATCTTCAAGCTCCCAACTACTCTATTCCTCACCACAAATAGTTTGCTAGCTGGAGAGTACTATATGACATGGATCCACCTTCAGGCTACGCCCTAGCCTCCAAATCGGTAAAGGAGAAGCTAAATACTCATCAAACATCTCGCACGTGGGCTCCGTCGAGTGAATAAAGTCAGGATCTCGCCCCTTGCATGAACACTCTCCCACACCGAACAAAACATATTCTGTCGTTTCGTCAACACGTCAAGGTGCGTGTTCGGAGTTCTGTGTGGTAAGCACACTACAAGGAACCCTGTCGCTCCTCACTCGAAAGGTGTCGCCGTAGAATGTGGATAAGGGTGCTCTTGTCTTTGTGAGACCCGACTTACTCACCAACTTCTGAAATGCTTGAAATAGTAAGTGAGGGCCGGCAGGGTTGGTAGAAGTGGCTGTGTGTGCTCTACTCTTGCAGCTGCGTACTCGGAAGGCCGGATGAAGACGCCAGTGTGGAGGATCATGGTCCTGGTGGTGCTGCTCAGCTGTGTCACGGCGAGTCTTGGAGATGGTCCCTCGGAGGAGTCACATCCGCGGGTGTTCACGGCTAGGCGTCTGCTGGAGAGGAGTTACAATGCAGGATGTGCGTCTCAGGTTCGACGGAAGTTCCCTAATGGCTGCCGGAGTGGTATGTCTTGTTACGACGGGAGCCGGTGCAGGGACGACAACGATTGCTGCAGCTACCGGTGTGAGAAAGGAAGGTGCTGCGGATCCTGGCAAGGCATGAACTGCAATACTGGTCGCTGGTAGAATGGTACTGGGAAGGATAATAGATCAGGGGATTGAACCGGCACTAGATCTTACAGAAGCAATAATCAAGCAGGCAATCGTGAACTGCTTACCTTCGAGCAATTTACCAGGCTTCTAGTGTAAGATGGATCTCACAGAAGCAATAATCAAGCAGGCAATCGACGTGCATAGCTTACCTTCGAGCAACTTACCAGGCTTCTAGCCATGTGAGTCTTAGTTTCCATCAGCATCGACATGTAGAGGAACTTACACATTCTTTGTGCTGTTAGAGCACTATCAAGTGTTTGATCTCTTCACGTGAGTGTTGAGAATCCGGGCACTGTGTCCTACAATTCGGACAATAAACTTTTTATGCAAAACACTGATTCTGTAAAGAGATGGAAGCGTGCCTTTTCTGCGTAGACGTGTGTTGGAAATGCAGTGTGTCTATGCTCCAACCAAGCGCCGTGTCTCGGAGAATGTGTCCTGTGAGACGAGGAGGATGACGATTGCCGAACCTCTCCCAAGCCTATCACAAGTCCTGGAGGTTCGGTGTGTAGCTCAGGTTTTTTGGGTTACACACACACACCAAAAATGCAATGTAAGGTTGAAGTATTTAATTTGGTTAAGGTAAGCCCCCTAAAACCGACAAGTTAAGGAATGTGTAAGATAATTATGAAGGAATATGGAGAGAGGAGATAATTATACTATCATTTTTCAGTGATAGCCAATAGAATTACAATTCCAACCCAAGTGATTTCATATTTTTTCGATGAAAAATGAATTAGTTATGAATTTTCAAACTGCGCAGCCATGTTTAGTGGGTGGCCAGCAGTAGATACCCCCCACAACCAACGACCAAAAGTAAGGGTCTTGACTAAGGGGATGTTTACACGTGAAGGTTTGGGTTGGAGCCCATAGACACAAGTGGTACCCCGCTTGAAGGATAAAATCATTGTAAGTAGGGTATCTTCCACCAAACAAGGGAGTTCGAAGTGGGTTGTGGCACAAAGTTTAGGTGTAAACCCGAATAGAAGGCCCAAAATTTAGATGTAAACCCGAATAGAAGGCCCAAAGTTTAGATGTAAACCCGAATAGAAGGCCCAAAGTTTAGATGTAAATCCGAATAGAAGGCCCAAAGTTTAGATGTAAATCCGAATAGAAGGCCCAAAGTTTAGATGTAAACCCGAATAGAAGGGTTGTGGCCCATTGTGTACTTGGATGCCCAATTCAACTATTTCTGGACTATGAGGTGAATTCTGGACTAAGGACTAAAAGAAAGATCCGGAGATGTGCCTCCTAAAAGATAGTGAAGCATAAAAGTCGAGGAGTTTAGAGTACTTTTTAAGCATTAAATGTATCACCAATGACACTTATGAAGGAAGAAATGGCTAGTGAAACCAAATTTGAATTTAGACAATACGTGTGTCCGCAGCATGCAACCGGATATCTCCGGGAAAATATCAAGGTGGAATTCAGAAAAAGAACCGAGTCCTGAGAATAGAAATTGATGGACATACTGTACATCGCAAATGTGTGGTTGGGAAAAATGTGGTAGGGAAAAATGGGACAGAGCTGCGGACAGAAATTACTCGCAATTGATAGAACATGCAACCGGATATCTCCGCATGAAATTAGAGTAAGAGTCCAATACTAAACTGTTTCATTATAAAAAAGTGTCATACAATAAATAAAGGGTGGCCGTTGCTAAGAGGCACGTGTAATCTACGGAAAATCGATTCAACTATTCTAATTTAAATGCTTTACAAATGCCCTCTACCCGTCCTGTATGGTGTCTCCCATACATTAGATAATGGACTATAGCCTTTCTAGAATTCTTGAATGGATCTAGATCTGCAACAACAACACACTTAGGCTACAAATAATGCCTTGTTTGAGGATTAAATGAGGCCTTCTTGAAGATGCGGAGAAACCTAACAAAGCTAGGCCTTCGAGTCTATTTGCTGGCATAGCAAAAAAGAATATCTGATAAGATGTCTGGGGGCAATAACACTTGGGCCGCCTCCATGAGCCTATCTGGACGCATAGGAGACTAGATCACGACATTGAAATACCGCAGTAGTATTCGAACAACATCTGCCGTGTCATCAAAGGAAGGCAACTGCGTGGAGCGGGATTTGGCTGAGTCAAGGACCTCATCCGAGCAGAGAGGACCGCGGAAAGATATGATTATGACCTGCAAATAAGAAGGCAAGACCATCGAATTAGAAATTGAACATTGGAATGAAGAGAAAATATGGTAGGAGGAGTTCAAGTGACAGGAATTCGACCAGAGATCTCTGGGTGCCCCTCCCATACCAACGTTCGGCAGTCGAAATGGTCAGGAGAATACTCAAAAGTGTTCACAGATATTGGAAGGTGAAGTTTGGGGGCGAGACACTAACAATAACAAATGAAAAGAAGGACCTCAACAAATAACGTTATTGACAACAACATTTATCTTCAAAATTGAAAGGTCAAAATCCCACAGACCTTCTTGACTTAACATTTACAAAGCATACAGTTTATAATATCCAGTATAATTCATTGTTCTAAGGCGCCGGAATTATGCCCTTCACCATGGAGCGGGCCTCTTTGGAATTTTTGTCTCCTGGATCACTTGCAAACATCAAATGATTCCGTCTAACAAAGTCGGGAACATCCTCATTTGACGCTAGCAGTCCGGAGAGCCATGGGAGAAAAATGGTGGACAACCAGGTTTCATTCGACAACCCAGTCCATGATGGCGGGTGAACTGCGCTGAATGGATCGTTAAGGACGTTCTTTAGTGGGGTATCGTCCACAAGCAAGACATCCTTGGGAGACCTGGGCCATGCCTTGGTGTTATAAACTGTCAGGTCCTTAAGGAAAATTGGCTTTTTTGGATGGGATGGGAGCGTATATGATGTTGATGTGCAATGGGCCTGCGTCAGGACTGTGACGCCTTCCGGAATGACAGCACCTTTCTTGCGCAACTCCAATTTGATGTTACCTGATCCTCGGTTGGAGGCTCTCGGACGATTGTAGTAAGCTTTGTCGGACTTGAACCCAAAATACGAGTACGTAGACTAAGATGAGGAAGTTGTTCAGCACAGAGAAATTTCAATTATACATATAGAAGTGTTCTGCACTCACAATCTAGAAATGCTCGATGGAAGAATGAGCACTGTATAGATGATGGCACGTAAGTATGAATGTACATATTAGGCACCTGGGACAGTAGGTGGAGTATCCCTAGAAGTCTGAGCTACACCAGCGACTTGAGCAGTCTGTGCGGGGTTTCTGTCACCGACATCCTTCGACTGTATTGATCCTGCCGACCCCTGAATACCAGTAATGAAGTGGTAAGAATACGGTTTGCATCGAGTGAACTGTCCTTAGAACAATGAAGAAGGTTTGATGGACAAGTAACTATTCACCTTATCTTTTTGGGCCCTTGTCCGAATTGTAGGTGGAGGAGGAGGAGCTTTCGCCGCAGGATTCTTCGCGATTGCTTTCTTCTTCTCTTTTTGAGCCAACTGCCCGTGGCTCTGCGGAGGGCTGCGTAGAGGGCTCATAGCATGTAATTCACGCAATGTCTGTTGCGTAGATGCCTCATCAATCGTTTGGTCGGTGTCACGCAACGTCAAGTCCTCGGCACTCTTGGACACAACCTCCACTTTTGGACGCGTCCTCGAAGGGTCGTCCAGCGGGAGATCTCCAGGTGCTCTTTGGATGTCGTCGAAGTCCAGGCGATCGGACATTGCCGTGTCATCGTCCCGATTTGGCGGAGGAGAACGTGGCATGCCGGAATGCCAACAGGTTTCCTTTTCAGAAGTACCCAGTCTAGCGTCCGGAGTAGAGTTGCTTGTCGAACTAGGCGAGGCACGCCTGATAGGAAGAGGTGGTTCATCAACGTTTACCTATATGGGGTCGATTGGGGTGCCCACACCGATGATCCGCGCGGCTCTGGCCAAGGATTGGAGTCCAATATTGGGTGCCGCTGATGAACTCGGTTCATACCGCACATCAACTTCAATCATCGTGGCATCAGGCGTCTGCGTCACATTGACGAAGTCAGTGTGAAAAAAATTAGGATGCAATACAAAAGAAAACGATATGATACACCCGGAGATCTCCGGTTCAAAGTAATCCTTGTCTACCGGCCGAACTATACCTGAGCATGGCCATGAGAAAGAAGAGCCTTAAAATATGGAGGGCATCCTAAACGTATGAACAGCCGGAGATCTCCGAGTCATGTAGTTTTCTTAGGCGTTATCCCTCGCCGGTGTAGTTCATCTTCGACATTGCCCGTGTTAGAACACCAACGCCTGGGGTTGACCCAGTGATGGCAGTCTCCTCTGCCTCCTCGACAACGGCGTCGGGTATGTCGGCTAAGATATTCAAGTGGTACTTGAATATTTCTTCTGCGTAGGATTCTGCCTTGAGTTTGGCATCTTCGCTGTTCACAATCTCGAGGACCCGCGCGTCATGAGTCTGCAAGATAAAACCTGCGTAAGGCGTCATCCATAACATATAACTGAATACGGACCAGAAATCTTTGACGTTGAAGTGCTTGGAAAGGATGTCCTGTTTACCAAGCCGAGGTATGTTAAATGTGGTCCACCATGGACATTGACAACCACCATACCCTCTCTAATGAACCCCGTGAACAACAAATCGAGGACCGAGATCCTCAGCTGTGGGATACCGGTTTGCTTCCAGCGCTGGATGGTTTCTGGATGTTGAGCAGCTGAAAAAAAGGCCGGCATTTTGTCCGGGTGGACTTTGTAGAGCCTCTTGAATGACTGAGCAGGCGTCTTGCTCGAGTCGTATTCATACATGAATACACAATACACTGCCTCCTCGACCCCGATTACTGGGGTCGAAAACCAATTACTTGGGTGGGGGAAGTAGTAGACCACATGCGTCGCCCACAATTTCACCTTGCCCCTGGACTCTCTCTGCCGAAGACTGATGTACCTCTTCAATTCAACGAATCCCGCGACATCGGTGATAAGAACGGACGGTGATCTAACCCTCGTCCTCCCGTCCTTCGTGTCCACTTCCAGATGGTCGAAAATGGTTCTGAAGTCCAACGCATCCAGGACCTGTGCACGGCATATGTCGTCTTTCACGCGATAGAGGAAAAAGAAGTAAAAGTGAGGGTCATTGACGTTACGCCACTCCTGAATGTCCGGCATGATAAGTACTTCGGCGATCTCGCCCCCTCTCTCTAGCATAACCCTGCAGGTGTATTTGGATTCGAACAGGGACATGTTATCCGTGGGTGTGGCCTCGGCAGCATCTTCAACAATGTGTTGACTCCAAATGGACACAAGGACGTTTGGGGTGGGGTCGGTCTCCTTGTTGATCGCCTTCAGTTGACCCTCAAGCCAAGCTTTACCCTTGGCAGAGTGATTAGCGGCGTCCACCTAGGACTCGAGTTGAACCTGTCCAATATCCCACTCTTCCGCAAAGGCGTCCCACTGCTCCTTCGTGTAAGGGACGAAGTCAGCAGCCTTCGAGGGAAGGAGGTGCGACTTGTAATTTAACATCAGTTCATTCTTCATTGCCCGGATTCTCTTCTCCCTGTTCGCCGCATTTTCGAGTGTCTCGGCCTGCCCTTTCATAGTACCTTGGTTTGCCGCTTTGGAGGACTTCACACAGACCTTCTTCGCGAGCACTAACTCCGCGAGGTAGTCCAGGTCTTCACCACGCATTTTGTAGAGTGGCTTGAAGTCGTTCAGCACCAGAGGCTTCCGCTTCAGCTTAGCTGGGTCGGTAGTCTTCCCCTTCGAGTCTGGTAGGAGTCCAGCGACGAACATCCTATCGATTCGGATCCACTTCTGGACCACCGCGTCATCCATCTCGAATAGAAGAGGGACCTTCGCGTCTTTTGGGTCAGTTTTGCCGAGGTGAGTGAAAACCATCGGCACCACTTGCCGTTGGAACGTCTGCAATAATATATAACTCAGTGTGTGAGCACCCGGAGATCTCCAGTAGATTGGATTGGTTGCTTGAAGAATGAGCGCATTGATAATATTGAAATATATTCAAGCGGAGAATGTAAGCTTACCGAGAATTCGTCAGATTGTGGACGACCATAGAGTTGGGGGGCGGGTTTTCCGAACTCAAACCACTTCACTCTGCACGTTTGCAGCTGCTCGGTAAAACTCTGTTCTTTCCGCAGACCCGTCAAATCTTGATTTAGAGCGCGCGAGAGTTGTAGAAGGGTCATGTCTTTGGAGTTCCGTTTGGTCCAAACCGGGATGATAGAGAAGTGCGAGATTTCTTCGAGCGACCACGTTGTTGGCAGTTCGTTTGACAAGATCTTGTGCGCCTCCACAGTATGTTGACCACCAATAATGTAAAAGTGTGTCGTGTCCCTTAGGCAGTCCTCCTTCGTCGGCTTGGTCGCGAAGAACTCCACCTTAGTTCCTTCAGGTTTTTTCTTTAGTGGCAAGACTCGAGTGTGAATCTCAAGGGCCGTGGCCTTCGAGGACGCGCGAACTGCATTGATGATTCCTTCGAGCCGTTCTTTCAGGATGCCCCTGTACACTAATCCTCCAGGGGGGGCCCTGTGTAGGTTATTGAAATGAACAAGCTTCACGACATCTTTCTTCATGACAGGGTCTTCTACTGTCAAAGGCTTATTCTTGAGTATGTAAATGTTTTTGAACGCGCCGTCGAGAACCTTGCCAATTGCTTCAACTTCAGTCTGCTTCATTTTGGCGAGGTCAGCCTGTGTGAAGTTTAGGCACTGTTCGATTGCGAGGCCAGGCTCATTGGCCTTCGCTTTCTTTCCCTTCTCCGCCCGCGACGAGGAACCTGGGGTCGAAGTTTTCAAGGTGGTCTTGCATTTTCTTCCCGGGGTTGATTCTGGTGTCAGAGATAGAATGGGTGTCGGGTCTGGAACGGGCTTTCGGGACTTCTCTTGTGCTTCTGCCATGCACTTCCACTGCTCATTTATGTACTCCGGCCTCCAAGTATCACTCGTGGGAGGGCCATATAAGAAGTTCTCATTCTGACATGTCTCCGCCATCGCATTCGAAATCTTAGATGTCTCCAGGATCAAGCCGTATATGAGAGGCTCGGTGGATGAGTCCACGTTCTCCTGGACGACAAGGAGGCAGACCTCGTCGTCAAGACCCTGCATCTCTAGAACCTCGAGTCGAATGTCGGGGTGTCCCCGTTTCCCAATCCGAAGTTGGGGGACGTATTTCCAGGCTTCTTTAGCGGTTTTCAAGAGCTTCATTCCCCACTAGCTAATGCTCTGTCGGCATGTGTAGACGTAGCCAACATTGTGAATTCCTCTATAGACAAACTCAAGGAGCCAGAACTCTACAAACGCCCCAAGCTTCCCGGGACGACATTCAGTCGGACGTGTGGTTGTCCACGAATCCCTGCAAGATGAGTTCGAAAGAACCCAAATGCAGTTAGAAATCACTGCAATTAACCGGTAATCTATGGGGAGTCCGTCACTCTAAACCGGATGTATTCCTAGGGATGGAAGACATAAAACAAGCTTCTAAATCAATTTAACAATGCCCCAGCTAGGGGAGGTCTTCGCACAATTATCAGATCTACAGACACTCGAATGATCTCAAATCGCTTGAAGTATCTTGCATGCGCTGAGCCGGAGATCTCCGGTTCGGCAGGCAAGATCTGTAGTCGGCGTGAGGGGGTATTGAAACTTACTTGAAACGTCCCGAGATCTACAGCTCTATGTCGGATTTTGAGCAGCAATGGCGTTCGTTTTTGTTCAATCCCATTGCAAAAGTATCCGGAGATCTCCGGGTGATTTGTGGAAGTCGTGTGCATCCGTCCAGGAACGATTCGGTGCGGATCAGACGGATCCATTTCTTTCTTGAACCGGAGATCTCCGGATGATGACCAGAATGAAGAGTTTCACGATATCCACATCTTTCTACGCGCGCATATGCATTGCTTCGTAACGTCCGGAGATCTCCGGCTATTTTCGAGATTTACTAAATCGTGGATAAATATTTTAAGACTCATCAGACCTCGACATTATCCGGAGATCTCCGGCTGATTATTGGAACTCCGTATTCCGTTCGGGATGCAATCGGAGATCTCCGGCTGCAACAAGTACGGAATAACATTGCACTAATCGCTAGTGACCATCACGCGTATATTCACAATCATTCACAAAGAAGTTTGACATACTACTCTGGAAGTTTTACATACTCAAATTTCATGTTTCAAAATAGAAAACACAATGAGACGTATCAAATGCTCACACAATGCTTTCAATAACCGACCTTACACACAGGAAAGTGAATCTGCAAATGTTCCGATGGAACACCAAATGTGACGTTTGTACATGGATTACTCTTCTCATTGAATCGGACCGGACTCGAAAGACTCAGTATGGACAAGCACATTCTAACGTTCGTACAATACCATAATCACACGCATATACATGAATTGAAACACACTTTTGATCAAGGGACAACAAAAACTCAATCAACTAAAGCTTAACAGACATCTGAATTCTAGTACTCAACTTCTGAGGTTTCTCTTCATTATTTAAGTGTACTTTATTGTCATACACCCGCTCGGAATCAAATGAACAAATTCGAATCACACTCAAATAAAGAATCCACGCACGGTCGCTCGGACACAGCGGAAACAGTTCAATGTTGTGGACTTACCGGTCTCCTTTCCATGAAGTCTCACTCGACGTTCTAGCTCCAGTCGCCATTTCCCAACCTCCTCGAGGAACTGCTCGGGATCAAAGCAAATTCACAGCTCTGAATAACATCAACATTCAACAACTCAGCTTCACAAACTCTACAATTTTTCAGATGCCCTAGAATTTAAGGTCCACATCTGATTGACAAGATTTCCGCGAAATAAATTTCAACAGTGCTCATTTACGGATAACATGCTCATTTACACGCATAATATGCATAACATGCTCATTTACGGACCTTCTATACTGAATGCACTGAACACCAGAACCCTATACCCTAAGCCCTACAATTCCGCTTCAACGTCTAACAACATCAAAATTACTCGACTCTCTTGAACCCTAATGGCGCTTACCGAACCCTACATCTGCCCCAGTGCCAATTCTAAGTAGTCCTAGGCAACTACGATATTTGATGACACTGAATTTTAATCTGTGAGACAGTACATACCTCTTCATTGACCGATTCGGCGCACCCGTTCGTCGTGGTCGTTCGTGAAGACGCCACCCTCAACCGCAACGTCGTTTCCGCTTCGCTGGTGAACCAAGGCGCTCGCTAAATTTAAATGCCTATTTCAATCTCTCTGTTCCAGTCCTGCTCTCCAACCTTCAGTCTATATCCAGAAACAACCTCTCGACGATATGCTCAATGTCCCTCACTTTTATCAACACTCACCTCGCACACCGACAGCCTCTCATAGCGCACACCGCCCTAACCTAATGCATTGACGCCTATTGCGCAAACCACGAAAAAAACCCCTCCCGCCACTTGCGCTCACTACCTACCACATAAAAAAGACAGAACCCATAAAAAACAAGAAAGGTTTGATGCTTGGAGTTCCCCTAACCCAATAAGGACAAGTTCGACGGCTCAAGGGTATGACGGCTCATGATGATAGTGGGTGAACTAAAAAATCAGCTCTAATCACGTACATATACAACGTGTACATTTCACAATCATGACATTGTCAATGTCGTGAGCATGCGTGACAAGACGTATTGATACCCGGATTCTTGGGTATTACATATGACTACAGTAGATACTCAGGTTCACCGGGTATTAGAGTAATCATTATACTTGAATTTAAAACGTCATAAGTGAAAAAGCTTAATCTCCCTCTCCGTTACTCTCCCTCCCTTCTTTCCCTCACTTGTTTTTCTTATTTAAGTTTTGCTCTCCCCTCCGTCTCCATCTCCATCTCATTTTTAATCTTGATTCTAGTAATTTTTAGACTCCCCGTGATTTCAATAATTACACATTCTTAAATTAACCTACTACTCTAAAAATAAATCCCGCACTCTTCCTCCCTTACTCTCCCTCCACATCTCTTTTTTACATTTGATTTTCTTTTTAGATTCCGCTTATTACATACTCTAAAAATATAAACTACTTTAAAATAAATCCCTCCCTTACTCTCCCTCTCTTACTCTCCCTCTCTTCCTTACTCTCCCTCCCTTACTCTCCCTCCTACTTGTTTTTAATTTATTATACTCTTACTCTCCTCTCCTTCTCCATCTCCATCTCTATTTTCCTCTTGAATTTTATTTTTTTGGATTTCCCTTCTTTCAATAAATTCACATTCTAAAATTAAATAACTACTCTAAAAAAAATCCCGCACTCTTCCTCGCTTACTCTCCCTTCCTATCCCTTATTCTCCCTCACTTCCTTACTCTCCCTCTCCATCTCTTTTCTAATTTTGACTTTTTTTTTATTCCCTAAATTCCCCTAGTGGGATATTCTATAAATATAAACTACTTTAAAATAAATCCCTCCCTTACTCTCCCTCTCTTACTCTCCTTCTCAATTACTGTCCTTCCCTTACTCTCCCTCTCCCTTGATTTTAATTTATTTTACTTTTACTTTCCCCTCCTACTCAATATCCATCCTTGGTTAATAATATTGTACTATTGTAATAGTATAATTATTTTTTCTATTCTATTCTATTACATTATTAAATCATGCATAGGTTTCAAAGAGATGTATACATTGTTGTTACCTTTCTTCTTAAATATTTTGTGATATTAAAACTACATTAATGGTTGAACTAATGCGTTGCAAAGCAAGCGCCAACTCCTAGCCATACTACTAAAATCATAATTTGCGCAATAAACCACGAAGTGAACTATCGCGTAGTCAACCATGCTGTGAACTACAAAAACGCTACTTGAACCGCGGTGTCAACTGTACAGTGAATCATTCCACCTTTCATTTTTTAGTATTTTTAAATATAAAAAATACATAAAAATGGTTGGACTAATGCATTGCAAAGCAAGCGCCAAGAGCTAGTCTACTCTAAAATTAAATCCATTATCCTCCCTCTCTTCTTTATTCTCCCTCTAACTAAATTATAATGTATCAAAGTCTTAAATAGTTAAAGTTCAATTATCGCTAAATTTCCTTACACGCTATTGTATCCAGTTTTTTTTAAAGTTATAGTTATCGATAAATTTAAGGTTATAGTTCATAGTATCAAAATAATTTTAATTTATAGATTTAAAGGTGATATAAGCCCTCGACCTTCATGAACCCAGAACCTTCCACGGTGAACTGTGAACCGTGAACCCTTAACCTTCAACCCCAAACCGTGAAGTAGAAACCCTAAACCCTAAACCCTAAACAATACACCCTGAACTTTTAACCCTAAACCCTAAACCTAAACCCTAGACCCTAGACCCTAGACCCTAAACCCTAAATCCTAAACCGTGATGCACTATCCAGCCTTACCACGGAAGCTTTACCCGTTTTCATAGGACCAGGTTGTTGTACTTCTAAAAGCATCTGCTCAGTTATTTATTTCTGCACGTATCTTCAAAAGCAGACAAATAGCTTCTGTCGAACTAGGAAATTTTTGAGATATTTCACATTGGAAATGAATGTCGACGTTCCACTTGTGTCCTGTAGTGTCAGTTGAACAATACTAGTGGGTAGCAGTGGGCCGACTGTTTTCCATGGGTAGGATATAATTTCATTTACAATGGTGAGTACGAGAAGTTTAATACGATTACATTATACTGTGACTTAGTCCATGACGTGATACGGCCCTAGTAAACACAAAGATACACCATGGGGCATACTTCATCTTCCGTTTTCTAATTTGCAGCACTCTGGGAACTAGATGGTTTCCTTACAATACGGTCATCTCAAGAGTACGAGCCTTTCATTTATCATGAGTGGAATGTGGCCTCGGTCGTGGGCACGTCGAAGAATGCGCACTATTATGATGGTGTACAGCAGTGACTATGATAGAGTATGCATGCCCAAGATTCGTTTCAAATTTGAGCGCCTGAATTTTCCCACCAGGAGGTGACGAGGAGGTTGATAAGAGTATCCTTCAACTCAGCTCTCATCATTTTTTGCTCTGGAGGTTTAGGATACTGTGGGAGCTGAGCCAGTCAGTGAGAGTGTTTGCGTGCGCGACATTGTGCTAGAATTATGCAGGGAAACAATTTAGAGTATTCCAGGAGTGTTAGGTTTGTTTCCTCGTAAAATTCCGTATCCGCATTCAAATTGAGAGGATTGGTGTAGATTGTGTTTCGTTCTGTCTTTAAAGTCGATCGGGAGTTGTCGTGTAGTGATTCAGTAACTAAATCGTCTCCTAATGTACAATCAAATCCCGAGCGCCTAATAAATATTGACTCGAGAAATAAGATGACGTGCCTGATCGGGGTGTAAATCCGAACAGTTCTCAGGGATTGGCGACTGAATCTTTCTGCCACACCCTCGAATATTCCGTACGGCATATGTTTCGATGACGACATAAAAGCAAACCGGAGATCTCCGGCTGTTCTAGCCGTGACAGTCTGGATTTTGCCATGCTCGCTTGTAGGCCACGACAACTATCCCAAAAACATCTGGCTGTCCCATTTTACTAGCCCAGGGTTCCCGGAGATCTCCGGATATTCAAGTGCGAAATGACCATTGAAAGATATCACGGCAACCTGGTTCGGATGAACCGGAGATCTCCGGTTAGATACGAATGGAACTTCTAGCTTCACCCTTCTCATCCTCACTTACACAAGAAGTGGTCGTTATTGATCATTATCCAGTCATCCGGAGATCTCCGGCTAGACACACCCTACAATTTTCACTTTGGTTTTTCAGTTCGAATCCACGTCCACTTATTCACATACTAAGGCTATTGGCCACCAGCCGAACATCCACCGACGGAGGTCGGGAGAATGTCTGACTCTGATTGGTGGGAGAGTGACTCGGACGATCTTGCCATGGTCGCAACTGAGTGCCCCGATTTCGGACGAGCGGATTACACGGAAGAAGATGATCCATCCGAAGAGTCTACTGGAAGGTCGGAGGTTTTGTGGTCAGGATTGTCCGTGAACCTTTTGAGGCCAGGTTCAGGCGAAATTGGAGAAGCGTCAATTGTCGAGGTTCACCCAGTTGGTCAATGGCTTGGAGTTGACATACCGGTCGGTTCCAGTGAGTTCGTATTACTTAGACCAACGGCCATAACGTCCTTGGCGGAAGAATTTCCACTCATACCCTTCCAACGCGGATACGGTTCACTTGTTCACACTTCGGCGGGCAGTCCTATGGAGAAGGGCAGATGTGAAGATTCCAACCGGAGATCTCTGGTCTTACGAGTCCCCTTTCGTACCACGAGAGCGATGGGTTGGACTTGAAGTGCAGCGATTGGATGGGAATATGTTAGTACTCTGTTCTGGAAGAATCATGGCGTTGTTACCAGTGGATCATTTCCGTAGTGGATGCTTGGGAGAAGATAACATTGGTGTAACTGTCCTCGACGTTTTTGTGGGGGACACGGAGAGAATTATGAGTCATGAATCGTGGCCCATTCTTGAATGTTGTATTCCTTCCGGGAGGTCTTTGAATAGCACAATAGATCATTTTGCATCCCTGCCTTTACAACCTGATTCTGGTGCTTATTTGGGGGGTCGTGCAAAGGAGCCTTACCGCTTCATTTCCCGACAGGAAGACCTCAACAAGAAGGAATCTTTGTACACCAAGAGGACTATGGATGACGAAATTCGCAAAGTCAGCTCGGAAAGGTACTGTCCCAAACGATGCTGCCAATATTTTCAACAATCCTAGACTCTTTCTGTTAGACAGAAATTCTATGACAAATCCTTTGAAGACCGAAAGGAGTATGCGATCTCGGTAGGCGGGCAGTTTCACTCCATTGACGGGGACCGGAAGAGAAAGTACGTCATTCTATTGAGAATGGACGTCTGCTCCGTTGCATGGTACACAATCCATGGAATTCGGAAGTCCACGTTTCACTCGTACATCGCACATTTCAGTAGAGGAATCATCAATGCAACTCACCGTAACAAGGGCATCAAGCGCCCACGACTTGCCACTATACAAGCGATGGGGTCAATGACGTCGATTATTAATGACAACACGGATCAAATGCCTCACCAAATGCGGAGTGTCGGGAATGGTCGGATTGACACTCTCAAGTATCTTCCTGCGGGAAACAACCGGAAGCAAATTCGAGCCAGTGTCAATGTTGTACGTTATCAGTCCCTGCATAATTCTATGGATTAGAACTGTCTTTCTTCAGTCGACCGAAGTCCTAGTTTCTGAACCGGAGATCTCCGGCTATGTCATCATTGACATGAAATGACCTTCATTTGCTTTACTCTATACTTCGCACTGTCTGTTGGATTGTTCTTTTGAAATCCTCTTCTCACTTGGTAATTATTTCATCTTGCAGACAAACGACTCCTACGGTCTTCCTCCTGTAAGTTAGTCCACGATTAGTAGGGTTAGAAAGGAATTCTTCGGGAATGTTGCTATTAAGCCATCTGGAAGCACCTTTGCAAAATGCAGTACTTGTGATGAATTCAATCAGTTCTTACTGACGACTCCAAAGGGAACGCCCGCTTACGAGCTATTCTATAGCAACAGGCAGGCTTACTTGAATCACCAGCAATCTTGCCGGAAGCTTTACGCGACATGGAGAGAGGAGTCGAAGGCGAAGCAGCTGACCTTTCTTTGTGTCATTCACGACAAGATGGACACGACGAAGACGGCCCTTCCTCGCATGTGGAGGACTACTAAGGCGACATCTGGTCTCGGACAGCTTCCCATAAATGTCACTGGAATGGTGGCTCACGGTCATGTCGACGGAGCGTATGCTCACTATGCTCTTGTATTATGGCCTGAAGATTCAAACGCCACCATCTCCTCTCTGACAAAACTTTTTCGGCCGCTTAAGGGAGCACCTTTACATGAGACGCGCGCGCTCTTCGAGCACCCTCCTCCAAACTCGATGTTCGCGGCGCTCATGAGGAAAAAAAGCAGGTGCGTCGACGCTTTAGAGCCCGTGGAGCCGAGTGCTTTTAAGGGACCGAAACCTTTGCCACCGAAATTGTTTCTACAGCTTGACAACTCAGCGAAGGACAACAAGAACCAATACTTGATGGCATTCTTATCACTGCTAACTGCTCGAGGTGTTTTCATGGAGATACAGGTTGGCTTCTTGGTTGTCGGACATACGCATGAAGATATTGATGCTTACTTTAGTCATCTATCGAAAGAAATGAAGAAAAGCAGTACATATATTCTAGCGGATTTTATGAAGGCATTCATGAAGTCACAGAAACTAGCCTTCATGCCGGAAGTTATCCAAGAGGTCGCCGACTTCAAATCGTACGTCGATGGCTAACTATGCAACGGGGCGGCACGTCTGGTGGGACTTAGTGATATGCATCTTTTCAAGTTCTTCGTTGACAATGACGGTGTTCCGGTCATGAAGTTCAAGAAATCTACTGTTGACGCAGAGTGGTTACCCATGAACAGAGAGCCGATAAAACTTTGGAAGGTTGATGACTTCGGACGTCCCATGCTTCCAATAGGATCTCCCAATCCCGTTCCTTTCAAGCCTATATGGAGTAATGAGGAGCAGAGCCCTGTTGGAAACCAAGATGTTGCCAGAGACAAGGCCAGGAAAGCGACGGAGAACAAAAACTTTATAAAGACGGGGCTTCGGAAGTACGTTGACTACTGGGCGTCCAGAATGACTAAGTGCGCAGGGTACGCGGATTCCATCCGCCCATACTTACAGTATTGGAAGGATGTCATCGACGAGCTAGACAAGCCACTTCTCCAGAAGCCTTCCGAATTCGAAGAGGGATTCTGGTCTACCCATGATTGGAGAGGCCCTCATGTGGGAGGTGAAAATCCGCTAGGATTGCTTCCACAACCAGAGGATGTCACTCCCGAGGATGAGGTTCTTGAGCCTTACTGCGGACCCGCAAATGAAGCCCCCAAGTCCACTTTTAATCCTTGGCATGACATTCGTCATGGCTCCTGGGTTTTAGTAAGACCTAGTGATCCTGAAATCTATCCTGTCTGGCAGGAAAGAGTAGTTTCGGAGGTCGTCAGGGAAGATGATAATGTCAACTACGGAAAATTCCTCGTTAAGTATTGGGAGCCTGATAACAAACAGAAGAATCTGAAGAGGAAGTACCAGGACTGTTGGGAAGCCACTTGGGTTGCGGACCAAAAGAAGCATGTTTGGTGTCATGTGAGTTTCGTGTTGTTTGCGACCTAGTCAAGCAAAGTTAACCAACTTACGAGGTCCATTCCTCGGAAAATGAAAGAAGCAGCGCTTATTAACTTAGAGAAAGCGAATGCCGCTGATCCCTGATACGTTGATCAGTCCCTCTATGTATAATTCAGTTCTGTGAAATTCTCTTTGTGAAAAATCTCGTGGAGTTGCTACGTCCACACCGAGAGCACCGGAGATCTCCGGCTGTGGACGCTTTTATTTATCTGGGCCCGAGTTCGACATCCCTCCTTTCAGCTCTCGCCAGTCATCGTGAAGAGGACCAAAAGTGTGCTCTTCCATTCACTGTAATTTGGGTACATTGAGGAGTGACAGAGTTACTATTGACTGGATTATGCCAACGGTATATTTTTGGACCCTCACGTCTCTCCGAAAGCTTATGGGAGATCTCCGGCTATGGAAGTTATATTTTGTGGACGTAAGGATGTTCGTATATTGCCATGTTTAAGTCGGTGAGATCTAGCTAGAGATCTCCGGATAGGAGATTCACATCCCCCATTCTCAACAATAGGATCCACATTTCCCAATTTTGAGCTTACCTAGGTGTTCTGAATAGTATTGAATCATATCTGGAGATCTTCTGCGACTACGATACTGCATTTTATTTTACGATGGAACTTTCAACAATGTATCAGAGACCTTTTGGTTATTCCCGTGGTTGGTTCCTTCTTAGATTTTTGACATGCCACAACTAAAATGAAAATACGCGGTCAATTACACACTTCATATCAGTTGTACGAGGACCTTCTTATCATTGAAGTGATGCTAATGGTTGGCGGCGGAGATTGTACTTTGCACATCACGTTACGACAGCACGCTTGACGCGTGGCCTACCATGTTGGTCATTCGTGTCTGTGGAAGCTGCCTTTATTTCTATCAGTCTCGGTGTTATGGCGACTTATATCAATGACTCTTCTTTTATCTACGCTCGAGAACTGTAATTAATGGGTTGGTAGGGAGGATAGTATAAGAAAGGGTTCAGGTCTGCACCAATTCATATATTTTGTCTTTCAACTTGTTAGTTTTGTTAGTCCATAGCCAGGGTTGAGAGAGAGGAGATGGCTTTTGCAAGTAGGAAGAGGGAGAGGGAAGAGTCTGATTTGATAGACCGGAGAGTTTCACGAAGGATGGTGAGCGACGCTTAGGATTCGGAGAAGGGACGAGTGCTTCGCTTTCAAGTCGGGTAGATAAGGGCGATAGGTTCCAATCGGCGTATTCGGGACGAATTGGAGGAGGATGCTCAGAGCAAGTATGTTCCAGAGGAAGAGGACGGCAGCGACTATGAAGGGGAGGATGAGAACGAGGTCGACTGTGATGAAGATGAGACTGTCTTCGGAGGTCCTTCGGTTCAAGAAGAGGAGGAGGACGACCCATGGTATGATGACAAGGAGGAATCTTCTTCAGAGGGCGGCTGCAGCCCATTTCAAAGTGGTTGTGACACAGGGTCTGATGTTGATTCGGACATGTACGCGCCGGCGCACTGGAAAGATGTTTAGAAGTCTTCAGAGGTAGTGCTAGGTTAGGTATTGGTCTTTCATCCAGGAGTTTTACTGAGACTAGTCATTGATGTCTCGTAGAGTTGATCAAGTATGTGATGGTGTTGTAAAAGGACTCCCTTCCGAAAAAACAATTTTGTTTTTGAAAAATGACCAAATGTTTTCTGATTTTCCTACTTTCGACCGGATATCTCCGGCTGATTTAACGGCATCCATGACATGTCTCTAAAATCCTTTTCTCAAGGCAACCCCTAAGTACTCCCTGGGAAGAAAATCGAGTCAGTAGGATTTCTGTCGATAATACCGTACCTCGCCTTGAGCAAGGTTCTATCTCTGTAATCGATTCGTATCGTCTGACTGAAATCATCCGGAGATATCCGGCTGAATGATTAAGATTAATTTTATCTGTATCCCTTTCAATCTCTTTGGTGCCACAATTCTACTACACTGAAATCCTTCTTCGTTATTTCTGGACTTTGCAAAGTCCAGAAATAGTTAAATACAACATTTAGGCTGAATTTCTAAGTAGTTATATGAAAATGGGCTCTTTTAAGAACTACCCCATAGTGAAAGAATTTGTAGTACGGTTAGATTATATTTTCAAAAGAAATTTGTAAAGTTTCCAAACGAATTTAAATTACAAAAATGTAAATGTAATTTCAGCAATAAATATCAGCAGTAATTATAAACTTCAGCAGTGAATGTCAGCGGTGAATGTCAGCGGTGAATGTCAACAGTAAATGTCAGTAGTAAAATATTATAAATGATTGGCTGAAATAGGTTTTGAAAAATACTCTCCTGGCCTTCCAGAAATACAACCTCCTAGAGGTTGTAGGAAATAAGTCTCCTTAAGATCTGTAAAAGACTATTCAAATCTGCCATGTAGGATTCCAACTAGATTTCTCATCTACGGAAATAACTTTGGGCCATAGCCCGCATTTTGCTTGATGTAAATCCATTTCCGGGGTACCAATTCTTTACTCCAATCAAAACTGGGGAGTTTTTTGGGCTCCAGCCCTAACCATCTAGATGTAAAGAGCCTTTAATAGAAAACCTTCATTTGGAGCTGAGTTGGTGGTAATGGGATTGAAGAAGGTTGGATATATCCCAATTTTATAGGCGTTGGCTATTGGTTTTTGTTGGTTAATGGGGGGCTTACCTTAAATGTAATGTTTTCTATCTCTTGAAAAATTGCAAACACAGCAAATATTATAAGTTTAAGACAAATTCTGCATAATACAAACCACATTGCTTAAACAGTTAAACTTGTAGATTTTAGAACTCAGCTTAAATTTCATCTCCAAGAAATTATTTGTAATTTGAAGTATTAAAGAAAAGTAATGAAGAAAAACCAAGTTTAGTGTAGTAAGTTGTCATTCAAATAATTCATATACATTCTTCCACAATACTAGTATAGAGAGTAAGAATTTCACCACAAGTATTATGTCAAAAGTCTTTAGCACAAACGGTTTATGCGTGAAGCTTGCAAATTATGTCAAAATTTATTACTAGAATATTTTAGCCTTTATCTCATTGAGTTAAGTAACTACTCGTTGGCAACATGATCAACATTTCATTTAGCTCAATATTACATTTAGTGGAATTTTTCTAGCTATGTAGAGCAAGATAGCTTTCTCAATTTTGGCAAATATTGTTCTTGGCTCTATTTTGTCCAATTTTATTTTATTGTTTTATCATTGACTTTCATTTGGAGAATGAACCTACGTGGATGAAAATGATCAAATTGTGTGAAATTGGTAACAAATATGCACGAAAAGTGGAATCTATCCAATTTTTGACTACGGACAATAAATGAAAGTGGGCCCAATTAGCACTAAATTGAAGGGAAAAAAATTCCCACTACGCTGAATATTGCATTTAGTGTACTAACACAAATAGTGTACTTACCCTAGTACACTAATTCCAGTTAAGTTGACAAATAGTATACTAATTGCAAAGAAGTTGACAAATAGTGTTAGCCGTCCATGGTATTCATGATACTCCCAATCAACTTTTATGTGCCAAGAAAAATAAAATGAACTAAAATGATACCTCTAATCAACCGCCTATTGGCCTCCATGCCTTAATTGGATAATTTAAAAAATAAAATACTTCTAATCAACCGCCTACCCACCGTCATGCCTTAATTGAATGAAATTAAAAACAAATAGACACCTCCAAAAGACTTCTTTTTCCAAAAGGTTACTTTTTCAAATGTATACTATTTCAATATGTTATCTTCAAAAGGTTATTTTTTCAAAAGATTAAAATTTCAAAATATAACTTTTTTCAAAATATTATTTTCTCAAAAGATTACTTTTTCACAATGTTTATTTTTTTTAATGATAACATTTTAAAAAGCTTACAAAAAGTTAACTTTTCTGAAATGATAACTTTTTTAAATGATAACTTTTCAAAATGTTACTTTTTCAAAACAATACTTTTTCAAAAAGTTCAAATTTCAAAGGTTACATTTTCTAAATGTTAATTTTTCAGAGGTTTTCTTTTCCAAATGTTTTGTTTTTCAAATTTTTCCTTTTTCATGGTTTTTGTTATTCAAATCTTTTCTTTTTCAAATAAGCCCTTTGACAAATCATTTAAAAAAAAAATTCTCATTCCTTTCAAAACCTCAGTTTCTATTTTCTAATCTCTTTCTTGCAAATGTTTTTATTTTTTCTGGATTGCAAATTCACTTTCCTTCCATATCTATATTCTCTTTTTCCAAAATTAAATCTCCAAATTGTTGTTTTCTCTCAATTGTTGGTGTTTCTTAATTGTTCTGTATTCAAAGTTGTTGATATTTTTATGTTGTTCTTTTTCATCAAATTGTTGTTTTTTCCAATTTTTTCTCTACAAGATTTATTTTTTCTCTTCTTCACTTCTAATACTCCAAATGTACATATAATTCTCTTCTACTTTTAATACACTAAAGGACTAGGAGTAGAAAAAAATTATATCAATCTTTAATGGAATTTCCAAATAGTGTAGTAGTTGGCATTTAATATAGTATTCAGCCACTACACTAATTGCGCAGTTTGCAATTAGTGTACATGTTCGTATTTAGTGTTTAGTAGACTAAATGCAATATTTAGTGTAGTTCCTTAGTCAAACATAGTATGGAATTGAGTTTTGAGCATATTCAAAAGTATTCAAGGTAACCCCATGGAAACCAACCAAAACACATAACCTGCACCTATAAAATTGGGGTATACCACATATCCAACCCACTTCCATCCCATTACCACCCAATCACCCATCCAAATGCAAGTTTGCTATTACATAGGACCCCTTATCTTTGGTTGGCGCTTGTGGGGGGTACCAATTGGCGGCCACTGACAAATTTACATGGCAACGCACTTTTGAAATTCATAACTAATTCACAATTCATCGGAAAAATATGAAATCACTTGGGTTGAAAGTGCAGTTCTATTGGCTATAGCCAATCACTAAGAAATAAATGTCTATTCTTATTTGTTCTCTCCATGTATGGGCATTACTTAAGTTGTCAATTATGGGGGGTTACTTTAATGGATCAGCTTTCTTGGAGCAATGCTGAGTTATCCAAACCTAGCGAGCAAAGGTTATGATTGACGAACCTATTGTCCCACCACAAGGTGCCCCCATGGATGTCCCCCCTCCTTGACAAACTAGGTTTTTCTGCGCGGAGCCCGATCCCTGCGAGCTGCTGAAATTCCCCACAGACACCAAACTGATCATGGATGAGGACCCCGTCACGTCGGATGAAAACATCCGCGACGGATCTTCCTTTCGCAGCGGTTGTTCCTCCGAGAGATGATGCGCCCATGCCAAACTTGGCTCTTCCCCCCGAGACAAATTGTGTTCCATGCCTTCCGCGTCCAAGTTCAAGCTCCCTTCCAGAGTTGCCACGATGGCACCCATAGTGGGCCTTCTCTCGGGTTCGAATTGGATGCATAGTAGACCTATGTTGATGATGCGCCGCACCTCCAAATCATCCTCCTTGCTCAATGAAAGTGCTGGGTCAACAATTTCCATCACGTTCGAGTCGTTGTACAATTCTCTCACCTGTGCATGGTACAAGGGTAACACCACTCTCATGAGAAAAGTAATCTCAGCTGGTAACTACGAGCCAACCCAAACTAGATGGTTATAGCTATCTTTGGAGAGTAGCAACAGATCACCATAGGGTCGTGTGAACCAACTCCGCGATCCTCGAGTGTCCACATGCATCCACCTTTCCCGATTTGGTTTTGGCCGGTTGAATTGAATACAATTCAGCCACCGGTCAAACGGGCCCATCGTCCTTGAAGGATTAAAATGCTTAGGTGGTGAAAATGGAAGATGGGATTCTTTTGGCATTCATTACCATATTGGATATATTAGCTATTAGCTCCCTGCATAATAAAGGAGTTAAACGAACTGAATAATAAAGTAAGACTATTTTGAATGGCCTGAAGAACAGAAGAGTGCATATGACTTACCCAATCACTCAGGTATGCTTTGTGAGATTGCAAGCTGTAATCGAGGTTCTTCCTTCCGCTGACCACCTCTAAAAGGAGGACGCCATAGCTATAGACATCGGCTTTTTCGCTCAGTTTGCCCGTGGTTGCATATTCAGGTGCCCAATAACCTCTGCAAGTATTATGCACCAATATGTTATGCACACATATACCCCATAAGTATTATCTGGGTAGACCCCAAGTATCACAAATATCCTTTGGATTTTAATCAAATATTTAGAATTATTACTGGGCAAGTACCAATATCTGTAACCCACAGCCACGATGCATATTTTAGATTCATTCTAGACTCGAGACTATGAACTTGCAGAAGTACACAAAGAGTTTGAATTTTGCATGTACGTACCTCGTACCGGCAATGTCATTTGTTATGATATGACTTTGTTCATCCGGGAAGAACAAAGCCAACCCAAAATCTGCAATCTTTGGTTGTAAATTGCTGTCCATGAGAATGTTGCTGGCTTTGATATCCCGGTGGATAATCCTCGGTTGAGCGGATGTATGCAAGTAGTGTAAGCCCCTGGCCACTCCCAAGCATATATTGAACCGTGTTGGCCAGGTCAAGTGTTGGTTCATTCCTCGACCTGCATCAAGTTTTCACATCCACTATTCATCAAAGAACTAATCCAGTGACTAATTTGTTGCTCCTATATCTCGTAATATACAAAAGAGATCCCTGACGGACTAGCTAGTAAAGGGGACATGCGGTGAGTAGGGCAAATTAACCAAGATATGCATTCAAAGGATGTAGCGAGTATGATCTTACGGAACAAATGGTATTCCAAATCATTGTTGTCCAAATACTCGTATACTAAAAGTCGCTGGTCTTCACGGACACAACATCCTCGAAGGTTCACCAAATTGCGATGTTTGATGGCTGTCACCAAAACCACTTCGTTCAAGAAATCCGTGATGCTTTGTTGGTTTTTGATAAATAATTGCTTCACAGCCACAGGGTCAGCATGTCCATGAAGATCACCCTGCAAGCCAGAAGTTTTATATCAGATCTCTTGGTAAATTTTCTTCTTTCTTCTTCTAATACGAGTTTGGCTTGAAAAAACGTTACCTTGTAGACGGCACCAAAGCTGCCTTCTCCAATTTTGGTTCTCTCTGAGAAGTCTTGAGTTGCAACACGGAGCTGATTGAAAGTGAATATTGTAGGCTTGATTTCGTTTACAGCAAAATCTGCAAAATTTACATTGTGAAAATTAAAACGGTTTGTCATTTGAATTAGATGTGTCATCTTATTTATCACACTAGGAATTAAAGTTTAAGGATAACTTCAAAGACAAACACCAAAACAACATAATCACATTTACTCACATATCAGTAATTTATATGTTAGTTGGATATTTTAGGACTATGACCTATTCTAACCACCTATTTTAGATGCGAGATTTTACTGCATTTCTTTTCCTATTCCCTTAATTAAAAATATATACATAGAGTTCTAGAGTTCAATGATACACTTACGATGTTGAACTTGAAGTTGTAATTTTCGTTTCTCTTTTCTGGTTTTCCAAAACACTAGGCTGATGATGAGAATTGCAATTGCCAAAGCAGAAGCAGCAACACTTGTTGCAATTACCACTGCACTTGTCCTCTCATAAGTGTGGGTAACATCTGTAACAAATTCTCGTTTAGCATATTTGAGTTTTGAAATCAATTCAAAGATAATAAGTAATTGTGTAATACCAACAAGAATCATATTTATTTTTCATTTAAAATAAAGTTATAAATTGCATTAAAAAAAACATGCTTCTGTATGATGCCTTGATGCTTTGGAATAAAAAGTAAATAATCTATAGGATCAAATTTTAACCATCATTACTATTAGCCATATAACTAAGATGTTTGAATTTTGAAGCATTATCTCCTATGTATTTCAAATTTGATGGTGACTATCTTTTAAAAATGTTTTTTAGCTTCAATAATGGTCCACATTATCACTTGATGAAGTAATTAATGATTTCTTGCTTACAAACCTCCTACTTTTGTACCAGTGAGATTTCTTTGATCATCTAATAAAATCCCACTTTTCAAACAATACAAGATAAATATTCCCAAAATTTTCAATTGCTAACTTACTAATGATTTATTTTTAGTCTAAAGTTCCCCCATTGCAAAATGATGAACGTCATTATTGTATTATAGAATCATATACGGAAAAAATTCTAAACATTGAATTAGAGGGCTTATTATACATATCTATCATATTTATGAATTGAATTTGTCATAATGTTTACCTAGAGAAGTGAATTTATACATCTAATTAGGTATACAATTCCTAGGCTTGTAGTATAGCAATCTTACTTGTATCAAAGCACTTTTGTAAGCAAGCACATTGTTTTAGGGTGCCTTCTGGTGAAGTGCGAGCATTTTCACAGTATGGATTTCCATTTATACTGAAACAAATGCAATACAGAGTAAATTAGAAAGTTTGATGATATCTACTTATATCCAATAGATTTTTAACAATTAAATTTAGTATCAAGTTCTAAATGAACACAAATGACTGTTTTAATAGACTTCAAAATATATTTAAAATATTTCAATGCTTTGTTTATATCTATGACTTATCTCAAATCAAATATGTGATACGCAATAAAGGTGAAAAATTTCCACTTTACTTGTAATAATAAGAGTAAAGGACGTATACTACACATTGTTCTTCTAATTCTATATTTTATCAAAGTATATATTAGTACAATGTTTATAAAAAAAACCATGTGAAATATATTATATTGTACTATGCACTTATCTATATAAAATGGATATTATCAAGCTGAAATAAGTTCAAATAGGATTAAAGTTGGAAGGCCTTACTTGATGCCAAATCTATCTATGGCCTTAAAAGATGCGAACTTGTTGTAGACAACATCTGTAATATTGTTGTTTGTTATGCTCAACAACTCAAGCATTGGAAGTTCAACAACATCTTCAATGTCAAATGTTCCACTGAGATGATTGTTGTCAAGTACTCTACAATTGAAACAATGACATAAAATAATTAGAGTACGCCACTGATGTTGTTTTTCAAATCAACATTGCATAGCAAATTTCTAGGATTAATAATAATTTTATTTTTATTCCACATATTCTAAAATTTAAATTGTAATACAGTAATTTGAAGATGTTTTTAAGAAATACAGTAATTCAGTATTAGCAAATTTTATCATAGCTTGGATTCCTGAATCATTTTAAATTAACACTATAGAAGTGCACATATTGTTGTGTTAGTGCATTGATTCACAAATCACCTTTTTTAAGAATAGTATGTAAGCCAAGTGGGGCAAACTAATGTGAAATGAACCTTGGAGTTAAGGAATTGTCATCTACAACACTAAAAATAATAAATATGGACTAAATTCAAATTGAATCACATTATTTTAATTCATTAGTACGACTTACAGTGACAAGATCTTTAGAATACAAACACTTTAAGTAGCATAAGATATCATTAATGATAATAACTTAAATCTAACTTATAATTTGTAATGAGTTCATAGGTTTATCAACGTCCAAATAAGTACCTTAATATCTAATGAAGTATGATAAATCAAATATAATATTTCATAATGTCAAGTTCAATAATGTTATCTAAATGCTTTTTGTAATAATATACAAATTTGTAATACTCCACAAAAACTTAGAGCGTGTATTTGAGTATAGAATTAATCTCAATGTAATGAAAATATTGATGTACCACTTAGTCTAGTATGTTCAAGTTACTTATCTCATTGACCATCAAGAACCTTTGAAGACATGCAAGGAGGGTGTGTGTCATTTACAATATTCTTAGGTTCTTGAAGCCGCGCAGGAAGTCCTCTGGGATTTGACCAGTCAAGTTGATTCCTTTCAACCTTCTGCAAAACAAAACAAAAAAAAAAGACATTGATTGATTCTTCAACTCAACACAACAATTTTTACATAATCACAATAAATAATCTAGTTCTTAAGAGAATTAGAGGGATGGGACCTAAAAATTATACATAGTAAATATTGTTGTAATGTAGAAATAATACCAAATTCCCTCATCTCCGATATAGGATGATTGCTATGCTCAGATATAATGATTAATAATACTACAAGAAACAAGATACGAGTACACCAACATATACACAAATAGTGACTCTGTTTGAGGTTGTCTACATAGATAGACTAAGACCTTTAACTGTAACATTGGTGACGGACATGACAAACATTTGAATATGCTCAAATATGCTTGAATATTTACAACCGTGATAGACATAGAACTTATCTAACAAGCGAGTGGGGATAGTTGCATGTTCATTAATACAACCCTGATCATGTTGAGTGTAGATTACTACTCTTTAGTGTCCTTGATGTTCTGAAAACCCAACAAGGACACTATGAGTACCCAACAAGGACACTAAAGAGTAGTAATTTAGGCAGGGAAAGCAACTCACAGGACTTCCAGGTTTGTAAGATTCTTGATCCAGATTGGAAGTGGAGCAGGCTGGAATTGGTTGTCACTCAAGTCCCTGCAACAAAGGCAGAAAAACAGTTCACATGAATCACTCCAGAAAAACACCTCTAATCACCAAGAACACATCCAAATTCTATACAAAACATTACAAGAAACCAGGAAAATGGAAGTATTTAACTAAACTAGACTACGCAGAGTCCAGAAATCATGACTGTCGATCACATCTCCCGATGATTTGAGAAATCTCTAGTGTAATTCAACCGGAGATCTCCCGATGCTGCGTTCAGTCCAAAGTCCAGAATCCACTGAATTTTCGAGATTTAGCTAAACGATGTGGAAAACTCACAAGTATGTCAAGTTTGACCATGCGCTGAAATCAGGAAGGGAGCCTGAAAGAGTATTGTTTGAAAGATCCACTTCGTTTAGGTTGACGACGGAGACGGTGTTCAATATTCTTGACAGTATTACGTCGCCACTAAAACTGTTGGAGCTCAGATTCCTAGTGAAATATATCGCAAAAAGACCACCATCAATCAGTCAATATTCTCACTGCCTGCTATCGAGGTAGCGGCTCTCATAATCTTTGACATCTAGAAAATCTGTAGGTGTCAATGGACAGTATTCTCCACCACAGGTTGAAAAAAGCTGCCAAAGTTCCCAAAGGAGATGGATAGAAGAGACGAATCATAACTTGCCAAAACTCAACAGGGGTGCATTATGAACTTTGCAGGAGTAACTTCACTAATGGTTGTTTTTAATATTGTATGATCAGCGATTTTCACATTGATTGCCATTTTTTTTCGTTACTCATGTGACAAATGTAACGCACCTTATTGCACCTTATTGAATTAGGAACTATTCAGAGTACAAAAACGGTATATTTTTTAATTTTGATTTGAAATATTAATTGCACTTTGCATCCAAAAGATTTTCTTTAAGGTATCAGTGGGAATGATAACTGCGAATATATCAATTATAGCCATACTGAGTTGATGTTTCACTTACAAGGTGTTCAAAGAATCAGTCGCTGTCAAGTTGAATAACGGGCCGGTAAAATTGTTGGATGACAAGTCTCTGCATACAGGTTCTGGTTGTGAAAGATTTTCCAAATGCATACAAATGAAAGAGCTCTGGACGTTTCCGACGTTTGAGCAGCTCGTCTAAACTACCACTTTTGAGCTTCAGTGTCAAGACGCTATTGGCAAGTGGTGTTGAAATACTGTAGTTCAGCAAGAAATTGACCGAAGACACAGCGGGTAATATGGGAAGGAGTTCGTAAGTTTGCTTACAGAGAAATCAGCTTTGTAAGGCCGTGGAAGTATTCTTGTTTTATGTTTCCTCTCAAGAGGTTTCGAGAAAGATTCAGAGTCCTCAGCCACAGCAAAGTCCTGAAATCAACTTCAAGGTTCCCATTGAACTGATTTCCACTCAAATCACTGGCAAAACAAGGTGAAGCCACCACGAAAATTAGCACTAGTTTCGGTACCATCGCTGCTCACTCACCTTAGAGTTGATTACAACCAAAATGTAGACATCAACTTGAGTATGAGACATCAAACTAGTTCATGACCGACATTTGACTACGACGAACGTTTTTTTTTTCTTCTTCTTTTCAATTCACAATATTTGGTTGAGAGAACTGTCCAACATCCATAGATTCCATAGATCTTCTAGAAGCCAAAGCATATGGAAGCCGGAAAAAATTCCAATATCTCGATAGTGGTGCTTGTTGGTTTTAATCGTCCGAATATTTAAGAACTTGGACCGTAGATACTTACAGAAGCTGAAGTTGACGCAAGGAACCAAGTGTAGCTGGTATCGATCCGTTGAAGCTGTTGCCTTGGAGGTTCCTAACAACATGATGGGTACCCAAATTCGGTTACTCATGTCGAGGTCGTGACACAAGTCTACCCGTAATTTACAAATATTATCAATAACGTGCTAAATTCACATCAGCAGATTAGGCACTGTTGCATTGGGAGTAGACCTAAAACTTAAGAAAACCTTGTTGCATTGAATGTAGGCCTAAAGTTAAAGACAGCCTTGAGGCAGAGGCTATTGTTACTAAGTGATTTTGTACACACAAGTTTAAACCGTGTCAGAGTTCTAAGAGTTTTTTTTCTCTTTTAACCACGAACAAGTTTGAAGACGTTGCTTAGACCCCTCATTGTAGTAGTGATGAGTTAGAGTGATGCATCAAGCCGTAATTTTTATAAAGAATGACGGTATGACCCAGTTTTTGTAACTCCAAATGCCTGGATGCTCACAAGGTTTGAAGATTAAACTTACAGGATGTTGAGATTGAAACTAAGAAGCTTTAGTTCCAGGGGGAGGACACCTTTCAAATGTTTATTCCCCGTAATAGTCCTGCATGTTCGGCAAGTCAAGCAAAATAAACCTTCGTCACGCTGAAAACGCCACCTACACTGGGTAAATAAAAGAATGATGCGACCAGGGTAGAAACTAGTAGTACTGCACAAAGCATGTTACATTTAGCATACTAGGTACTTCTTGTCACTCACAAGGAGGCTAGACTGGTGAGGTTGCCAATCGCTGTTGACAACGAGCCTCTGAGAGCCGCATCAGTCAATGTCCTGGACACAATATAGCACCAGACATCAAACATTACATCACAACTTACAGTATGAATATGCCTCTTTAGACGTATAGATCATAGAGAATGGCTCTACATCTGGAGTCAGATCGGATAGTCCCTCTTTTTTTTCTTTCTAATATCAGTTCATCCGGATATTGCAGAACACTGGCATACTAGCGTATAATTTGACGAGATGATCTGCAGATTTGGAAGGGAAAGAATTTCTTACAAGCCAACGATCCAGACTTTGTACAGTTGGTAGTAGAAGTTGGGTGGAGTGGACTGCAGCTGACGCAAACAGAGTACACCCTGCCATGACTCACTGTAGCATGGGCATCGACTTAACTGTTCAGAGTTATTGTCTTTTGAAAGGTCTCTCCATCCTGCTAAGTTCTTCTCCATGTCTGGGGTGCTAGACGTGCTCCATTGCTCCAGCAGTTTCGTCAATCCATACCCTGTAAAGATGCTCACACAACAGCCACATGTGATCCATGTGATCAATCGGAGTGAAGACGCGAGATCATCTCTTTAGACCAGTACAAAGAAATCTATGTTAGAAACGTCGTTATGGATTAAAAAGAATTGGTTTACACTACACTGGAAATGTGGCTTCTCTTCCAAACATCGTTTCAAATAACGTCGCTCTTTTCAGGCGGTTCTAGCAGTGAATCACGGACAATTAGTACAGCTAATTATGTAATATTGGCGGTTTTTAGTTCCATTGGCCGTTTTGTGTAAAACACTCTAGATGCCATTCAATGTGCATTTTACACTTTTGGATATCATTTTCGTATCCTAAACATGCTTTACTGTTAGAATTGTACCACAAGTAGAGGAAAAAAAACAAACTGGTGGAGGAGAGAAAATGTTACACGATTACACAATGCAAGATCCGCCAATTAATAACGAACGTAGCCATAATTTTATATTATCACTCTCAGCGTCAATACTTAGTACTTTCACATCACCGCAAGTCCACTAAGTTCATAGTGTTGGAATTCAACCAGTATCAACAACAGGTACTAGATTAGCCTCCTAGGACATCACGAATGATCACACCAGCATGGTCTAGATTGAAAAACTACGTGGAGCCAAGCACGAAGCTAGATTCAACACAAGGCAAAATCTCATTCCACTCCGA
This sequence comes from Bryoerythrophyllum caledonicum, assembly GCA_963971425.1. Taxonomy (NCBI): domain Eukaryota; kingdom Viridiplantae; phylum Streptophyta; class Bryopsida; order Pottiales; family Pottiaceae; genus Bryoerythrophyllum; species Bryoerythrophyllum caledonicum. Next base: position 16,317,193 of record OZ020518.1, on the reverse strand, counting down.
GTTGTCCCATAACCCGAGTGACGACCATTCGATTGCCACAAAATGACCTAGTGAGCCGACGAGCAATAATCATGAAGGAGCCGAGTTAGGTTGCTCACGATCTGTGTCGGAGAAGTTGTAATACTGTGATCGGCTCAGATTCTGGCCTCTCGCTCTCTTCACGAGATACACGACCAACATGGTGTGCACCCAGAGCGCCACAAGCTGGTGCACATGACCCATCGCAAAGTGGGTTCGGAGTTGAGTCGGGGACTGGGCACGACACGACTGGACTCCTTCTCCAGGTGCATTCATGCGCTAATGACTAGGTGCTAATTTCGGCAACCTAAGGTTCCCATTCTGGACAACGAGATCTCAGGAGCTTCACCGTATATGCACCGGGAGCACCAATTACCACAGGCATGTACAGATCTCAATCACACAGACGATGAATTACAATCTGCCTAGAAGCGGTAAAAGTTCGAATCATACACGTTTTGCATATCGCTGCTGGATGCTACTCTGTGGCAGTTTCTATTTTTAAGCAGGCGCCATGATTGCTATCTTGGCATTGAAACAAAGAGAATTGTGATATTTTTTTCCGCGGCTAGAGTGTATATGTTGGAACTATTTGCCATTGTAGAACCAGAGACCATTCAAACTGAAAAAGAGCACTGTAGAGAAGTAGACTACAGATATTTGCACTGGTTAACGTTGAAGTGGTCAGAAGGTTATTTATATGTTGGTTTTGATACGAAATGTGGCTGGTCAGGACCGGCTTTGATGGATTCAAAACAAGTGGGCCAGGTATGAGTCATGTTGAGTAGCTACACCGTTCCGTGAATATAGTATTGACCAGACTATTTGAAATCTCCCACACTATTTGAAAATTTACATGCAATTGTTGACTGACACACACTTGCTTGAGAAGAAATACCCAATCAAAACTTGGCATGCACATGCTTTGATGGAAATTAGTGTGAGTGATCTAAATCAATAATCCCTCTACACTATATTCACTGTTTAGTGTAGCTAGTTGCGGCAGGGAATTAGGTGCCTGACAAGTGCCAGGCTAAATATGCTGGCATATATGCCCAACTTATAGAAGCATACCTCTGCATACTACATTGATTAAGGTACATTCACACCTGGACTTTGCCAAGAGCGATATATTTCGCAAAGAACTAGAAGGAAATTGCTAGCGAGTTTTTTTCACACTGTGTCATTCCAAACTAGATAATAATGTAAAGTTGGGAGTGTAAAGTTTGTTCACACCTAGTGATGGGTGTTTGCTAATATTTTCGGTGGAGTTGAATGGAGGCCTGTGCTAAGGTAGAGGCACCCAATTCCGATCAGTAGAGTATGCATGGCATGGTGCATGAAAATGGCAAATGCATGAAATGGTGCATGAATTGACCCAAAACCGATAACTAAAAATCTGAAAATAACAGTCATTATCGGCATTGGGTCATGGAGTGTGCAATTTTGGGTTGCTCCACGTCAATTGAGCTCTCATTGGTGGCATTGCGTCAAAAGTCAAACAAGGCCGATCGACATTGGGTACCCTCCATGAGTTGGTTATCCATGGCATGTCTTCCTTTTTTTACTCACTCTCACTTGTTGGCATTGGTCAAAGGAGGGCAATAAATCTCACCTACTCTATAGTTTGATTATGGGCTCCGATGGTTTTTGGGCTTTTAAATTCTATATCAATTCCAAATCTATGTGATTAAATTTGAAAAAATATTTGTTGAGTTTAATCTTAATTCCGCATCTTTCTACATAAAGGTTTTTTACATACAATGTCATTTGAGTCCCCAACTGGCTTAAGTAATCGGAATTGGTTGTCTCTACCTTACTTCTCTCAAGTGGATAAAATTGTAGCCAAAACCACCTTAATGCGGAAGAAGAGAGCCAAAGTGGTCTTAACGCCACATTTCTTCTTCCATATCAAGAAAATTGCTTGAGACCATGCCAGAGATCATCCTAACTCCTCTTCAAATCCTCACAAACATGATGATGCCATACTGCTTCAAAACCTCGTCACAAAGCACTTTAAAACAAAATTTGAGTATCTTTGAAACATGCACCGCTTCTTTTCCGGCTCCTCGAATGTCATGTATAGGTTGCTAATCTAACCCTCGTTGTTTGCTAATGAAACCCTTGTTGTTTGCTACTGGTTCAACTTCTACCCACTTACGTAAGAGCACCCCAAGACGGGAGGGTTCTTTATTTCCAGAAGAATCACAATTACAAAAAAGCGGGCAGTAGTCGTTGCTACTTGCAACCTAGGTCCTCCAAAAATTGGTCTTATCTTGCTCTAGCCTCTACCTGACCTGCCACCTGAGCCGCCATACAAGGTTGGCATTTAGTAAAAAACGGTGGTGAGAACGCTTCATATCTTTTCCAAATAAGTTTAGAAAAATTGCCCTAGTAAAGTCAAGATGTGAACATACCTTTTCCTTTAATTACAGTGTCTATTGCACTATGGCCCAAAGCACTCTAAAGTCTCAAAATTAGTGAAGGCCGAAATCTTTTCTAAGTGGTACAAACTTCCAAACCATGGTACCCTATGCAATGACAATTTTGTACATAATTATTTCATAATGGAGAATGTTCCAAAAAAAATTTTAATTCAAGAGATTTGTCTAAGCGATGTCAATATAATGCCTAGGTGATACCCATATAATGCCTAGGTGATATCCATTGATATCCATTGTGTCTGAACCACTACAATCTAGAAAATTAATTGGTTCGGCGGGTAGGTGCCAAAAGTGACAAATTCTTATGGTATTCCAAGTGCCATACTATGTGTTCATGACGATAAAACCGCAAGCCCTTTGCAAATAGATGTGCACACACATCAACCAAAAGCCTTTAACCTCCAAATCCCAAGTTGCAAGACACTCTCATTCTAAATTGAAGATAGATTCAGCATCGCCATCATTATTTAATTCCCTTTCTCATTAGAAAATCTTTTTTCTATTAGCTTCAAACTACTTGAATATCCAGTTATCTTTAAAACCGCAAAATTTTAAATACCCCATCTTCTTTCATTCTAAAATAAGTAAAATAACACTCATAATACTTCATTACACTCTCCATTTTATTTCTCATTTACAAGATAAAATATTTAGCTTAATCCGAAACGTTAATTTTTGTAGAACTACCACTATAAGTACACATAATAATTTAGTATTTGTGGAAAAAATCTCATGTGTATGTGGTAACTCCAAGATTATGGTATCAATATATTTGCCATGTCGAGGTTTCCAATTCAAGTAGACATTGATGAGAGTAATTGTCTTGTGAATTGAAAAACTAGGAACTCTCTCTTGAACCACCATTATGCACAATGGTCCCACTTTTCAAGTTGACACTATTATCATAGATGACATTTTCATATACTATGCAAGGTTTTCACAAGTATTGTATTATTTTATAATATCCCCAAACTTTCAAAATTACTATCAATCAATCATTTCTAGCAAATAAGATGGACTACAATGTATAGTTAAATATTCACACAATATTGTAGATTGAATGATCAAAGAGGTTATTTTCATACCTTATGTTCTTCCTATGACTTACAACACAACACCAATGAAAAGGTTTGAATGAACAAACACAAAAATGACACTTAGTCTAATCCACATAATTAGTAGAGTTTCTCTGAGAGTCCTTTCCGAGAAGAAAAGAGAAGATTAACCCTTAAACGTCAGAGCCAGCCCGAGGGGCTTGGTTTTTTCATTTTTCAACTCACTTTGACCATGATTTTCTAATGATGGATATTCATTTGAATGATTTTTCTTTTTCAAAATTCTTTGAATGTATAATAAAAATCATGTGATATAATTAGAATGTAAATGGTAGCTAAATATGGGTGTTAAAATTCAAAGATTCTATAAAATTTCTATAGAAAGATTTGTCGTTTAAGGGTTAAGGCAAAGTGAGATTGAAATATAGAAAAAATAAGCGTACGAGGAATTTTATGTTTCCCTTTTTCTGCACCAATGAAATGCAGGAGTAGTATTGATAATCTATGCTCTTGGATCATACATTACCCAATACAAGCTAAACCTCCCCCATTAAGGTAAGCCTCCCCATAGCCAACAAAAACCCATAGCCAACGCCTATAAAATTGGGGTATATCCAACCCTCTTCCATCCCATTACCACCAACTCAGCTTCAAATGGAGGTTTGCTATTAGTCAAGACCCTTACTTTTGGTCGTTGGTTATGGGGGGTACACTATTGGCCACCCACTAAACATGGTTGCACAGTTTGAAAACTCATAACTAATTCAATTTTCATTGAAAAAATATGAAACCACTTGGGTTGGAATTGTAATTCTATTGGCTATCACTGAAAAATAACAGTAAAAATATTTCCTTAACTTGTCGGTTTTAGGGGGGCTTACCTTACAGCCCAATCTTACTCACACCTTTCCCAATTTGAACCAAGTCATTGAGACCATAAAGTCGCATGCGAGGTCACGACTCACGCCCTTTCACTTTTAGGAAAAGCTCAGGTGTTTTTCTTTCTTTCTTTCCTCTGGACACACTCTACGATGTATGCACAGGATGCAGAATCACGAAACTCGTCATATGCGCCAGTTAAGGAGGTTGGTGTTCCCCTTTCTCATCTTCTGAATGTCATGAGGCCCTATTCCCTGCACATCCCTCCTTTCTTCCTTAAATTATTTCTTGCGGAACATAGTGCGTATCAGAACAGTTGGCTTCTGAAGTCCAAAAGTGAGGTCTCTCGGTCCAAAAGCGGACCCAGGCCTTGTTGAAGCAAAGTGAGGACCCCCAACTCTGGGAAGTGATTGGGTAGGCGTGACTCCTGCGAGAATGCAGCGAGCGAGGATGATGGAGGCGTGGACTCGGGTCTTCTAATTTGCTTGGTCTGACACAGGAAAATCTTGTCAAGTCAATGTTCGCGCAGTTCAAGATAGCGCCATCTAAAGAATTGGGCTATACCTTACCGCATACTTGACTTTCGCAGCCGTGCACATGGCCTGCACCAATCAGCTCCGGATTTTGATGATTTTCATGCCATCTTTTCAGGAGGTATACCCAAGTGGTCTCGAATCCTTGACACTTATGCATACGACACCACACGAAAGTGGGGATAGGTTAAGACCGAACGAGTATTCGAAAGATCTCCTACAAAAATCCGACTGTAATCTACTATTGAGCACGAATATGTCTCGTCATTTTGCGCTGGCAGGGATACGCCTTGGACGGTGTCCCGATGTGCTGGAAAGTTCTGTGGGTCCTATCTGCCGCTTTCCCGTGGTGAAGAGAGACTCATGAATCTATGACGTTTTGTTTATTGTAACAGGTATTATCAGGCGCAAAAGTCCCTGAAGATGGACCTTGACGTCGTGTGAGAGGCCTAGGTTGCTGATGTCTAATGCTGATGATTACTTCCAATTATTCGTATGATTCACATCGACTTGGCAGGCCCAGTGCGTGAGAGTTCGTCGGAGCCATCGCCCCAACTTCTACGCTCTCATCTCCGAAGCAGAAGTCAACATAGTTGAAGTAGTTTTCTCTCAGTCGGTGAGAGCGATCGATGGCAACAGCGTCGGCTAGGCAGCTTCTGGCGATCATCGTGCTGTTGCTGCTCGGTGCAGCCGCGGCGTTTGTGGCAGGGAATGCAAGTGCGGCGGAGGAGGCGGACACGACACACGTGCCCAGGCGCTTACTGCAATATTTTCAGTGTGCAGATAATAAGTTTCCTAATGGTTGTGCTAATGGTACTTGTTTGGATGGCTATAAGTGCACAAGTTCCATCAGCTGCTGCACCGAATGTTCTATCTCAAAGGGTGTGTGCTGTGGATCATTCGAAGGTGTCGCTTGCTGATGTTGAAGTAACCATGGACGCGTATCATAGTCGGGTGACCTGGGGCAAACAAGTCCTGTTGAAGATGACATGGTTGAGTGAGGACTTGCGTGAAGCTCGAGCCAGGGTTTGGTCATGATCGACAGTCTAGCACTTAGAAACACCACAATCATAAGGAATCGGACCTGTATCATACCCAGATTTCAACCCTGTAGCGGAAGCCTGAAAGCTTAATAACTAGTTGGAGGCATGATGTTTCTTTTCTGATAACTAGCAAGTTGCAAGTTTGAGGTTATTTGCGACTTAGGAATAAGTGTAAAGTGTTTCCACAGTGATACAATTCGCGTTAGGACTTCGACGACGCCTCCGATGTCTAGCGTATGATTTGTAAGCACAGTAGTGCTTGTGCTGTATTTCTAGCGATTGTACTCGGAGACTCAATGAAAGAATACTGGTGAATTGCATGCACGGTGTACAACTGATGTCTGCACTTGAACATTCGGGAATGACCATAATATAATATTAACCCTGGAACGTCCAAGGAGCCTAAATGTGGCTTCTTGGATGACTAGATGAAGAATTGTAATTTTCATACGAGAGTTTACTAAATGTGTAAGCAAATTTAGATGATGATAAAACTTGCCTCATTGAGGTATTTGTGTTTTTTCTAAAATGAAAATATTTGTGCCATAGATCTCAATGCAAACACGTAATTAAGCCTCTATGCACTTGGCCAAATATATTGAGCAGTGGTCGGCAGATTTTGCACAAAACTTCAAAAGAAAAAAACAAGATTTTACTATATTTTTGGTAGTGAATTTATATGTCCCTTGCATTCAACATTGGCCTCTTCATATGCACGTACATAACATATTTTCTCCTTGTAGGGGGCTGGAGTGAATAAAGTGTCTGTTTGTTCCACCACTAAATCCATGTCCAATGTTGTCATGCATTATTGACACAAGTAAATGTGCTCTACAAACTTACAAAAGTTCTTATTTGAAATGAACCAGAAAGGCATATATACTGTGTACAGTACCTGACAGCTAAGATATGGAACATAGCAATTTTGAGCCTCAACCTTGTGACAACTCTGAAATTCAAAATGTTGTAAAGCATTCAAATGCATGAAATTGAGAACCGCAAAGTGCAATAAAAAGCGTAGAGAGACTATTTCAAGTTGTAGAGCATGTCATGTTGAAAAGTACAAAATATATAAATTTAGATATTTTTTGACGTGGTATCTACCATCTAGTACTGCCACCTCGAGCATCAATAAAACCGAAATTTGTAGATATGAGTGTATCAGGCACATCTGTAAAGACTCCTTATTCACATTGAATGGTTGAAGCCATTTGCTTCGAAGAACTTAGCCAATACTTGTTCTGAACATGGTCCTACGATGCCCTGGAGCACCATCTTCCATCATCCATGAGAATCATGTCATTTCAAATTTGGATGATCATGGGAGGAATAAAAGATAGATAATGCTCCCTCGTATACAATGTTTAAAAAGCCAACAATAGTTCTTCTGTCTGCAAGGATTATGACTATAGAAGATTTATGATAGACATTAAAAGCATCTCATATTATAAATGAAACACAATCGGACTTAAAGGTTGTACAATGTCATAAGCAATCTCATAAGTACCTCTTTTGAACTTGACGCCAAATTCATATCGACCGTGAATGCTTGCCAACCTCAAAAAAAGATTTGTCCGTCCATATGACATTCTTCCAATCCTATTCATTTTGTCACATGATGTGGCATTGAGGGCTTCTACGCATTGTAGTGTTTTAGCATAGATTAGTTTCTTAGTAATCTACGGGTTTAGAGACATACGGCGGCACACCGCATTCATCCGTGGATGATTTCCATCCACTTAGAATTGTGTGTGTGTGCGTATAGCGCCGCACATGTCCTTGACTTGATGTCTTTGTCAAGTCAAGCTTTGTGAGTGAGTTAGAGAGTGTTTATTGATTACCTTTGCTTGTAAGTGATTGTTTATAATTAATAAAGGCTCCGCATTTTCTTATACTACTTGTACTCATTGATTCTCCTATTATGGAGTGCGAGACGCTTGACTACTTTTGTGATTTACTAGTTATTAACTTGACAAAGACCACTCTTTCTCTTGTTGTTTAAGAGTTCTTATATTATCATTTGGTTGTTCTTGGAGATTAGTATACATAGTAGAAGAAAGTGACATTCATGGTTGTAGTGAGCATGCATATACAAATTTTTGAAGTGCACTCTGCGGTGGTCCGGCTTCTGTGAGCTTGAAAAGAGGCCGCTGGAAATTGGCGAAGGTTCTTTCTCTAGCAAAATAGAGCCGGATTATTTCTCATTGGATGGATCTCAAGCCTCCATCCGCTACTATTCATCCACGAGGGTGAGGTTTCACCTATGAGCTATCGTCACTGCCATGAACACGGTTGGGCTGACCTCGACGGGCTCTGGGTGAGGCAGCCGACATGCGGGATTAAAAACAAGGATTGATTTCCTCGAACAAGCCCGCACAGTCTCCTCAAAACAACCTAGATGCATGATCCCATAGGACGGAGTTAACAAGTGGCTATGGGGCTTTCTACATACTTGAGTATCATCCACGGATGATTTCGCCTCGGGCGGCTACAAAATTTCAAGAAATAGTGCAACGATAGGCGCCCAAGTAGAGCGACGGGCTTGTGGACGATTAATACGCGGGTGTGTATGCCATAAGGTCCCCGGCTTGAAAGTTTATTGAGGCCGACCAACAAAGTTCACAAGGAGACAACGTGCAAGCAAGTAACTTTGGAGGTATGTAATAATGTAATTAGAGCAATTTAACTTGATTTCGACTGAAATTTATGCCTATATTTAGGAAAATTTACCATTATTACAATTTTGGAATTGGATTGGTATTAAGCTCGTTTGTCAGCCAATGTGTGATTTTCATTAAAGGAAATTGTGTTTGTAAACACCGCAACCGCATTAGCTCGCTACCTCCTTAGTTTTAGAGTTCGGAAAAGACACCTTTGGGTGTTTTCCTTGTGTTGTTGCACGTTTTGCGACTACTGACCATCCACTGCAAGCGTGTGCTAGTGGCCTTGGTCATTTTCATTTACCGCTTCTACAATGTTAGGGGAGAAAATCCGTTTTTTATTTCTGGATTCTCATGCGGTACCTTGGACCTCCCTGTATTGTGGGCTTGCTGCCGGTGTTTTCCAATGGCTCCATTTCTTGTCGAATTAGATTATGAAAGGGTATTGTAGGGGTGAAGTCGGGTTCATGGCCGGCAAGGCCTTTTAATGTGGAGGGTTGTGGTTGGGCCTGTGCTAGCCGGAAGTCATGACCAATTAACTACAAAATTTTGGTGGTTTTGTAGATGTAGGTTGCCCGTTTGTACCCTTATCCTTTAGATAATACCCGCAAATAGATCTTGTGGTGGATTTTATTTATGGTGAGTACTCGGAGTTGATATAATTGATCCTCCGCACCAGACCAGTCAAAGAGTGCTTACACTGCAAACTTTGGGCCATGGTCAGATATCGACGAGGCTTTTAAGCATGATTCGGGGTTGGATACCGATTCTAGGCTTTAGGTCTGGGTGTGGGCAAGTTTGATGACATGGAGGACGATCTTCGTCATATCGTGCAAGACAAGTTCTTAGGACATGCTCGGGGCATTTTTTTGCTCTGTTGACGGCTCCGATTCCAAACCTGAATGAAAGAGAAGTGCCAACGGATGTTGTTGTTTATGTATGCGTTCGAGCTCTTATCCCAACATTTAGAGCTAGAGGCCTTTTGGTCATATGGGAGGTGGACTACACAACACGATGCACAGTTGCGCCCTATTAAGGAAGACTAGCGCCAATGTGTGGAGTTGATGATTACACTCAAGGAGAGTGCAGTTGCCTAACTCTTGGCTTCCATTAAAGAGGCCAAGGCAGAAGAGAGTTTCCTCAGTGAGGACTCTAGGGGCAAGGATATTGCCATTGTGGGCAAACGGGCTGGCATGGGGGTCTTGTTCTGTTTGGTCGTAGCCACTTGTGCAGCATTGGTGGCAGTTGGCAATCCGCCAGCCTTTGATCTTCTAGCGCAGTTCGTGGAGGTGAGATACGGTGGGTTTAGGCGTGCTCAGACACAACGCATCCAAGATTTCCGCTAAAAAAATGAATTTATCCTACACACTATGTATTCCTGATTGATGCGATTGTCAACGGAGGCCAATGATGTGTTCAAAAAGCTCCAACTCGTGAAGATCTTCATTTCAAAGCTGAATGAACAGATGGTAGAGTTGATTGGTCCGCTTTTTTTTTTTGATATTACGGAAACGCCACTATGGCGCACACATTTGTTGAGGTGGAGGTGGTTGATAGAGTGTCGGGCGTGAGGGAGGCCACGAATTTGGTCATGGCGCTCATGGACGCTCCTAGGCCCAAGAAGCTTGCCACCGCGACCGGTAGCTTGGCAGAGGCACAACATGAAAAGGTTGTACATTGTTGGGCTTGTGGAGAGGTTGTTCATATCAAAGATGACCTCAATGACTCCAAGAAGGAACAAGGGTGGGGAAGGCCAAGCCTATGACCGAGGCAGCCAAGCCAATAGAAAAGGCTAGAGACAAGGGGGAAAAGGTTGTGATATGTTGTCACTGTGGCAGTTTAGCCACAGCCATTAGAACTGTTTTGCTTTGCACCCAGAGAAGTGCCCAGGGTCTTCCGCTACTAGATCGAATGTTGTGAAGACATCTCAGGCAGAACTAGCGGAGTTGAAGAAGCAAGTGAGCGCGATGGCTTCTTTGGGCAAGTGGCCAACATATGGCCTCTAGTGAGGAATCAGGGCTCATATTCAACCCTAGATTGCTACTTGTATGGCGCTTCACAGGAGGTGGTGGCAGTAGTTGCCACTTCTCTTAGACCACTACACATGCGGTGATACCTTCTTCATTTGTAACGAGTAGTAGTGGCCGTCCACGCCACACGGATTTGCTGGACTGCATTGGTCAATCCCGGCTACCTCTTTCAGATAGCATTGCAAATGCACGGACTGCTCATGCCACTCCCACTCTAACCCCGATCCCACCAATTTCTTCCTTGTTGTGGAGATGCCACATACACTTTGGCATATAAGGTGTTGCAATTACCGGTGTTTGTTGGTGTGGACTTTCTGACACGAGATTTTCAGCCATTTGGTGTATTCCACTTGGCAAGTAGTACGTTGCAGGGCAAGGTGCCCATGCCATTGTTGGAGGTGTCGCAAACAATGACGGTTCTACCCATGAAAGAGGATTTAATGGCATTGCAGGCTAAGTTGGCAGTGGAGGCTATTTCCACGTTTGAGGCCAATGCTACTTCCACACCTATGGGACAGTCCTCTAGAGATCACTCCTTGATCTATGGAAAGGCTTATTTCTTTGACATTGCAGCCCGATTGACACAAAGCAACGCAATGAGCATCCAAGGGTGGTACGTTTGGTGAATGACAATGGAGTCATGGTAGTGGTCCATACGAACGGCAACCACATTCGAGCTACCCCTTTACCTGTTATGTTGGACTCCGGGGTTTAGCTAGTGATGATTTGCAAGTAGCTAGCCCATGATTTGGATATAGGAGCTTCAGACCTCGAGCCTTGCCTATTTACAATTGTTACATCCGTTGAGGGCACGAAGAAGGCCATGGGCTAAACCGGACATCCATTACAGTTGATGTTCAGCGTGGAATCTGTTTCCATTGTTCTCCCACCTATCTCTCTAGTGCCTTGTGACTAGTGCCACCAACTACGACATCTTGGTGGGCCAGTAAGCAATTTATCCACTTGGTTTTGGGGTAGATAATTGGACGGGGTAGGCATATACAAGGCCTGGGTGGTCTGGCGGTGATGGCAAAAAGGAGCTCATCCCGGTTTTCTTTGCAACTAGCGTGGTGACTTCCACGGCGGATGCTATGTTTAGGTGCATTGCCTTGGCATTCAATTTGCCATGTGGTTCTACGCTTTTGGAGGAGACATATGCTTTTATGTCGAGGGTAGCGATATCATGTAAGCATAGATAAGTGGAGATCCCTGCAAGTCATTGCAAGATTCCATTGCCTCCATCGGAAACTCAGTTGAAGCTCACTTGTGGCAGCCAAGAGATCGTGGATGCTGTGGTAGCTCTACATCTCTCTCTAGACTATTTTATTCCACTGTTGACTTGCACTATTCAGTGGCGACGATCGGATGAAGGTATTATCCTCATGGAGCTATTTGCTAGTATTGATACAAGGCTCGCTGCTGAGTTGGAGGCCAGGCTTGCGGTACGGCGGTACATCCACGTGGATAGTGGCTTTGCAACCAATCGTCCCGCTCACCATCACATTTAGCGTCTTTTGGCATTGTATCCAAAGCAGTTACATCCTTTTGCAATTCGAGGGTGTTTTGGCAAATTGCCATGTGATGTGATGTTGATCAATGAGGATGATCTCCGACGTTTAGGTCATGTGGACTTGGTGATTGCCGGATGACCTTGCCAAGGGCATTCACGGGTGGGGAGTGGAGGTGGCTTGGATGATTCACGGTTCGAGCCCTTTGCGGATTAGCTCAGGCTCATCCACTAGTAGATTATCCACTAATCGATGCCACCAGGGTACATTTTTAAGAATGTACATCCATTGAGGGATACACGGACGAAGGTGCGTTACGATGGGACATACATCCATTACCTTTTTGGTCCCCCTACGTTTGTATATGCCGCAACATTGAGTTCTTATGCCCATCGGACACGTTGGATTTGGACCAACATGGCAGCATCGGCAACGTTCACCTTTGCACTTCCTCAAGTGCAACAGCTTGTGTGGCGTGAGGTTGATGATATCTTCGACAACCACCGTGTTTCTACAGACGTTACTTAGGATTATGAGCCACCATTGGTGGTGGTGAACCGCGTTGGTTTCACTTAGGAGGCATTTCCTACATCCATGTGCTATCTAAGGTCCATTGCCTTTAGAACATGCGGTTCGAGTATGGTTTGAGGTTCTACATCCCGAACTTACGAGGAGCCTCGTGTCGATGTGAGAGAGTACGCAGTGGGCTTTTTGACAGGCACCACCGCCACACTGAATCTCTATGAGGGCCAACATCATAGTTTGTTGGGTCAAGTCGTTGACCTCAACACTCGTATTTGGGTTTGTCGCCTCTATTATGCCGTTCAGCAGCGTTTGCATGACCATCTACGGGTGCTAGGACTCTAGGGGCAAACTCTGATGGTTAGGGGCAGCGGTGCCACATCTCATAGAGATTGCACAAACAAAGCTGGTTTTTAGTTACAAGAGCCACGTAGCTGAGGAGCTTCGTGCTCAGCGTTTCTTTGCAGCCTTGGTCGAGGATTTTGGTCGAGAGGACGCTCGAGATATTTCTTCCAGATTTCATTACCATGACATGGGATTTTTTGTGGATCCCGTGAGTGAGGAATCTGGGGGCATGAATGTCCTCTATACTACTAGGTAGCAATCATATGTCGTGCCAAGATGCAGTTGTTGAAGTTAAGAGTTGCTCGTAGTTGTTACGGCATTGTAAATAGTTATTGAGGTAGATTTAGAAGGGAGAAAAGTAGGAGAGTTGAAAGGAACTTGAGAGGTACATGTATGGCGCAAGGTCAAAGAGATTGGATCAACCCACATGTTTTGCATGGGATAAGCAATGACAAGTGGGAGGCCATGAGTTGGCATAGTGGGACTTGTAAGTTGCTGGAGAAGCCCCTTGCAAGATGCATGAGATGCCACTAAATGATAATGTAAGTGAAGGCCTTTGAAAGAAGGCAACATCTCACTCCAAGCATTGTTTGTACTACCTTGTATGTCTTTCTCTTACTTGTGCAACCATCTCTCTACTTCTTTCAACATCAATAGGTTATGGACCCAGTAATGTGAATTGCGAGTTTCGAATTTTGTTGCTAAGTTGTTTGGAGGATGTCTTGACTGAGTTTGAATGTTTGAATACACAGAGGCTGATTTCGAGCTTTGGTGGGGCACAAAGAAGGCTTTGGAGCTTCAGTATTGTACAAGGAAGGCTTTGAAGCTTCGATGGTGCACAAGAGAGACTTTGAAGCTTTGGTGGTGCATAAGGGCTCGTTTGAAGCTTAGCAGGTGCAAAAGGGCTCATTTGGAGCATTAGAGGCAATTTGGAAAGGCATAAGGAGTTGTAAAGAGCAGCGATTTTGCACATTGAAGCTTTTAAACCTTGTAAGTGTTCATTCATAGTAGATGTGCTTGTTTGCTCTTTAAAGGTGTTGACTTGAATGATTGAGGTGCTTAGTTGCACATTGGAGTCTACATGAAGCTCATTGAGGTCTTTAAAGCCCATATTTGCGTGTATGAGCAAAAAAGAGGCTGGTTTGTTTGAATGACGTGCAAAGGTGTACATTTGAGTCAAGAAGAAGAGGACTTGAGTGTTTGAGTAGTACCTTTGCACATTTAAGCTTAGAAGTGACTGATTTGATTGTTCTTGCACATTAGAGCCTTAAAGGGGTTAGTTAGAGGGTATAAGGTGCTAAGTTGTTCATTTAAGAGCCTAAATGGGGCTCAATTGAGTGATTGAGGTGCGTTAGTGCACATTAGGAGCTTAGAAGGGCCAACCTTGGCCATTTGAGTGTCATCAAAAACTAATTCAGTTTTATTGAAAAAATATGAAATCACTTGGGTTGGAATTGTAATTCTATTGGCTATCACTGAAAAATAATAGTACAATTATCTCCTCTCTCAGTATATGCACATTCCTTAACTTGTCGGTTTTAGGGGGCCTTACCTTATAACTATGTTACTTCGTCATGACACTGTCATGCGAAGCAGTGTACCCCTAGAGCGTCACTTTTCTACCCCAAGCATAGATTCCGTCTCAATAACGGGTTTGGGTGCAGCGACGGTTTTATATAGCTTCCTTGAAGGTGAAGTATCGACATCGTTGAAGGATACAAGGAACTCTTGATTTCGTTGTTGCTCTCGCCTTGTGCTTTTTCTTCGGGTTTGAAGCAGAATTCACCAGCGCCATCGCCTAGATACTGGTCAAGTCGCCACCAACCATCAGCGGCTGCTTGAAATTTCATAGAGGTTTTCTGGGTTTTGAAGGATATTTTAGGGTTCTGGGGGTTTTCTGGGGTTTTGAAGGAGTGGAGGAGCGATGGCGGCGTTGAGCATTCGGAGGGGGAACGCGCGTCTTCCACCGGAAGTGAACCGAGTGTTGTACGTGCGCAACTTGCCGTTCAACATCTCCTCGGAGGAGATGTACGACATCTTTGGGAAGTATGGGGCGATTCGGCAGATTCGGATTGGGACGAACAAGGATACGCGCGGGACGGCGTTCGTGGTGTACGAGGACATCTACGACGCTAAGAACGCAGTGGATCATTTGTCCGGGTTCAACGTTGCCAATCGGTATCTCATCGTGTTGTACTACCAGCAAGCGAAGATGTCCAAGAAGGTGGACCAGCGGAAGAAGGACGAGGAGCTCACCAAGTTGCAGGAGAAGTATGGTGTGACCGTCGAGAAGTAGCTCTCGCTGCCTTGATGTAAGGTTTCGATTTCCCGGCTTGTGCTGCTTCTAGGGTTTGTCGTTGAGAACCAGACTTTGATGTTGAATCGAGATTGTTTGGTTGGAAAGCTAGTATGTCTAATTGTCGGCGTCACATGTATAGAAACTCCCTGTAGTAGAGTCATGAGTTGAGGTGATTTCTGTGCCTCAGAGGTGTGCAACCGAAGCCTGTCTAGAGCGTTTCGTGATTCAATTTGCGGTGTACACGGTTTCGTGATTTAATTTGCGGTGTTTAGGGTTTCGTGACTTGAATTGCGATGTTTTAGGGTTTCCTGATTTAATTTGCGGTGTTTAGGGTTTCGTGATTTAATATGCGGTGTTTCGGGTTTCGGGTTTCGTTATTTAATTTGCGGGGTTTGGGGTTTCGTGACATGATTTGCGTGTTTAGGGTCTCGTGATTTAATTTGCGGTGTTTCGGGTTTCGTGCTTTAATTTGCGGTGTTTCGGGTTTCGTGATTTAATTTGCGGTGTTTAGGGTTTCGTGACTTGATTTGCGGTGTTTGTGAGAGAGCAGGGTAAAATTTTTTTGGGGTGTACATCTGGTCTTGCAGTTAATTTCTTGTCTTTGGAATGGAACATTTTTTGCGAGATTTCTATATCTGGTAATCGCAGGTTCGTCGTTATTGATAACCCTCTGCGAGGGTTTCTGTTTCTCGTTTGTGTCTTTCTCAAAAATGATATTGATTTTCAGTCACTACAAATCCTTGTTTGTTTGATGAGAGTCTGAGGCTCCGTTAGTGTTGTGATGACGCCATGTTACGGGGTTTTGTGAGTGGAATTGAGGAAGTGAGCCAGTTATTGTTTATTGTTTACACGGGAAGAAATTGTTTTCCATTTCTGATGTACGGCCTGTCTATTTGCAGAAACCTGGTCTTGATTTAGAGGTGTCAAACTTCGTCTTGCTTGACCTCTTGATTGAATGGGCATCGGAAGGACAAAATTCTACTGAAATATCCCGTCTATCATACGTTGCCAGCTGAGATATGAAGAAACAGCACTTTTTCACACCGTTTGTAATATACCAAACTCTTAGGATTTGAGGCAGATTTTGCACAACTATTTTGTCATTGTCCTGTTAATTTGAGTGGATCATCTTGCTTGGACTAGAAAAGGGTTCTGATCAGTAAGTGATTTCGAGACCTCAGGTCATGAATATGTCCATTTGTCAGAAGATGTGAGTTCGCTTCCTATGCACCAAATTGCAGTTACCGTATTACGAATATATGTGTATCTGCTCTCCGTAAATACCATTGCGTGAGGTGTGTGATTCCTGGTAAGAAGTCATTACTGATCAGGCCCTTCTACTTGTCATCAACCATCTGCGCAGGTGATTATCATGTTTTAGACCCGTACTTCAACAGCAATTATTGAAAATGAAAACCATTCTAGTTCGGTGATACTGTTGCTGGACGCTGGTCGGTACTACCGTACGAAGCGGTCACTTTTGGGCACTACCCGCTGAATGTAATTTTATTCTAGATCGTGGTGGTTTGGACACACTAGGTATCACCTAGGCATTAAAAAGGTATCACCTAGACAAATATCTTAAAATTTCCAAGAATTATGGACACACTTCATTTTGAATGCATTATGCACAAAACTGACCACTGTGTAGGGTAACCTAAAATCGTGTTTGTGTATGAATTGGATTTCAAAACCTAAAATTGTGTTTGATCCTAAAATCATGTGTTTTATCAATTGAGAAAAGTTTACAACTTACTTTTCAAATGAAAAAAGTCCCAAGGTGAGCTTTTGCAAATCTTGGGCATGCTCCCATGGTTGCAATTTATTTTTGCAATTTTTGAAATTTTGTACAAAGATGCAAGAAGACAAGAGATATGTGGGAGTATAATTTGTTTTCTCATTGAACTTACAGAAAAAAAAGTTATGCCATCCTAAAGAAAAAATTGTCAAGTGCGGGCACATTGGGCAACTCCAAAAACTTTTGCTAAGACTCTCTAGTAAATTTGAGATTTTCAACACTAGCAAGTAATATTATTTCCTTCCATATTGTTCAAAAAACATTTTTTTGTCTTTAGTGAAAAAATGCATTTTATCCCAAGTCAAAGATTTTCACATTGCCACACATTGTCGGGCAAGGAACCAAAAAAACTTCTTCTTTTCCACATAAAACTTTGAGATCTTCATCTATTTCACTTTTTATTTTTCTATTACAAGATGTGGTGTAAGCCTCGTTATTGACCATTCGGATTGTCATTCTAAAACGTATTTTGTTTCCATATAAGTAAAATGTGAATTGGCACTTTTTGAACCTCCACTCCTTGCACAATTTCTTGGAATATACTACACCCCTTATCTACCTCTAAAAATTGGTGTACATGGAAGTATTATCATGATCGACATGATGGTATAATTTCAATCCTTGTATAGTGCAAAAATATGACACCAAGTGAAGTCAAAGTCTGCTGATCCATTCAACGTATTGATGAAAATAATCCATTTCAACGTATAGATGAAAATGAACCATTTTTGGGTAGAAGTCAGCTAGGGTTACTCACTTTTTGGCAAAAAATATATACCTAAAAGTATACATTTTTTAGCCAAAAAAACTTGATTTCACCCAAATTGATAGAAAAAAAGGTTTATCTTAAGGGAAAAAGTATGTTTTAAAATGGATCTATGTATGATGTATATGATTGAAGCAAGAATCGACATTGATCCCTATTTTAGGAGCCTAAAAAAGTACCATATTTCATTCCTACTTCAAACACTATTAATCTTTCAATCCGTGCGGTCAAAGTTGATGAAATTTTATGAGGATGTTATTTATCAAGTGTTAAATGAGATCCTACGGTTAAAACCAAAAATAATTTTTTTTCTTCTTTACTCATTGCACTAGAATTAATAATTTTGAATTGCTTTTGTGTGAAATTGTCAAGGAAATTTTGGGATTGGAGCGACCCCAACACTTTGATCATCCTCGCCCCTGATTGGAGGCTTTTTAGTGCATCAAATTAGTAAACCAGAATGCGTTAATGAACGGTGCCCCAACAGCTCACGACCATGTCCTACCTTCAAAACCCAACTTGACTTATTCATCTTTATCCGTGGCCACACCCTTAGACGTGTACATTAGATGACGATGTGGACCACTCATGGCGTGCTATCATGAGTGAAGTGTGACACAATGAATAAAGTGGAGACACCCAATTCCGATAACTTAACCCCTAAAGGACCACGACCACTTTCACTCTAAAACCAGTCCAAAACTGCCACTGCCAAAAAGAGACATGAAAATCACATTTTAAAGGGAATTTTGGATTTTAACCATAAGATCTTAAAATAGACTTCTATATAATCATGTCGTATTATTTTGGTTGCAATCCACCGCACAGATTGATAGATTTTAGTGTTTAAAGTCAAAACAATGGTTCATTTTCTTCCCTGCGTTGAGTAGATCAGCAAACTTTGACTTCACTTTGTATCAAATTTTTGCATTGTACAAGGTCTAAATCTTTTAACATTGTCTTAATCATCATGTTATTTCCTAACACACCAATTTTTAGAGGTAAAAAAGGGGTGTAGCATATTCAAAACGAGTGTGCAAGGAGTGGAGGTTCAAAAATTGCCAGATCACGTTTTATTTTTTGTGAACTACGTATGTATTCAAATTATAATCCAAACGGCCAATAAAAACTTTTTCACCACATATTGTTGTTGAAAAAATAAAAAGTGAAAAATATGAAGATCTCTAAGTTTTATGTAGAAAAGATGAATTTTTTTTCCCCCGTTGTCCGACAATGTGTGAAAATGTTTCACTTGGAATAATATGCCTTTTTACACTAAAGACAAGATTTTTTTTTATTGTTTACAAAGAAGGAAATATTCTTTATATGTGTGAAAAATCTCAATGTCATTAGAAACTATTGTCAAAAATTTTGGAGGTGCCCGGAGTCCCAACTTTTGGCTTTAAGTGGTACTAACTTCAAACCACAAATCCAAAAAATAAAATAAAAATATCTGCACGAAGCTCTTATCAGAGGCTATCTTGTATAAAATTTTCAATTAAAAAAGATTTTTTTCGAATTGTAGGTACATGCCCAAAATCCAATTTGACCCCGGGGGGATGTTTGGTCCTTTTGGGGTTAAGCCAATTGGGGTCTCAAATGACATTGTATGTCAAAAGAAACTATGTAGAAAGATGCGGAATAAGAATGAAACTCAAGGAATATTTTTTCAAATTTTATTGCAAAAATTTGGAATCGATGTAGAATTCAAAAGCCCACAAACCGCCAAAGCCTATAGTTGTTTTGAAGAGTATGTAGTACTTGGTATGAAATGGGTCCGATATTGTGCCATCCTTTGCCCAATGCTGATAAGTGACACTGAGTAAAAGAGAGAAGACATGTCATGCAATTCCAAGAACATACATGATCCAATTCTGCACCCCTTTTTGAGACTTTCTAGGCAAGGCCATCAATGAGGAGCTTGAGTGGGGTGGTGTAACCAAAAATTCCACACCTCATGATCCAATGCCGCTACTAACTATTTTAAGTTACTAACATTTTAAAGATTTTTTTAGCGGTTAGGGCTGGATGGATCATTGGAATTGGGTTGTTCTACATGGCAGATTTGGATGGGTGATCAAAATTGGGTGTCTCCACCTTAGTATAGGGCAAGAAGGAGCGCATTGGAAATATGGAACTTCTTTACGTATGGACATCATATTTGGAGGAAGCACAAAATTTTTTTGGTGTACGAGGGTGTTGGTGGGGAGCCACAAACTGAACATGAACTGAAAACCACTCGTTGAGGGAGCAATCGAGGGCGCTGCAGGGATGCTCATAAGGTAAGCCTCCCCATAACCAACAAAAACCCATAGCCAACACCTATAAAATTGGGGTATATCCAACCCTCTTCCATCCCATTACCACCAACTGAGTTCCAAATGGAGGTTTGCTATTAGTCAAGACCGTTACTTTTGGTCGTTGGTTATGAGGGATACCTAGTACTGGCCACCCACTAAACATGCTTGCACAGTTTGAAAATTCATAACTAATTCAGTTTTCATCGAAAAAATATGAAATCACTTGGGTTGGAATTGTAGTTCTATCGAATATCACAAAAAAATAATTGTATAATTACCTCCTCTTTCCATATATGCACATTCCTTAACTTGTCGGTTTTATGGGGGCTTACCTTAATTTGTTTCCTTGTCAATTTCGGGGCATAAGTCCGAATCCGGACCAGGGTTCGGGGAAATGTGTCTGGTGCCAAGTCAGCCGACTTGTTGAGTGTTGACTCAGTGTGTTCATGAAGTCAGATGGGAGGTCAATAGTTGCATCGTTTCGCCCACAGCTTTGTCAACCGAACCATCAAAATTCCGAGTCAACACGTTCAACTTGCTTGAAACCTTGAAACGCATCGATCCAGCTTCACCACATATTTCGTCCACTTGACGAGTTGATGGTATCTTCGATGCATTCACTCACGTGACCCGTTGGCAGCGACCTTCTTCCGGAGGCTGTTGTTGAAGCTGTCCACACAGCTACAATTGCTCACAATTGGCGGTATTCACTGCACCGTTCTTTTTATACAGTATGGATTAGAGTAGTTCAAGTTTCTGCACTAATTGGAGTTTTACATGTATTCCTTGATTGCATTCACTTGCTTGAAAATAAATACTCAATCAAAACTTGACATGCGTGCTTGATGTACATCGGTGTAGATGATCTGCATTGATAATGCATCTGCACTGTATAAGGTGAACGATGTGCTACTGGCACTATTGAAATGTAAATTCTAAGTGCAACTTGGAGGTTTCTTATTACTTGG